>CAWUFW010016384.1:0-312426 GCA_963921515.1 Calotriton arnoldi | reverse complement strand
GCTGCTGTTTCTGGTGTAAGTAATTTGTGCATCCCTCTGTGTGTGTGTGATATGTCGGGTACGTGTAGTTTGTTTTTGTGGTTGGTGTCTGACTTACCTTCTGCGCCGTATGCATCCGTGCCTGTTCCGGTAGTAGATGTAGAATATTGGTAGGATCGGAACGATGGGATTCATGGTTGGTTCGTCTCGTTCGTCTTTGTCGTTGCTTCGCCTCGTCCTCGTCGCTTGCGTGTTCGTCTCGTAGCCGTGGATCGTGTTGTGGCGCGAATCGGAGCTTATGTGTGCCTCTCCCGGATGCTTAGACGGGCCGTGCGTAGCGACGGGTTCGGCGCGTACGGGAAGCACATCGTACTTGTCCGGCCGGACGGGGCTGCTTTTTGGCTTCCGGGCGACTCAAATCTGCGTTTACGGATCCGGCTCGGTCGGGGAACAGGACCTGGATTGGGTGAGTACGACTGGGTCGGAATCTGCGCTGTTGTGCGCATCGTACTTGTTCGTTCGGATTAATGTGCGGATCGGTCGGGAAACAGGCATTCGCATGGCTTTTTTCCCGACCGAATGGTGTTAGGTGCGCCTCCGACCGAGATCGGAATCGGCCCCCTAGTTGTTTAAAATATCAATTTTTTTAATTAGTGTTATATATTTTAGTATATATATTAAATGTATGTGATGTATTTTTTGTATAAGTATTGTTTATGTTATTAATTGTATTTTAATTAACTTTTGTGTTTTTTAGTTCCGCAGCGGGTTGTGGGTTTATAGGGGAGTAGGGTGGGAAGTAATTTAGGGGACTATTACGATGGCGGTCGGATGTCGTGGTGCCCGCCGGACCGGCGGTGGACATCCGCCCGCGATCGCAGCCAGAAATCCGCCGGTCAAATTAGGATGGCGGTGGTGACCGCAGCGGTGGGAAATTCCGACTGCCGCTTTACCGCCAGTTGCCATCTGCACTCCTGCCTGGCGGATGGAGCAGGACCGGGATAATGGTGGCGGTGCAGAGCAGGCTCTGCCGGCAGGATTATGATGCCGGTGGTAGCCAGCCTTTCCTCAGCGGTCAGACCGCCATTGAAAGGCATGCGGTGAGTGTCTTCCGGGGGCCCATTGCGGGCCCCCAATGTGTTGGGGGGGTGTGGGTGCACTGGGGGGGGTACCCATGGTCCCCCCCTACATTTCCCTGTACCAGGTGGCAGGCACTGTGCAGTGCCTGCCATGCAGTGCAGGGAAATGCAAGACATGCTCCTTTTGACATCGCAGCGGTGCTGCGTGCATCAGCAACTGCCGCAATGTTAAAGGCCGCGATCCGACCGCAGCGGTCGGATTTTGAGCATGGAACATCGTAATACGACCGGCGGTTATGTCGCGGGCCTTGCGGGCGGTCTTTTCCCGTTACCATGGCGGTCGGGGAGGTTTTCCGACCGCCATCGTAATAGGCCCCTTAATTATAATAAATTAATGAATATATTTAATTTATTATTATTTATTTAATTGAGAATTTATAATGTTAATTGTGTTTTAAATTTTTTGGGGTAAAGTTTAGGGTGGGAAGTAAATTATTTTTAATTAATTAATAATTAGTTGTTAATTAACATTAATTAATTAATTGACCATTAATTATGGTAATAGTGTAATAATTTTAGGTGCAGGTTTTGGGGTTTATAGGGGTAAAGGGTGGGAAGTAATTTATTTTTAATTAATAAATAACTAGTTGTTAATTAATATTAATTATGTATTTGACAATTAATTATGGTAAATGTGTAATTAATTTTATGTGCGGGTTGTGGGGTTTGTAGGGCTAAGGAATGGGAAGTAATTTATGTTTAAATAATTAATAATTAGTTGATCATTAATCTTAATTAATTAATTGACATTTAATTAGGGTAATTGTTTATTTTTTGTGTGCAAGTTTTACTTTTATAGGGTTAAAGGGTGGGGAGTAAATTAATTTTACTTACTTTATAATTAGTTGTTAAATACTATTAGTTTTTTAATTGAAAAGAAGTTTTAATTGTGTAATTAATTTTTTAACAGTTTAATTTTAGCTGTGGGTTGTGGGGATTATAGGGGTAAAGTGTGGTAAATTAATTAATTTTTATGAGTTTTAATTTGTTTTTTAGTTAATAATATTTCTTTAATTGGTAATTAATTATTTTAATTATGGAAGTACATTTTTTTTTAAATTTAGATGTGGGTTGTGAATTGTGCGGTGTTATAGGGTAGGAAATAAAAAACCTAAATTTATGTAATAATTAATGTTTTTGGTTCTAAATATTCCCTAATTAAAAATATGTATTTGTTTGAAAATAATTTTTTTGTTTATTTAATATAATATTTGTAGGTATTTGTCATATGTATTTAACATTATAATATGTTTAAAAAAAAAAAAAAATTAAATATATTCGTATGTACATTTTTTACATATTTATATATTTTTATATTTATTTATTTTTTTAAATATTTTTCTGTGTTGATAATATTTTGTGTGTTTTTAATTTTGAACTGACTGGAGTGGGAATATTAATTGTTACCCCTCCACAATCCAACACTTTCCCTACTGTCACACTTATTGGATTGGGAATAGTAATATTTACCACTCCGCTATCCAACACTTTCCCTATTGTTACACTCACTGGAGTGGGAATAGTAATTTTTACCCCTCCGCTATCCAACACTTTCCTACTGTTGTACTCACTGGAGAGGGAATAGTAATTTTTACCCCTCCCCTATCCAACACTTTCCATACTGTTGCACTCACTGGAGTGGGAATAGTAATTTTTACCCCTTCGATATCCAACACTTTCCCTACTCTTGCACTTATTGGAGTGGGAATAGTAATTTTTACCCCTCCGCTATCCAACACTTTCCCTACTGTTGCACTCACTGGAGTAGGAATAGTAATTTTTACCCCTTCGATATCCAACACTTTCCCTACTCTTGCCCTTTTTGGAGTGGGAATAGTAATTTTTACCCCTCCGCTATCCAACACTTTCCCTACTGTTGCACTCACTGGAGTAGGAATAGTAATTTTTACCCCTTCGATATCCAACACTTTCCCTACTCTTGCCCTTTTTGGAGTGGGAATAGTAATTTTTAACCCTCCGCTATCCAACACTTTCCCTACTGTTGCACTCATTGGAGTGGGAATAGTAATTTTTACCCCTCCGTTATCCAACACTTTCCCTACTGTTGCACTGACTGGAGTGGGAATAGTAATTTTTACCCCTCCACTATCCAACACTTTCCCTACTGTTGCACTCATTGGAGTGGGAATAGTAATTTTTACCCCTCCGCTATCCAACACTTTCCCTACTGTTGCACTGACTGGAGTGGGAATAGTAAATTTTAGCCCGCCACTATCGAACACTTTACCTACTGTTGCACTCACTGGAGTGGGAATAGTAATTTTTATCCCTACGCTATCCAACACTTTCCCTACTGTTGCACTGACTGGAGTGGGAATAGTAAATTTTAACCCTCCGCTATCCAATATCCAATACTTTACCTACTGTTGCACTCACTGGAGTGGGAATAGTAATTTCTACCCCTCTGCTATCCAACACTTTCCCTACTGTTGCACTGACTGTTGTGGGAAATGTAAGTTTAAAGATTTTTAAATAGTTTAATGTTTTAATTGAATTTTTCAAAGTTATATTTTATGTTATTGGTATACATATATATATCAAGACCATAGAGATACTCCGTTTGACGTTGCAGTCGCTTTCAGCAAACAGAGAATCACGAACCACCGGAGATATAGGCAATTATTCTTTTATTGTCCTTAAATTACGCGTTTCGGGCACCACTTGCCCTTGATCACATATATGAGAGAGTCTTAAGCCATCATTTTTAAATGCAAGTGAAACCACACCACGTGGTACAACTCAAGTGATAAACATAGAAAACACACTTGCTCAATATTCTGCCGGTTACAGAGTCTGTTTTCATAACTTCTATCATAGTGACTTGCAATTCATCAACAGAAGTTATGTACATGGCATTTTGATACACGACTTTCAAATGGAGTATCCAGTATGAATAAATAAACGCATTAAGATGATATATACACAGGATGTTAAATAGATTTTTTTTAAATAAATATTCTTAAAAAACCACATCATCGTGTAAAAATACATCGCTATAAAAATATATATGTATAAATACAATAAAATGGGGATTTTTTCTATTTTAGCGCAATAAACCATATAGCTAAAATCATAATATTGCACATGACCCATCATGCTTGTGTAAACCATCGCAATTCATACTGTAAACATTCTACTGAGTAAACCATAGCCCATCTATAAGATTTCTCATTACTTATGACATTTATACCTGCTTTAATGCTGCAATATCGGGATAAATCCATATTTAGTCACCTCTTGTTTAACTAGTTGGGATAAATCCCTGTAACCAGCACCCTTATCAACCTTCAGAAAATATTCAGAAAGTGCTAAGTGCTAAAGTGCTACCTTATGTTCATATAATCTCATTAATAAAGTCCCAGTGCAAACCATATATCCACGTTAAAAATCTGTATCACAAATAAAGCATACATAAATAATGCGAGCCTTCCATAATTAAATCTAATTAAAACTGAATAAAAAATATCATTCAATTCAATTAAAATTCAAATCCATTAATAAAAGGCCGCAACGAAAACTGATACTTATTTACAAGACCTCATTCAGTAATAAATGCAGGAATACTAAAAAAAACACATTACCAAACAAACAGAAGATCTTATCGGGTTCAGTCACATTTCTTTCTAACTAGTTCTTATAAAAAATGATGTAAGTCCTCCGTGTTGTTCAGACCATGTGGGAACTTACTATCAAGCTCTACGATCATTCTAGACTCCATCTGCCTTAGAGCTCTTTCTCTGTCTCCCCCTCTACGAAGTTTCGGAACTGTCGCCACCACAAAGTAACTTAAACAGTTGAGATCATTATTGTGTACCTGCTTAAAATGACGAGCCACTGGATAGGTCGTGTCATTATTCACGATGGCCCGTAAATGTTGTAAAATTCTGACATGCACCTGCAACTTTGTGCTGCCCACGTATCTTAAGCCGCAGGTGCATGTCAGAATATACACCGCAAATTCCGTCCTGCAATTCAGGGTGCCCCGAATTGCTATTTTATCTGGGCTAAAAGGTGTAGAGTAATGTGTAGTGTTTGTCCCAAACTTACATGCTCTACAAGAAGTGCATTTGGTAAACCCTTGTTTGGGTTGCAACCACATTTTAGCCACCAATAACTCTGGACTTGGTTTGGCAATCTGCGTGCGCATAGATATACCTTTTCTGTAGGTGACGACCGGATGGATAGGTAATCTGGGAGACAGTACCCCATCTGTCAAGACAATTGGCCAATTGCGCCTGATGATGGACCGAATTTTTCTCTCTTGTTTACTAAAGGTAGTGATTAACCTGGGGCCAATGCTTGCGTCTTTGGACTCCTCCTTATTCGTGTTAGTACTGAGCAAGGATTCCCTGGTTCTCTCGTTAGTTTTAATGACTGCCCCTCTCAAGATGTCTTCACTGTACCCCCTTTGTCTAAATATACAAAGAGCCTCTTCTGTACATCTTTTCAAATCTTCTTCTGTACTGCATATCCTTTTAAGACGTAACAACTCCCCGTAGGGGATGTTTTTAATCAAATATTTGGGGTGAGCACTGCTGGCATGGAGTGTTAAATTGCCAGCAGTGGACTTCCTAAATAGCGTAGTCGCTAATTGCCCCTGTTTGTGGTACACCTTCACATCAAGAAATTCAATGCAGTCCTTATTCATATGAGAGGTAAATTTAAGATTAGCAGTATTATTGTTAATGCAACTGATAAAATTAGTAGCACTCATTTCATCTCCTTGCCAAACAATAAAAACATCGTCGATGTATCTTAACCAGTACAAAACATGATTATTAAAATCATTTGCATGAGTTTTTTTGAGGACCTGCTCCTCCCACCACCCTACATGCAAGCATGCATAACTGGGGGAGAAGCAGGCCCCCATGGCAACTCCTCTCTTTTGTAAAAAAATATCATTGCCAAATGCAAAATAATTATTGTGCAAGCACCATGAAACCAAGTTTAAGAGTATTTTGTTATGTTGGTAATATTCTATGGGTCTTGTATCCAAAAAATACTTGATTGCATTTAACCCTGTCACATGCTCAATACTTGTATATAAAGATTCTATGTCCAAAGTGATGAACAGCAAATCTTCTGACCAGGTGATCATTTGAACTTTTCTCAGAAAGTCACCAGTATCTTTTACGTAACTTGGCAGTTGTTTAACATAATCTTGAAGAAAGAAATCCACATACTGTGTTATTTTCTCCCCCACACTGTTGATGGCCGATATTATGGGCCTACCCGGGACAGGTGTTGTCTTTTTGTGGACTTTTGGGATGAAATATAGTCTTGGTAATACAGGGTGTTCTACATTTAAAAACCTAAACTCTTCCAAAGAGATCACCCCCTCCTGTTTCCACCCAAATAGATCTTTCTTCAGATTTTCTTTAGCCAGATTATATTTGCTGTGATTGGTTTTCTCATAGCATTCCACGTCGTTAAGATGTCTGCGTGCCTCCTTTATGTAATCATTTTGGGGCCAAATGACCATATTTCCTCCTTTGTCCGATTTGGCCACAATAATCTCATGATTGCTGCTTAATTTCTTAATCAATTTGGTATACTCGACTTCGCATTTGCTCTTGTACCGTTTTCTATGTTTGGTTGAATGGTGCAACTTTTTAATATCTTCAATCACTATATATATATATATTTATCTGTACGTTTTTATATAAATTTAAAATTATAACATAAATTGAAATAAATAGTTTATTAATTGTAAAAGTAAATATATATATATATATATTCATTATTATGTATGTGTGTTTAACTTTTTAAATTAGGTTTATTTGTTATATTTATTAATATATATATATTAAATCTTTTTTTTTTAAATTGTTTTATTTTTTATTATTTAATATATTTAATATTTATTATTTTATTCCATACATATAAAGATCGATATTTTGTACAACTATGTTTTTGACATCTATATATTTTTTCGATATTTTTGTACTTACCTGTTTAAGTATAGGGAGTCAATTGTTTTGCATTCTATATTTTTACCTTGATATTTTTTTCATCTATATTTTTGAGGTCGATAGTTTGTCAGTGAACCAGGTCAAAGGTACTGTGGTACTCTCATGGAACCTGTTTAGCCCTCCCAGGAGGTATTGCGGTACTCCAGTGGGAGATGCTGTTCAAGCTCCCACCCCTTGGTGCCAAGGCACCACACAAGATTCCTCAGAGACGCTCGCACAGTGATGCGGTACCATGGGGTGGAAGCTTGTCGAATGGGTAGCACGGGGGTACTGCAGTACCCAGAAAAATGAAGGCGAGAAGACGGTGAGTGCATGGACACTTGGGGTGCTGGGCACATGGCCAGGCTATTTCGCCAACCCCCCACTGAGTCTTTTGGCTGATGGGGAAGGGTTGACTGTTGGAACAATTTGGAATATGATCAAAAACCCCAGAAATTCAATTAAACAAAACAAAGATTGAAGTGAAATAGTTATATTACATCAGTTCTGAAGGAGTTAGGCAGATCCTTTCTATTTCCTCATCCTGCTCTTATTCGCAATACAGATAAATAATGGGTGAGGAAGGCATTTTTGGAGAGTCTGCACAACTCTAGAGAGGCAGTTTGTAATGATAGTTGCTTTATTTGTTGAACTGTAAACACTCATTGAGAAAGTATGCTTTTTTGATGACCTCGCCGAGTGACAAAAAATTCACAAATTTGATATTCAATAGTTAGATATTTCTTTGCATTTATACTAATGTACAAAATTTACTCTGAGGCCTACTCTCAAGATGTTCCTTAAGTTAAGTTGAAGGGGACCCATGTTTTCAAATCATTTGTGCTAAAATCTATGGAGATTGATTCTCGTCATGGGGCAGTAGAATAATTGTGTTCAAAGAAGATTTCCCTATCTACTTTACGCTTTACGAGGAAGTGTGACTGCTAACAGATATGCACTGGAAATATATGCGCATTAACACGTGGACCTGTCTGATGTGACACTATTGTTTAATTGTAGGAAATTGGATTGTGAAGCCATGAAAAAGGAAGCCATAGTTTAGATGTTAGTTGATGTGGAAGTCATTGTGGCTTGGCTCCTACAAGGTCAAACATTGATGTGAGTTGACTTGCTTCCCACAGAGCAAGAACAATCTGACTTGTGAAAAAGAAAATTCTGTAAGTTCTGTGAGAAATACCTAGCTTGACTTAAAAAGCACAGTGTTCCTCAAAAATATGCATAGAACAAGTACAAAATCCCCAAAGCAATTGTGCTTATAACAAAAAACTTAAGACGTTTCAAACTCAGTAGTTGAAAAGAGAATAATTTCATGAGTTAAACACCAAGAAATTAGCAAAATTGAATGTGAGAGTAAACATTGCAGCAAAAACAGAAAAAAACTGTTACAAAGACTGGGCAAGTTAAACTTCTGTGTTACTCCATAGGGTGCTGTAGACCACAAACTAGGCACCCTTCATGGCCAACTCATGATGAACCATGAATGTGTAAAAATTGATGGTTTGTCCAAGTTAAATTTTACTTTTAGAATAAGACTATATTCAGAGGCTTGAATATTTTCAGTGCAGTAAAGCTGGAAGCTGTGGCTAAGAAGAGCTCCACAAAGTTCAGTGTTGGTTAACTAGCTCCTCTCTAGCCACAACTTCAAGGCAAACCGCTCAGACTAGATAAAATATTACAATTAGGGAATTGAGGTGGATTACTTTTTTCAGACCTGTTTGACATCTTGTCCTGGTCCCCCAGAGATTGCATTTTTAAAGGCACGAAACGTTTAATAACTTTGATTTCTGATGCAATAAGTTTACAAATATGCAGAACAGACTTAGCCAGCAGACCAAGATTTCAAGTTGCAGTAGGTGTCCTTGTAGCTCAAGTTTAGATCCATAATAAAATGTTCAATTGCAACTGGCCCTTGGAAGTCTCTTTAGCACTCCAATTTCATCTCGTTGACTGGTTTCCTTCCATGTAAACAAAGCTTCTCCTGCTCATAGAACACTGTTTTGGGTAAGCACAGGCTACCACCACTATTTAATGGAGCAACTTAGATCAAAGATGGAGCTGCCAACATCTCTCTCTACAGTCTGTCAGGAATGATCTGTGCAGTAAGCATGAAAGCCTTTATTATTTGTTCTCTTCGGGTCGCCTCTCTTCTGGGAGAGTGCTAAGCTTGGCATTTTATATTGTAAACCAATCAGTCTATGATGATGTACATAAATCTGGCTAAAAGTCCCAGGCAACATCCTCTAATTTTTCAGTAATGTGGCCAAGTTCCTGATAAAGGGATATGAATTTAGGCAAAATCTGTCCCGAAGTTCCTTTTGCAAGAAAAGCCGCACATGGTGGATTCCCTGGGGCTGGGCTAGCCAAATCTCCAAACTCTCCACGTGCATAAAAATGAACTCTTCACCTCCCAACCAGCATTTGCTTCAACCCCCAACACCCCAATTTGCTTTTTAACTCCAAATGTTTGAGAATGGTCTCTAACTACAAGCAAGGCAGTGCTATGGGAACTATTCCTGGAAGGTCTGTGGTAAATTGTCCCTCCTTTTCTTGGCCTGTTTTATGGACTTCGTTTGTACTAGTAGTTGTTGCTGGCTGCCTGAGCCCCAGGAATGAACATTTTAGGTGTGAACAACAAGAGCCCACGCATGACTGTGGATTCATTTTTGTTGACCACTGCAGTTGAGCTTAGACTACTCATTATCTAAAAAAACAAATAAAAAAACTGTACAATACAAATTAGGCCAATCCAACAAACTGGTAGTATATATTTATGTATTAGCACATTTCTGTCAAACATACAGAATAACTTTTTTAATCAATGTTTTACATTGAAAATTGAATTGCATATCGATGTACCATGGTTTTGTATACCTGTATTAAGTGCAGATGGGGCCTGTTTTGTAAAAGGATTCAATTTCACCTGACACCTAGGGGCTTATTTACAAGCCCCTTGCGCTGCCGATACGTCACTTTTTCCCATTTTAAAAGTGACGCACCGGCGACGCAAGAGGCTTGTAAATAAGCCCCCTAACATATAACATATTTTGAGTAGTGCATCTCCGTGCACTAGGTCTGTTGACAATTGCACCACTACCCACCTGCACATTAGCTCTTCAATTGAAAATTAGTTGAATAATATAATGTTCATCTAATGGTAACTGTCTGATTTTTTTTCACACTATTAATATAAGTTTTGATTTGGATTTCCTTTGAAGTCAATACCCTTCACACAGTATTGCCACACAATGTATATAAGGTACTTTACTTATGTGATAACCCAAAAATATAAAAAAATTGCACTCATCTCAAATACTAGATTAACTATTTTATGTTACAGAACTCTAACAGAACCAGCACCGGGTACTACCACTGTCCATGAACCTGTTCAGGTAATCTAAAACAGACAGCTTGGTGCTAATAATGTGCTGTGACTTAGCAGCAAGATTTCTAGAAGGAGGTCAAGGTGCTAAGTTTCTTCTCCAATTTTTTGCAAACGACTGAACATCAATTTCTCCAAGAGTTGACCTAGATAAGCAGGTAGGAGATCGGAGGAAAACTGCTCATATTGTCTGGGTTTGGAGCAGGGTTTTAGTGGTACACTAGCAGGCTGCTTAGGAGTAGAAACTATTTTGGATCACAGTATAGTTGTCCCCCAAATGAGGCAGTGTGGCTGGCCAGCCAAGAAGGTGGAAGCACTCTAGCGAGGCTCGGCATCCTGGCCCCATTATCCATCATAATATAAGCACTACCAGTGCCATCTGTACCTGCAAAGGGGTTCCAAGAAAGCAGTGAGATGGCGGAACATTCCGCTGCTTGAAATAGGGAGGAGCCGGGTGCCTGAAACCTGAGTCCTTACCCGGGCCCTGCTTCCAAGTGTTGTGCAGGCCACAGGACCTACTGTTGCGGGGAGCCACTGCTGCATGTAATACACACCGGGCAGTGGTAGACGAGGTCGGTGCTGGTGCCCGATCCCGTAGTCACCTGGAGGAACCCTGATGAGTGGGTGACTGACGACTTTATGCATGGGCAGTCCCAGGAGCCTGGGGCCTCGTTGGGCCTGCAGCTGAGCCCCGGAGTGGAAGGCGCCATTACTGCAAAGTCGCTGCGGCCTAGCGTTGGAAGCGGACCGTGTTGGGCCCACACTTGTGGGCAGCGGTGGCAGTAATAGAAGCACTGGTGACTGCTGTTACTTGCTGGTGTGGCCTGGCCTGTCCTGTAGAGGCACGCTGCAGAGAAGCAAAGGAAATATGCGTGAAGCCTCTTGGAGCTGCGATCAGTGAAGGTGCTCCTGCATGCCACACTGGAGAGCCTTGCAATGCACACCTCATCCCACCACTGCACTGCAGTATGCAGAGGAGATTAATATCCAGGTGAGGAGAAGGTGGGGCGGGGAGTGGAGGAGGCCCGGGGGTCGTATCAGGCCCAGGCCTAGCACCTCTAGGTGGCATATATGGAGCCCTGAAAAATCCCCTGCGCTGCAGCAGACCCACATTGCTTAGGACACTGTGTAGGACTGGTGGGGTGGCCTCACTACTTGGCTCCTGTTGCTGATATTGCCCTTTAGTAGCGGCGGGCGCCAGGGGCACAGGGGTTGGCCAGCCATTAAATACGGAGCACTGGGGAACACAGAAACCTGTTGCCATTGCCTGAATGGGGGAGGTGAACGGGCAACACTGCTGTTCCTCGCCCCCCTGCTAGTGTGCTTTTGGGTGTCCGGGAGCTCTCCACCTGTGCCATCTGAACCGAGTCTCCTGGCTAACATATACCTGACTGGAGGTGAGGGGCCGGCTGGCCACACTGCATTGCAATGCTTGCCCTGTCCAGTGCCTGGCTGTCCGACACAACGATGGGCTGCTTGTGCACGGGGGGGCACGACACCTGCCCGCTCTTCTATGTCAGTGGACCGAGCGGCTGGGAGTCAAAGATCACCAGAGCGGGTGACCGCGGACATCCTGGACTCCAAGCTAAACTCTGTGCTCACAGCTGTGGAGAAAATAGATACCTCCCTTGAGCAGACGCGCACTTCCCTTCAGGGCCGCATCGACAAAATCACGGTAGACTTCACCCTGCTGCACGCAGATCATCATAAACTGATTGATAAGGCACGCAGCATTGAGCAAGAACTGGCTGAGGTCCACCATGTTACCCGGACTGTAGCGTGGGAGATGCAGGTGCTAATGGCGCGAGTGAAGTCACTAGAAAGAAGAGCGGAGGATGCGGAAGGCCACTTCTGGCAGAACAATGTGCATGTGGTGGGTCTGCCGAGGGAGTAGAAGGAG
The DNA here is from genome assembly GCA_963921515.1 of Calotriton arnoldi. Classification (NCBI taxonomy): domain Eukaryota; kingdom Metazoa; phylum Chordata; class Amphibia; order Caudata; family Salamandridae; genus Calotriton; species Calotriton arnoldi. The sequence goes on along the minus strand of CAWUFW010016384.1, from coordinate 300,036 downwards.
CTGATGCTGTGACATACATTGAGACATGGCTGCGTGACATGCTGCCAGTGGGCGCACTCTCCCCATTCTTTTTTGTGGAGCAGGCCCATCGAGTGCAGGCAAGACATCCATCATGGGGACAGGTCCTAGACCATTTATCTTCCGCCTCCTTAACTACAGGGATCGCGACGTGGTCCTGAAAGAGGTGCGCAAGCTGGGGGAGATAAAAGTGAACAACGCCACAGTTCTCTTTTTCCCTTACTATGCCACGGGGTGCAGAAACAGAGGGAGTCATTCCTAGTGTTAAGCGTTGCCTCTGTGAGTTGGGCATCAAATACTCCCTCCTCTTCATGCAAAGACTGCGAGTGGTCTCAGTGGCTGGAATCTACTGGTCACCAGATGCCCCAGGCAGGGAGCAAGGGGTCTGTTCGACAAGCTGTCCTAAGTGGGGCTAATCATGGTGGGATGCGATGGAGGAGCCGGTGTCCCCCGCCACAACTACAAGCCACCCCCAATCTGGAGCAGGTCCTACAAGAAAGGTGGAAGGTTTTACAGGCGTTGGCAATGATGCGTGATCGCACTCAGGGACAGAACCAGACACTTCTCCTGAATGTTCCCACAGCAATAATGGCTCCACTGCAACATGGCCATCCTGTGCGGAGTCCGGTCGGCCCCCAGATGTAACTCCTCAGATGGCAGATGAACTAATTTAAGGGGTTGTCTACCAAATGGAGCACGCTCTGTGATGATATGCATGGGCTCTGGTGTACCGGTTGTGATGATGCCCCTGATGGAGAGAAGGAGGAATGTCTGCGGAACTCGATGCCTGCCCTCATAGCTGCACAGAAGGCTGAGACCAATGACACTAAGCGCTCTTACCTACAGACAAGTGGGGCATTGATGTGCTAGTCTCTCACCACCTAGAGCCTTAAGCTCTGTTTGGCTGGCAATAGTTCCCGGCAGCTATCACGAGGCGTCCAAGCCAGTTTGGGCAGATACATGTTCTCCCTCTGCTCTTATATTGCTTAAGGTTATAATGCTCCTGTTTTTCCTGTTCCTTTATTGTTTGCATGTGCACATTTCAGGCAATGTCATCCTACAGGTGCTGCCCACACCTGCAGGCTCTTGATAGGATTCTCTGCTCCTTCCCACCTGCTGTGTTCCCTGTGCACTTCTACACACTTGTGCCATTCCCCACATGCCGGTTACTAACATAATCACTTGGAATGTGAGGGGCCTGCTTACGCCATCGCGCCACTACGCTGTGTATTCCTACCTTAATCGCAGGTCAGCCCACATTGCATTATTGCAGTAAGCACATATCACACTACGTGAAGCCCGCAAGCTCCAGTGCTGATGGAGTGGTCAGGTATTTGCAACAGATTACTTCACATATGCGAGGGGGGGCTTATCTGAGTGTGGCCAGGTGTCCCCTTTGCGGTGAAGGTCGACAGGGAGGGCCATTACATATGCGCACTGGGGAGGCTGGATGGGAGGCGTTTAGTACTTGGGAATGTGTACACACCTAACACGGACGAGACAACCTTTTTACGCGTACTCTCTGGTACACTAGCCCGCTGAAGGCCATTCCTAGCTCATGGGGGGGATTTTAATGCTGCCAGTGACCTGGCATTAGACAGGTCTTTCCAACTGCTCTCCCGCACAGTCACTATGTCGTACACCTGTGCATTAGGAGACTGGCTGCAGCACTGACGCTTGGCTGACGTCTAGAGAGCATTGAACCCGGATGCGAGTGTCTATTTTTTTATTCCCCGCCACATGTCCTCCACATCTGCATTGACTGCAATTTGAGCTCGATGGAGCTGCTCCTGGTTTGTCAGCGTATAGACTACCTGGGCCGCATGCACTCGGATCACAACCCCTAGCTTCTCCAGATGGAATGGGAAGATGCCCAACGGGTGACCCACCTTTTGTGCCTCCAGCAGGCAGCGTTGGAGGATCCCCCTTTTCAGACGTCGCTAAGCACTGCCATGGATCACTTCTTTGAAACAAACACCGGTTCTGCAGCCACCAGAGGCGTAGAATGGGAAGCGTTCAAGGTTACAGTCAAGGAGGCACTGTATGGGACTCAGCCGGGGTGCTCAGAAACAAATTGATGACGATCTTACGCGTATTGAGCGCTCCCTTCTGCAACTGCAGTCTGCTTCAATAATAGACTTGTGCTGCGCTCAGCGTTTAGTGGAGGTACGGTGTGAGCATGTGGACCTGCTGGAGCGACTGAGATGCCTGAACTATTCAGCACATTCTGTCTGCACTGAAGCAGCCATGGACCAAGCGGGGCAGTTGCTCGTGTGGCTGATCCATCAGGAGCAGGCACGACACCCTATCCTTTTGCTGAGTTCCCATTTGGGACAGCTGCTGTATACTCAGCAGGAGATCCACGAAGATGTCACCAGACACTGCACAGCTCTGTATGTGTCTGTTGCCAGCGCTTGTCCAGCTGATCTAGCAGGCTTCTTTGCATCCATTCACTTGTCCGCCATTACACCGGAACAGCAGGTGGAATTGGAAGAGCCGATCACACTATTTGAAGTCGGGGAGGCCATCAGAGCCCTGGCCACAGGCAAGACGTCTGGGCCGGACGGGCTGCCGGCAGAATATTATAAGGCCTACGCTCCTGTGTTGGCCCCTCGCCTGCTTGCCCTATACTAGGACTCGCTTGAAACGTCCGTTCTCCCGGGCTCTCTCCATGAAGCTATGTTAGTTTCTTTGCCTAAACCAGATAAAGACTCTATGATCCTGGACACTTACCGGCCACTGGTGATTTTAAACACTGACTATAAAGTCCTGGCCAAAATACTGGCAGATCAGTTGGCCCCCTTGGTACCCAATCTGGTGCATGCTGACCAGAACGGATTTGTGCCTTCTCGGAACACGTCCCTTAACCTGCGTAGATTTTTTCAGGTGGCCCACTACTCTGCATCACGCTGGCCACACTCTGGGTGTCTGGTGCTCAAATTGGAGATGGTGTTCAATACTCTGGAAAGGGAGTTTCTATTCGCTGCCTTGTCCCGCTACGGACTCGAGGCCCGATTTCCTTGCCTAATACGGCTGTTATACACCTCCCCTTCCGCTAGAGTCAAAACGGGCACCCATGTGTCGGACCCTGTGCCCATCACTCATGGTACCAGGCAAGGGCGCCCGCTTTCACCTCTGCTCTTCTCACTGGCCATAGAGCCACTCGCGGAAGCCATTCGTGGAAGTGGGGTGGACTGGGGTATCCCCATGGGTGACAGGATGCATGCAATCTCTCTGTACGCAGATGACCTGCTCCTGTACATCCAGGACATAAGAGAAACACCTGCTGGTCTGGCGCTGATCCTCAAAGAGTTTGCGTCCCTCTCCGGTCTCAGGGTGAAATGGCCATAATCTTGCTTGTACCCATTTAACCTTGCTTGTCCCGACCCCACTTTGGTCATTGATGACATACCCGTGAAATGGCAGCCCCCTGTCTTCCACTACCTTGGAGTGCGTGTATATCATCAGTCAGTGGACCTACTAGAGGGGAACATCTTGCAGGCGATAACAGCTGTCAAGTCGCAAATGCTATTTTGGTGGAGTCTGACCCTGACCGTCATGGGCCATATAGCGCTGTTTAGAATGGTGGTGCTGCACCCGGTTGCCTTATTTCTTCACTAACTTACCAGTGTATATTTGGCCTCCTGCTTTCTGCTCCTTCGAGAGTGCCATGCGTAATATGGAACGGATCCAGGTACAGGGTCGCACTGTCCAAGCTTTACTTACCAGTTGGTCAGGGAGGTTTTGCAGTGCCCAACATGGAACACTACTACCTGGTGGCGCAACTGCAATGGGTGGCTAGATGGGCCAGTGGACTGCATCTTGAGGACATGGCAGCACTCTCGCCAACATAGACACACTCGTCAGTTCTGGCGCTCTTTCGTCCTGGGAGAAGGGATGGGATGCCCGTCCAGATAATGCTAGAGGTGGTGCTTAAAGTTTTTGCTGTTGCTTGCATCTTAAGCGCTCTGCCATCCCGTTTGCACTGGTATTACAGCTGCAAGGCAAGCCAAGAGGTGGCTGCGCCACAACTGGGGCGGAACTTTCAGCCTGGCAATCGATTGATCTGCAGACTCTGCGCAACCTATACCAGGACGGGTCACTGGCACCCTTCGACATCTTGGCTGAGGACGCTGGACTGCCACAAGGTCAGTTTTTACTTCATACCTCATTACTTACAGCACTGTGCGCCCTGTGGGGGAATGTGTCCCGGGAACCTGACATGCATCTCACTATTCAATACATAAATTTGATGAGCACAGGGAGTCATCTCACAAAGCAGTTTTCCAGGTCGTTGTGCACGCACACAGTGCATTCGTTAACTCCTCTTCAACATCACTGGGACATGGATATGACTCACCTGTGCACAGACCGCAAATGGGCGGCTATACTTGAGGGATTTGCCCGCATTCCTAGAAATGCCAGATTCCACCTGATTAGGATTATGTGTTGCACAGAGCCTGTTTGACCACAGCCAAGATTAACAGATTCTTCCGGCATACGGATGCTTGTTGTCCCCGATCTAAGTTGATTCATGCTGATCTCATTCACATGCTCTGTAGCTGCCCGCACTTGATGGGTACTTGAGTTGCGTCACAGCTCACTTAGCTGGCTGCACGGGGTGGGTGGTGGTATGTACCTGTGATGTATGTCTCTTGGGGATCTACTGTAGAGCGGCTGGGCACAGGGTACAGTCCAGGTTTATAGATCTAGGACTACTTGCAGCTAAGCGCTTAATCACCAAGAGACGGAAATGTTGGGAGCCTCTCCCTGTGCTGGCATGATCCTGCTCACTAATAGTCTGGGCAAAAGCTGAAAGTGTCGCTCTGTGCCGCAAAGACACATTGGGGTTACCTAAAGTGCTGATGGCAGCTGACTTGGATGTTATAATGCAGGATTTTCAACGCCGCTGGCAGTCAGTGGCAAACACGTCTCCCGTAGCATGCACAGAACTAACACCAGTAGCAGCAGCACAATAATGCTTGAGCCAGGGGTGCTTCATGGATGTGCTGATGTCCCATCTTGTTCGTCCTTCCCACCTCCCCTCCCCACCTCCATCGCGCATTCCCCACCTCCCTCATCATCTTCCAAGGAAGCTACTAGATATATATCCATTGATCCTATTGTTGGTGGGTTGAACGGGCAGTGTGGGAGTGAAGAATAATAGCAGAGACCGGAGTGGGGCATCAGTTAATATCATTATTCCTACATCCTGGTTCCTTTCCTTTCCCTTCACAGTGCCATGCTCGTCAGCTCCTACTAGTACGTAAGGCGCAACGTCTGATTCCTGCATGCCCTGTAGCACTCATTAATCTGTCCCTCCTTGGCAGTTGTAGCTGGCTAAGCTTTGGGCCATGCACTGAACTGTCACCTGAATTGTTATTACTTATACTCATTCCCTCTTCACATCTCAATTGAACTGATGTTTGTAACTATATGGCACTTATGTTTCACTAAAAGCACTAATAAAGAAATGTAAACAAAAAATGGTTGTCCACCAAATCTAGATGTAATGTTGTGTCTGGCAATGACAATGGCATATATGTCAGCAGAGCAGGGTATGGGCAGAGGTGGTACCAACTTCTGTGCCATCAGGTTGGTGAAAGGTTGATGGGGTGACTACCAACTCAGAGGATTATTTATGAGAGGCTTGCTCCGCCGTTTTGTCACTAATTTTGACAAGCCGGCAGTGCAGACAGTACTCCATATTTATAAATAGAAGAATGTGGCCAAAACCATCCCTTTTGTTAGGCCAGCATCGGAAAATACCTGCTCCAGAACCGGCTGCACCCCGCAGATACTAAAATATTCAAGGAAGGCGTCCCCCCGTAAAATCCAGAGCGAAACCCATGCAGTGATCATTATGGTATTGACAATGTGTAACGCATCGTTGTCAACCCAGACATAGGAAATGACGCAATAGCTATGGCACATGAAGAGAAGCTAAACAAAACAGTTTTTCAAGCTCAACTACACCTTGGAGGTGCTTATTTTGCAGCTGGGAGTTGAGAAGAGATCCCCACCCCTACGCCCACCACGTGGGCAGCGCATGAGAAGGGAGTGCATTTTTCTCCAGCGGACGTATCTCATTGACCCCAAGGAGGGTGAAGTCATCACATACTACAGACACAGCAGGGAGTCCATAATAGAACTGCTGAACCAGATTGCACCAAGGCTCAAGCCACCAACCGCCAGACCCACCACCAACCCTCTGAAGGTCAAGCTGATGGCTGTCCTTCTCAACTGTAGCATCTGGCGCATTCCAGATCACAACCACCAGAGTTACAGGAATATCACAGTAATCTTTTTCTGCCTTCCTACCCTCTGTCCTGGATGCTATTATCTGCCTAAAACCCAGGGCCTCTTCCCCAAGACACAACCAAAGCAGCTGGACACCAAGCAAGCTTTTTACACCAGTGCTGAATATCCGCATTTGCTGTGTGCCATGGATTGCATACATGTGCAACTGGTTCCCCTTGCAGCAACGTCACATATGTACAGGAACCGGAAGCACACATACTCTATCAACATCCAGGCCATTGTGGACCATCCAGGGATATTTACAAATGTGCTGGCAAAATACCCAGGGAGTGCACATTATGCCTACATCTTCAGGCAATCAGTCATCAATGACCACTTCCAGAATGGCCGATGTGAGAATGACCTACTTGTTGGTAAGCAAAACTGAAGTACATAACAGACCTACTAATAGTAAGAAATGTATGACATAATAGCCACGTTGTTGACAGAGATAAGGCCATATAAATGAGGGGTGTCCCTCATACATGCACCATGCATCATGGTACATGAGTAATGCAAACCCCCAAATAACACATGTTAAGACAAGCAAAGCCACTATTTGTGCCTTTGAATGGTGCAAAGGTACAGAGCAATGCAACGTTGGTCAAAATGCAGTGAAGCATCACTGTGTGGAAGGGAGGTGTTCCATTGACGTTGTGGGGGTGTCTCCACGCAAATCCCATGGCTCATGAGGCTTGCCATATATCCCATACCAGATAACCTATGGAATGTGACAAATCTATTGGTTTCCCCAGGTGATGTGTAACAAGGAAAATTAACTGACGTCATCCAAGTAACTCCAACTTCTTATGTGTGCTGCGGTCTGTGGCACACATACATTGACAATCATGCCTCCGAGGGTTCACCATGTTCAGGAATGTGCCCCCTACTGCAGAAAGAAAATCCCAAATGCATTGCAGGCACCCAAGTACCTTGGTGCAAGTTTGTCTGTTTTTGTGCTAGGCAGAAAATTGTGTGCCAGTGTAGGGTGAAAGGTCAGTATTGTGCTGTATGGCCCAAATACTGTGCACTACTGCCCTTTCTCAGTGATGCAGTGCAGTGCAGACAGGTGACTTGCTGCACTGCACAGTAACACTTTGCCAAATATCTGGGGCCTTTTGTCATCTGCACATAGTGGGAACCTGTTGACAATGATGTCCCACATTGACATGCACTTACTAATCTGTCAACAGCAGTAGCGACATAACATCAGTGAGTAGCAATATGTCATTTCACACTGTGTGGATGGGTGGAACCACATCAACTGCACTGGGTAAAGATTCCAGAATGAAATCATGTGGCATGACAGACAAGGCAATTATGAGTACAAAGAAAACACAAGAGAAAAATCTGAGGTGAGTGTTTCCTCAATGGCGTACCAACTCTTACTATCAGTCAAAGTTCATCAAAGTCAGTGGTGTGAGAACAAGTACTGTGGAAATGAGCAAGTGTGTGACACATGGCAGTACACGTGCATGTTGACTGAAGTTTCTGGAGCAGCACAGGAAGAAGCTTGTGGAAAGGCCATGTGTGGCATGCCATGTCAGTGTAGGCCCCAGACATGTGTAAAAGTCAATACTGGATAATATTGTGACACCAACAGTACAAAACACACATATGTCTCAGCAGTACTGAAAGTCGACCTACACACATACACGTAGGTTGCCGGCGACATTGATTGTTGTAACCAATGCAATGGCTCACCTGTTTTGTGGACTAAGTAGCACTAACAAAAAACAAGTAAATCCAGCAATGTGAAACTCACTAAGTCAAACACAAGGCAGACAAACATGTCATAGATCAGTCATCGACATAGAATAAATTCCAAACTGAACAAGGCACAATAGTGTACTCAGGATACCAATCTCAACATGCATTTGCCACATCAATGAGTAAAAAACTCAAGGCTTAGAACTACACAATCCCCTACTGGTTAGAGTCATATACATACATGTGAAACACCAATATATTGCATCTACAATTGTAGTTGCCAGCTCCATGTAACAACATCAGTTAGCCCTACATAAAGATGGCTCACATTACTATACATATGTGTCAATCAAAGTGCACCACAATAACTTTTCTACCAAAAACAATAGTTGAATGCTGACAAGAAATAGAATAACAATCCATGTGACTTGTTTGAACTGCACCAAGTGTATGCACCAAAATCACGTTAATGGAAGTGAACTAGGAAAAGGCTCTGCCAATGCCATGTAGACCACAAAGAAAATCTGTGGTTGAACGTGGACATATGTATGTGTGAGAGTTTAACATGTTGGCAATGTCACAACCTACCTAGGGAGGACCAACTAAACAAATATGTGATAAATGATCTCTCACTTCACACATGTAGCGAGTGCACATAACATTGAGTGATCAGGAAAATCTCTAAATACCCATCACAGTGAGAAACTGGATAAATATGAAAATCAGGATGTAGACGTGTACAATGTATCAGGCCTTGCTCATTATTTGCTAGTACACCGAAAACTGGAGCAGACATGTGTAATCCTATGGCAAACTGTCTAAGTAACACATATTGTGAAATAGTGATTCAGTGATTCAGTACACATAACCCACATGGACAGGAATGTAGCTGTAATAAAGATCCAAAGCATTGACAGTTGTAATTTCTGTTTAACTTGCAGCTGATCAAGGATATGGTCTCCAGCCGGGGTCACAACCCCATTAGCGCATCCCCACACTGAGCCGGAATGACAATACAACCAGGCACTGGTCAGGACCCCCAACATATTGGAGAGATCCTTTGGTGTGCTAAAGGTTCGGATGCCTGGACATGTCAGGGGCGTGATTGCCATACTCACCCCCTATGGTCTGCAAGATCATCCTAGTATGTGTCATTCTCCACAACATCTGTGTATGACAAATGTCCTGTGGGACGTGGACCATGATGAGCAGGACCCAGTGGAGGAGGATGAGGATGGAGGAGAGATCCAAAATATAGTGCATGGAAATTAAAGTACAAGTACTATGATGGACAGAATGTACAAACATAATAGGAAGTCCCAATATGGAAATAATAGTTTGAAGCCATTATTTGTATTGCCATTTATTTCACAGTTCCAGTAAACATCAACTTACCCTCATTTCGCCAAATAGAAGTAGACCTCAAATTGTCATAATCATGTCATCAGACCTGTTGAGCAACGTGAGGACATGAGTCTCACCTATCAATTGCACATATACAGAAATGCAATGCGAAGCAGTGTACTGCATTAAAGGAAGAAGCCAGGCATGACACATTTGCTAATCGAAATTGATCATTACTCTCCCCTTGCACTTGAGCAGTGCAAAGGTGCTCAGCTAGTAGTCTTGATGTCTTGTGCAGCAGCAAAGTGTACAACAGATGCCACTTAGTGAATTTAGGAACACAAATCACTAATTACCACACCTGAGAATAGCCTTGCATTGTAGTGTGTCTCAACAATATGTTAACATGCAGAATGTCTGCATTTTGCTGTAAGTAATGTTGTAGCAGATTCAATCAGAGACAATGAGTGACATGTTTCATTGACAAAGGCCTAGTGTCATGCAAACGTGTAAAAACTGTCGCTTGTCAAGAATGCATGCCTGACACGTGCTACATCTTCACCAAGGTCCACATTACATGTATGATGTAGTACATCAATGCCCTCTTCTATGGCATCCCTTCCCAGCTGCATCACAAATGTGACACTATCAGACAGAGCAATACATGAGTATTGCTCAGGTTATCTTTCAGTACACACATCACTTCTTACCTCCTTGCTATGCATTGTCTCCCCATTCAGACACAGTGGCAGTTCAAATGCTCAGCCACACGTATATTGCACTACACTACCAGGGGCCAACCAGGCTCACACAAAAACACTTATGGTCCTCTTGTGTGCATCGCTTGCATTCACCCTAGCCCTAGCCCCCGGTTTAGATTTGTACATGACAGGAGGCAAGGGTGGTCTCTACCATGCCAGTCGACACCAGTGCTCTCATCCCTGCACATCAGAACAGCTGCCTGCAATGTAGTTTCATGCTAGTGATTATACACATGGCTCTTTGCATTTTCCTATATGGTAATACTTTACATACACCACACCTGAACCCCCTCTCAGATGAGGAGTTAATCCTCTGGCAACCTCAGTCCATTCCATTGCTTTGCAGTGCAAATCTGTTTGCATGGCCCCAAGACAGACACTCTAGCCTCATGGTGCAAGGGGGACTGCATTGTCAAAGTCATGATGAGCAGGGTTCCAGTGTCCATGCATGATGTGGTGTTTCAGTCCATCTTTTTTGCCTTGTATTGTGGGACTTGTAGTCCTGGTCACTCATGTTATACATTCCACTACAGGTCCCAGCATACAAAGTTGAACCTGGACTGGTGCTGCACATCACACGTGGACTGGACAAACTTGCCAGAGCTAGATTGGGCTGTGCAACATGAAACTGAGCAGTTTGACTTACATTTATATGATGTATGATTGGACATGTGAGAACTTCCGTCCCTTTCCCTTGCATTCAGTGCAGGGACGTAGCTTGCTGCGCTGCAGAGCATGCAATTTTTGGGCATATTGTCCCTTGTTGCCACTTATCCTGTAGGTGTTGTTGATCCTCAAAGCCAGTACTGTCCTGCCACTCCTGCCACCAACTCTGTTGGGATGTCTGATGCCACCTGTTGTTCCAAAGGGGTCAGCTCCTCCTGGTTCTCAGGTCCTCCTCCGGCCCGCATGGCTGCCTTCAGGTTATTGGCCAGTTTCTCTTTGGTCCTATGCTTAAAATCATGCCAGCGCTTCTTGCACTCTGGCACTTCCTTTTAGCTTGCCCGACACTGTTAATCTTATACACTATGGACTGCCAAATGGCCTCTGTCTTCTCTAATGGCAATTTGGAGGTGATAAAGAGGTGATGTTCGTACTTTGTCACCACATAATTTGATTCTCCTCTACACTAAAATTACTCTTCCTCTTCCCCTGGGTGCCTTTCTGGACATCCTGGCTGATGCGGGGGTTGTTGGGGTTGTTGTCCTGGCTGCTGCTGGCTGCTCCATCTCTCCGTTTTGAGCTGTTGTACGGCAGCGCAACTTTTTCTGATGCATCTCTGAATCACCGCAGCAATGCATCTGTTATCATAAATGAGGGCCTCAGTCTTTAGCTCATGATAGTTGGTGCTTGGGGGCTGCCTATTGGCCTGCTGGATGTTTTTGAATTAATAAATAGGATTTATTGTATTAATCAAAAATGATTACAATAAATATGCATAAGAAATACATTTTGTCATGGTTAAAAGTAGAAAAACAGTCAAGAAAGTGTTCTTTAAATAAATAAATAAAACCACTTACCTTGCGCTCGCTGAATCGCTGTGTCAGCGATGTGTCGAGCGCAAGGTAAGTGGTTTTATTATTTATTTATTTTATTTTCCCTATTCCATCGTATGTCCAATTCCCCCCCGCCCAGCCCCACCGCCCCACTGCTCTTATTTGTACTGGCCGCGCCTGCACCACTCTAGTCAGGGTAAGTCTATACACACCCTAAATTAACCTGTGCTCACCCTCTGGTAGCTTGGCACATAGCAGTCAGGCAATGTGCAAAGCATTTGTGCAACACTTAAATCACAGTGACTGAATGAAAACACCACAAAAAGATTCCACACAGGTTTAGAAAAATAGAGAATATTTATCTGAGTAAAACAACTAAAATGACACAAATCCAATACGTAGATGTCGAGATACCAATTTTTAAAGATTAAATGTGAAAAAAATGCTTAGAAGTCTCTAGCGATCAAAAGGTTACTTGAGGTTGCGAGGGACCAGTGCAAATTCAAAGTTCAGGACAACCGCGATGGAGGGCAGGCCGGCTACACAGGTCCCACTGAAGATACCTTGGATGGAGCTTTTATCGACATTGAGAGTCTACTGCGTCATCATTGAGGCGTGCAAAGGGGGTCCCGCGTTGTCCTCAAGCTCTGTTTAAATTAATGTAATGCATCGCCGTCGAGCTGCACAGAGCTTCGTCATCGAGTCGTGCAGGCTGTGGATCCGATGTCCTTGAGCAGTCTCTGCATCGGCATCAAAGGGCGATGCGGCAGAATTTCTCACGCAATCAAGGCGATGCATTGGCTTTTGCAGAAATCAGCTGCCAAACCCACTTCTGAGGCCCAGGACTGGAGGGGTAACCTCCGGCACAGGTAGGACTCACAGATGGCAGAGTCCAGCAGCACCAGCAGGATTGTAGAAAGTTGTTTGTGTCCCTCAGACTTAAGAAAACAGGAGGCCAGTGAGCAAGCCCTTGGAGTCACTCTGTGTTGAAGTGAGATGGGTCCAGTCCCTGTCTTCAGCAGGGCAGAGATCAGCAGGCAGCAGGGCAGCTCAGCAAAGCAGGGAAGCAGATCCTCAGAACAGTCACTGACAGCAAAGTGCAATCCTTACAGCACAGCAGTCTTTACTCCAGCAGAGTTCTTCCCAGGTCCAGTAGTTTACTGATTTGATAGGCCGACCGAGAAAGCAAAGAGTCGACGGTTGCACCCAGATATACATAGCTATCTTGTTGCTCAATAGTTACATTTCCCAGCTCCCAAACCGATGGCTTTACCTTTTTCACAAGGGTTACTAGTTTTGTTTTTGTGATAATGACATGCAAGTCATTTCCTAAATTATAGGCATTAAACTTTGACAGCTGGTTCTTCAGGCCTTTTGCAGTTTGTGAGAGCAGGATAATCTCATCAGCGTATGCCAGGTGGGTGATTCCATAGTAAAATTAGTTTTGGTGGAGACCCTCTGGGCCATCCAAATACTTTGGGAGATCAGATATATACAGCGGGAATAATAACGGAGCTGAAATGCAGCCCTGTGTAAGGCCAGTTGAAGTATGTATTTTAGGCGCTAGAATATTTGTTGAGGTTAGTTTAATTCTTATCCAAGTGTCTTTGTGCAATTCAATTAAGAGGTAAACCAGGTTTGGATAAACGTTCCAGCTCCAAAATTTGTTCCAGAGTCTACCACGATTGATTTTGTTGAAAGCAGAACTGGAATCAATAAAACAGGTGTGAAGGGTGATGTATTTTGCTCCAGATTTCTCCATTAAAATAGTGATTGTAGAACAGCCTTCTTGAAAACCTGTCCACGTAAATGGGATTAATGCTTGTACTTTGCCAGTCTGTTTGTAAATTGAGCAGGTAATTAGCAAATAGTTTCCATTCCCAGTCTAAAAGAGCTGTTAGATGATAATTTTGTGGATCAGACTTCTATCTTTTTCTGAAGTTAATGTGAACAATAGAACCCTTCCAGGGGCTAAGGATAGATCCAATGTCAAACACCTCAGTAAATCGCTTGAAAAACATGACGATCCAAAGATCAGGATCTGCTTTTAAAACATCTATTTATAGCCCAGTTGGGCCTACTGCTGGGGAGGAATGAGACTTCTTTATTAAAGTAGTGATTTCTTTGACAGTGAGTATAAAAACAGGGTTCTTATAAGCAATGTGAAGTTACCAAGATGGAAGAGGAATAAAATGTTTTGATAAGGGATGACCAGGTGTCACTAAAAATAAAGTGGTCATTTGCTGGATTTTTGCGATCCTGAACCTGAGCCAATCAGTACCTAGAATAGTTTGATGTCATTTGTTTTAATGGCAGTTATTAACTTCTTCCATGCCTCTTCCTCTAAGTCCTGAGTTATACTTGTAGATTTCATCCATGACTTGGCTTATTTTATCAAATTATTCCTCTCTGAGGAGTCAGTTTTTTTTGGAATGCTCTTAATTCAATATGGTACACACATTACATTGTTCATTAAACAGAAGGCACAGTTTTGTGAGAAGGGGGACCGGTTTCTCAAGTTACGGCGTGTCGATCATAGTGAATATATTACTTAGCAGAGTTTCCCATTCAGAAATCCAATCCATTGGATGTACCTCAATAAACAAAAAAATGGGCTTGATCAAGCCAAATCCTGGTTCTGCAATTTTTTTAATTTGGAGGAAAAGACAGTGTTCCATTTCAGTTTTTTATTATTTATGGAGCTAGCCGACCTGCTAATGATGTTCTGTTCGCATTTGTATTCCTGGTAATTTGCTCTCAGTGTTGTTACCTGTGGGTTATGATCGCTCTTCAAGGCAAGATTTCAAATGAGATGCAAGTATAATCCAATATGCTGGATGCTTTTGTCCAGTGAAATGTACATTCACAGGCTGGTCCATTGTAAATCTACTGTTTAAGGCTCTATAACCTAAATCATGAAGCAGGTCATAAGTAAAGTTCCTTAGCATGGTACACAAGGTCTGAGGAACAGCATTGTTGTTTACAACAGGGGATTGTATACCAAACAACATGTCCAGTGGATCCTCTGTTGCAGTAGAACTGTTAACAAGAAACAGATATTGATTAAACTCACATGTTATTATAATCAAGTGCTGGGCATAGATCTCAAAAACATAGTATAATTGATCTAGTGTAAATAAGTACTGATGTTTATATTTTAGGAGAGCTAGAGGGAAGCATATATTTATGATTACTATTTTGGTTTTATGAAGATCTTCCTGCAGAACAGCCAAGATATAACTTGAAATAAGTTCAATTCTTGTGGATTTCATAGTTAATGTGTGACTTATTAGAGTAACAAGGCCACCAATCGAGCGACCTGCAGTGTTTTTCGTTGCTAGGCTTTGATATGTAGTAAAATTAGATAATCTGAAGGCAGAGGTTTTCCAAGATTCTTGGAAGCAGATTATTTGGCAAGGTAATAGAAACCCAGGTAGACTGTCCTGTGAAGTTCAATAATGTCGTTCCAAGCCAGCAATGTTTCATGAGCAAATTGGAAATGGTTGCTCTTGAGGCATTATAGAGGTAAGCACAGGGTTAGGGATCCTAAAAGGTGTTGAGATAAACTTGTGAGTTGTGAGTATTTGAAGTTAAAGTAAAAAGACTCTGATCTGGAAAGAAAACTTGATTCATTGAGGTAGGAAAATTTAGAAAATCGTGCTTAAATTCTGGGCCTTTAATATTTGCAAATTCTATTTGCAATTGGTGAGGCAGATCCGTTATTTACATAGTTTGGTTTTAGAATATATGGGAATTTTGGTTTTGTAACTTGACTGACTATAATACCCTACTGAGTGATATCAAATCTCCTGACCCAGATTTTTGAGACGATTAGGCCGGAGCGCCATTGTGCCCATGTGACATTGGGTTTTATAGCTCTAATTATATATAAATCGAAGGTTAATTAAATTTGTCGAGGTTCTAAACTGCAATTCTTGAAATGGTTTAGTAGTTTAAGGATATTCTAATAATGCAAATCATCGAATGGACCTTTAGATTTATATTTTGGGCAGAGGTTGATCTTGGCAGGTACGTAGCTGCCATCGCTATCTATCAAAAGTGATTTGTTTGCATCACCAGTGTTGTCCAAATCGGTTAGATTGGTAAGTACAGGCTAGCCCATCTGTAGAGTATTATACTTAGTGCTGATTGCGATGGTTGAGCCCCTTGTGAGGGCTCAGATTGAGGCCCAGATCTGAATGTCACCTTTTTGAGATGATCAACTGTTGTTGGCTTTTCATGTGGTGACAATGAGCTAATCACTGTATTAGTTAGCTGAGGAATAAACTGGTGGGAAGAAGTCAGTTTCTTAGCTATAAATACTAGGTTATCTGCAGTATTTCTTATTGTGTCTGTAGGAGCAGTGGGGTAGCATGAGGCTTATTACCAGGATTTGCTTGAACAAGACTTGTTGAAGAAAATTTAAATGGGAACCCTCTTCTGATTACTTTGCTGTAGGCCAGTCTAGGGGGACTCTGGACCTGACAAGTTAGAGTATGTGACAGTGGATCATCAGGGATATCACCTGGTGCTCGATTCTTGGATGACACAACGTGCTCAGAATTAGGTGATCCAGTATTAGTCACAGATTTAAAAATAAGGTAATGCTTAAGCAATGTATCAGAGGAATTGGATAAGTGAGGTAAGCTGTTCTTATTGGAATTAGTGTTTTGGGCTAAAAGATTTTTATTGAGATTTTTCAATTTCTTCATTCACCTTTTACTTGTATATTGTTGGATCCTATTATTCTCGTTCTCAGTACCTATAGCGATTTCTTGTGCAGGTTCCAGTAGTTTTGCTTTGGCATAGTCTTCATTGTTTGTGGTAGTTTAACTATTGTTATTAAGATTATCAGTCAAGGCAGTTGTAGCCTTAGCAGACAATTGTCCCTTTCTGACACTTTGAGAGGCTTTGTTGGAGCAGCCAGAAGTAGTGGTTTGCATAGTATTTTACATACTTGATTCTTGTAAAGTTACCAAGTGATTTTAAGTTTTAGCTGTAGCAGTTAAAAAGCATCAATAAGTTCTTCAATGAAGAGTATAGAAGAAAGGTTCACTTCCAGTTTGGAAAATGAACTCTCAACTTTCAATAAAGATTTTGATTCATTAGGCAAGGACTGCACATCCTAATTGAGATTTATTAAGCTGGATACTTGCTCCGTAATAAGTTGGGATTGGGTGAAGAGAATATCAGATATTTGAAATAACATGGAACTAATTGCATCCATTGCAGCAATTACTGGTTAGGTGGAGGGAGGGAGTTCCAGGTCTGAATTAGAAGTTGTTTTCTGTTTAAGCTGTCCTGGATCCAGGGAAGAAACTGGGTGCTTTTGGGGTAAGACATTGAGTCTTTCAAGTTCCGAAAAGCAATGATAAGTCATCCAGCGAGCAGGCAAGTTCTTGAGACGTCGCCTATGGATCATCTGGTTCCAGATTCTCACCTATTATGTATATGGAATCTGATCCACTGAGATCAGATAAAGTATTGTCCTTATTGCTGGTGAATTGCAACGTCGAGTTTATTTCAGACTTTGTAGTTCCATACCATGCATTTGACAAATTGGGACTTGGATTAGTTGATCCGATGTTTAATACATTGGTAGTCAAAGATGTATTCAAATCCAGATGATCCATGGTTGTTTTAGCTGCTGAAACAGTTGAAGTGGTGACTGCCACAGTTGAGAGAGAGTGGTTGAAACATTCTATTATAGCTTGCTGGGTAAAGCTTGTTACTGCTGAGGTACCTACTTCCAAGGGTGTATCAGACCCAGATGTTAAACTTGATTGTCCAACGGTTGAGGCCTGAGAACGCTTTGAACAAAGTAACTTGGTTGTTATTGAGTCTGCCTTTGTAGAATTAGGGAAGAGACTCATCAAATTGTCCAGGCCCTCACTATAAACACTTAGATTTAGATGGGGCTTGGATGCAAGTGGCTTTGAGGGTTGCCGGCCAGGCACCATATTCATACTTTCCTTGCATTTTGTAAACTTTGGCAGATTTAAAGATTTGTGGGATCTTGTTCTCATGTTGTTAATAGCTGGTCAGTAGATGTAAAGAATTTGATTATTGAAGGACTAATAATGACGGTAATGAACAGGCCAACCAGCTGCTTAACAAAATTAAGTGAACTTAAGAATCCAGCAACCATTGCAGGCACATGAAGAAATTAAAGCAGAAATCCACAAAGCAGCCATGCACCTCAGCACCCCGCACCCTGTTGTGAAACACCAGGCACCCAGGAGCACCAAGTTACCTGCAATCCAGTGGGTCCCCAGCAGGTTGTGAACTATGCTTATGCAGGCATTCGTGCACCTGCCACTGGCACTGTGAAAGCAGGACCCAGTGACTGGGCGGCTCCATCTGCTAGGCCCTCAAGCCAACACCAGACTCTTAACCTCTGAGTTCAGCCCTGGACTGCTAAGACCTTGGGTGCCAAGGTACTAAGAGTCCTAAGCGGGGTAGTTTCCAGGACTGGTATTCACTCAGTACACCTGGGAGTTTTCAAGCCGGGCCACGTCCCTCACGGCTGAAGGTGTGTCTTTGCTACATGAAGCAGTGATCCATGAGCAGCTGAGCGCTGAGAGACTTAGATAATTGACTACTTGATGTTTAGTGGACTGTGACCAGATCTGTCTGGTATTTCATTTGTTGATCTCCAGTTCAGAAGTCTCAGATACATTTTGGTACTCGCCACATCTCCATGCACCCCAAGGTATCCTCTATAAACAAAAATTAATTGTTAAGTGTATGTTTTCATCAATGCATCAAAGAGTGTACATACTGTTGCCTGCCTAAAATTGTGATGATGTGATACGCTCACTTTCATTCTAATCATCTAGAGATTTTATTTTAGCACATTAGCTTTCCACCACACAACAGTGATGATTATCAAATGTATCCTTCAGTATCATGGCCATAGTGTGGTTAGGACTGGGCTACTGTCACCCACTCACAATGATTCGGGCTAGCAAGGCTTCTCAGAAGCCTCTTGGGGTCATTCAACCTACGATTGTTGTCTTTGGCAACCTGTCTTACCTATGTAGTGTCATTGATCCTGCCCATGATGGATACCAAGGGCTTAGTTGTGAATGTAATTGTAATAGCCATGTAGTGGCAAAACAGTCACATATATTATGCAATGACCAATCTCTTTGAAATAACACTTGAAATTGATTTCCTTGAAAGTACTATTTAAAAAGCATTTCCAGTTATTTACTTGGTCAATATTACAGGCATTCCTTGGCAGTTTCATTTTCAAACATGCAAAGGTAATCAACAAGGCACTTGGACAAGCCTGCAACCAAAGAGTAATCTGTGCAAAGTAAGCACTTCCCTTCAATGGGACTCCTCCTGAAGGGATTAAAACAACCTTTCTAGAACACAGTGCAACTCAACAGAAAGCACTTGCTTTTGACATTTTCAAGAAGGGTGAAAAAACAAGCCAGAAAGTGAAAAGAAGACACATCTAGGATTAAAATACACAGCATACACAGAATCCATGGACTGGACTAGAATCCTTTAGGGAACCAGACGAGAAGAGGATGTGAAATACGGAGACCTGCAGAAAAGAGGAAGCCCACCTGGATGCGATCGGCAGCTGGAACCAGACCACGCCTCAAGAAAAGGGCCAGACACTGCTGAAATTACCCAGGAAATGGGGTGGACAATGGGAAGCATGGGAACTCTGAGCACGAGGTCACATCTATGCCATACATTCTGCTTCTTTAGGTGACTTGGGGGATATTCACTGGACCAAACACCAATGACCTGGTTACATAGAACGCTGCAACCTTTAAATGTTATATCGACAAAAAAGGGGGTACTTGTATAATCCTAGGTTAGGCTGCGCTTGTTTATCAGTTGTGCCCACCTCCAAGTGTTCTTTTCGAAAACTTTTAAGTTTTTCAATCAACCACACACATGATCACATCAATTAAAGAAAAATAAAAAAGGTGTGGGAAGTCAGAAAGTACCTTACATAAGCACCACCCATAGAGCTACTGGTTGGTACTCACCAGTTTGCTCACGTTGTCATCATTGGTAACTTTCATGACAAGAAAAAAAGGGGAAAGTGAACATTTTTGCCCAAGCCTTGAAATTGTGTGAGAAAAGGTGAAGAAGAATAAGGTGTAGATGATCACACTGCAACCTTTAAATGGTATATCAACAAAAAAAGGGCAGGGATATTTGTATACTCCTAGGTTAGGCTGCGCTTGTTTATCAGTCGTGCCCACCTCCAAGTGTTCTTTTCTAAAAGTTTTAAGGGGCATATTAACAACGAGGCGATAGACAATTATCGCCGCTTTAGCGTCCGTTTTCGGACGGAAAGCGGCGATAATTCTATCGCCTAATCAGCAAGGTCACGCTATCGCGTGAATCCCTGCACTATCGCCCTTTCCCCGAACGCCCATCCTTGCATCTCTAATGAGATGCAAAGTGGGCGTTACTGGGCGTACCCCAGATGGGCTACGTTGTAAATATCGCCGATGTGCACATCGCGATATTTACAAGGCAGCCCACAGTATTATAGCAGACGTTAGATTTTGGCGAAAACGGCAGTTTTCGCCAAAATCTAACGTCTGCTATAATCCCGACTTACCTATGTTAGCCATAGGAGGTGGATTCTGCTGATACGACCCTGTGGGTCGTATCAGCAGGTTATCGCCCTTTTGCAGGGAACATCGCTGGAAAACCAGCGATGTTCCCTGCAAAGGGCGATAACATCGCTATCTCTGGTATTTTTATCGCCCTGGAGTAACGCGTTGTTAATAACGCGCTACCAGGGCGATATATGCCAGAGATAGCCAGCGATAATATAATTATCGCTACGCACGGCCAGCGATAATTATCGCTGGCCGTTGTTAATATGCCCCTAAGTTTGTCAACCAACCACACACATGATCACATCAATTAAAGAAAAAGAAAAAAGGTGTGGGAAGTCAGAAAGTACCTCACGTAAGCACCACCCATAGAGTTACTGGTTGGTACTCACCAGTTTGCTCACGTTGTCATTATCAGTAACTTTCATGACAAGAAAAAAAAGGGGGAAAGTGAAAATTTTTGCCCAAGTCTTGAAATTGTGTGAGAAAAGGTACAGAAGAATAAGGTGTAGATGATCATATCATCCATCAGCCATCTGGACCCCGTAAAGTGCAAAAGAAACATGTTTCTAAGCTAAAATGAGTTATGGCTCACTTTTTGTCATACATACTTTAATTTCCACAGTGGCCACACTCAGATTAAAAAGAACGGCATGCTTAGACCATCTTAATTCGAACGGCCGACATGTTTCATTGCCTTGCAAGTTTTATGGCAATTTCATCAGGGCTCGGGGACGCATCTCCACCTCACTGATGCTTCTAAAACGTGTCAATCTGTGGTGGTTGACAAGCAACATAAAAGAAAGATTGTGCCAAAGACATAAAACACACATATGAGTTATTATTCTGTGTTGACATTACCACACTTTTTTAGAAGTGTGTATATTTTGTGCCATAATTACCAAGTGGCTGCCAGGTGGACTCCTACCAGCAACTCACTCGGAGGGGGGAAACAGAGAAAGAGGGTGTTTTAACGACTTTTCCCCATCAGGTAGAATGCAGCCACCACTTGTGAACCTGTGAATACATACACGCATTATTTACCCATCATGAAATATTGGTACTACCAACATTTAGTCATACTTCTCATATTTGCCTATTAATATCCTAATGCCTACTTCGAATCTCAAGAAAGTAATTGGAAGCATTAGCTTCGAGGCCACAACAAGACCTGTGCTCAGTGTGACACAGAAACTTTCCTATGTCTTGCTCTCCCGCTTCCTAGTTCCAGGACCCTGCGCTTCACTTGTACATTTAAAAACGGAGCGCGAGTCATGCCATTCCCCCTGACTCACACCTCCCCACTCACCGATCTACCGATGGTCTGAGCTCAACAACTTCCTGGACGCCGAGAGGACTTGTGCGCCCGGTGAAGAAAACATGCCGTGACCCGGAAGCAGGACACTAGCCCCTCCCTCTTGCCTGGGTCGAAAGCATTCAGTGGCCAATCTGATTACTCATATGGAAGTGGGGTCGCTTTTAGCTAACACGCCACTCCACTTTGAAAGCATTACTTTCATGGGCACCATCTTTCAGTTGGAACCGGACGTCTGCACTGCAATTGATGCTTACTACACAGTGCAGTGGCCGGACTGTATGTGTAACAATACTGCATCCAACTATGAAGATGTGCCCGGATCGCATGTTGCAGCGACCAATTTCGTTCACAAGGTTCACAAGTGGTGGCTGCGTTCTACCTCATGGGTAAAAGTCGTTAAAACCCCGTTTTTCTCTGTTTCCCCCCTCCGAGTAAGTTGCTGGTAGGAGTCCACCTGGCAACCACTTGGTAATTATGGCACAAAATATACACAGTTCTAAAAAAGTGTGGTAATGTCAACACAGAATAATAACTCATATGTGTGTTTTATGTCTTTGGCACAATCTTTCTTTTATGTTGTTTGTCAACCACCACAGATCATTTTAGAAGCATCAGAGAGGTGGAGATGCGTCCCCGAGCCCTGATGAAATTGCCATAAAACTTGCAAGGCAATGAAACATGTCAGCCGTTCCAATTAAGATAGTGTAAACATGCCGTTCTGAGTGTGGACACTGTGGAAATTAAAGTATGTATGACAAAAAGTGAGCCACAACTCATTTTAGCTTAGAAAAGTTTTTCTTTTGCACTTTACGGGGCCCAGATGGCTGATGGATGATATGATCATCTACACCTTATTCTTCTGAACCTTTTCTCACACAATTTCAAGACTTGGGCAAAAAGTTTCACTGTCCCCCTTTTTTTCTTGTCATGAAAGTTACCGATAATGACAACGTGAGCAAACTGGTGAGTACCAACCAGTAGCTCTATAGGTGGTGCTTACGTGAGGTACTTTCTGACTTCCCACATCTTTTTCTTTTTCTTTAATTGATGTGATCATGTGTGTGGTTGGTTGACAAACTTAAAACCTTTAGAAAAGAACACTTGGAGGTGGGCACGACTGATAAACAAGCGCAGCCTAACCTAGGAGTATACAAGTATCCCTGCCCTTTTTTTGTTGATATACCATTTAAAGGTTGCAGTGTTCTATGTAACCAGGTCATTGGTGTATGGATTAGTGAGTGGAGGGCGACCTGGCTATAATCCCTCTGTCGCTCCAAATTTTTTTGAGGATATGCACTCGAACCTGGCACTCTTTTTCAAAGTGGGTTGCGTTCTGTGCAGACACTCTGTTACCACACACACACCTGTAGTATTTTAATAGCTTCATGCCTTATTATTGCATTATTTTGAGCTCAGCCTACAGCGAACTCAACATGCATGGGCCATGTGCAATAATGTAAATACTATATTGTAGTTGCCTAGTTTGGCAAATTTTAATGCAATATTTCTGCCATTAAAAGACCACGAGTAACTTACATTTTGGACACTGAACAATACATAATGGCAATATATTGGGTAAACAATTCCTCAAAATGTTAGGTTTTTTTTGGCAGAAAATAAAATTGTTATGAATATCAGATTCTAAACTGGTTATTCACTTCAATGACAGGAGCCAAAGAAACACAGTTTTTCACTGTTGCAGTGTCATGAAGGAGTTCCAGGCAGCTCTTACAGTGCTCTGTGAGAGACCGTGAGGAGAGACAATGTTATGCATGGGGAAACAGCGTTTACAACGCTGCCATTACATCGCGGTGCTTTTACAACACGGTCGTTACAACGACCGCGTTGTTAGTACGCGATACCTTTACATCGCAAGTCATTAGATCGACTTGCTGTAGGGGGCGCTTTTAACTAAGGAATAGTATAATTTACTATTCCAACACCTTCCCCTACTGTTGCACACGCTGGAGTTGGAATAGTAAATTATACTATTCCTAAGTCCAGCGTGCCCCTACAGCAAGTCGATCTAATGACTTGCGATGTAAAGGTATCGCGTTCTAACAACGCGATCGTTGTAACAACTGCGTTGTAATGGAACGCAATGTAATAGCATGCGTAGTAACATGCTATATTCTTATGCATGCTCCTCTTATTACTTTTCTGCCCCGGTGTAGCCATTTAAAGCAGTGGCAGATGTTGTTAGGGGCCACACATAACATAAAATTGAAGATGGGTAAAATGTGAACTGCATATGTTTTCCAACTCTCAGTTCTGAATATCATCATAGACAACTCATGCTTCACTCTCTATTAGGATGTCACTCAGAAACCCTTATTTAAAAACATCCATGTTATTCACTATTACCCATCTATAATTCTATGTGTTATGTATCTCTTTTACTGAGAGCCACAAGCATGAACCCCAGATTGTCAATCTGGTTATACATGTTGATGATAGAGCAACAGTGAGTAACAAAAGCAGTTGCAACATCATAAGGGAATTCTAGGCTGCTCTTGGTGGCCTCCCCAAAAGCCTGTCAGCACAGCACAGGCTCTCTGCTTTGATGAAGAGTGTAGGGCAGAGCTTTGAGAAGGGTGACGGTGGGATTGAATAGATTGTGGTGAGATGGGTGGTTGGAGGCCAGTAATTTATTTTTTCTTTCATTTGGGAAAGGGAAGGTGAAGCCAGGTTATGTATGGCTCCTTATTACATTGGGCCGTGGGAACACTGAGCACAAGGTCACATCTGTGGCAAAAATACTGCTTATTAGCCTGGTTATGTATGGCTCCTTATTACTCTTCTGCCCATGCATAGCAGTTGAAAGCTGGATCAGGTGATTTTGGGAACCATACATAACAGTGTTCAGTGTGACATACTAGACAACTACAGCTTCATTCTCGTTGTCTTTTGGTGTCACTCAAAACATCGCAGTGAAAAACATCCCACTTATTCACTATTAATCATCTATAATTCTCTCTTAAACATGGCTCTAACTGGGCGTCACAAGAGTGAATGCCAGATTCAAAATCTGGTTAGTCACTGCAATGACAAACCAACAGTGTGAAAACAATGTTGTTTGCCACTGTTGCTAAGCCATAAAGCACTTCCAGGCTTTTCTGGCAGGGCACTCTAAGGGCCATATGTACGAACACATTTTCCCATAGACACAAAATGGGTAAAACCCTTTGATACATCTGGCCCCAAGAGCCTTTAAGTGTGGTGCAGGCTCCATGCAGACAGACAGAAAAAAAACTTTATTTAGGTCTTTTACGACCATAAAAGTATACAAGATAAACAACATACAGTTCGTTAAAATGAGAGACTAAAAATGATAAAATAACATTCAACCCTGTAATTCATAACTGGCACAAATACGATCCAATAGGTTCAATAAAGTGCATGTGCAAATTGTAAACTGTGCAGAAGGTCATATTTCAATACTCAATACAAATTTATTTAGACCAGTGGTCCTCAAAAACATTTTAAAAGTTATATTAAAATCTTCTAAAAACACAGTTCATTATTTAACCTCATAAAAATTCATATATTACACTCCGCATTCCTTTTAACATTTCATAGCTTATTGGCCACATAGAACTATAAAATAGGCAGCTCAGTTCTAATCACATTTGAGAAACTCTTTAACTTTTTGTATGAACTTCGCCATGGCACAAGCTATGTCTAAATTAATCATTTCTGTTAGAAGGTTTACTGCTTGCGCCCTGTTTTTAATATCATACTTTTTAAAAATAGGACATAAAAACTCTCTTCGTAACTCTAAAACCTTCTGGCAATCCAGTAATATATGTATGATATCACATGTTGTTCCTAAAGTGCAGATGCATTTTCCCTTACTGTCTATCATAGATCTTTTTACCCTGTTATTAGCATAACATGGGTTTACCCCAATTCTTAACCTTAGCACTTAACCGACTGCTAGGTAGCCTGTCAATATAAGGAAAATGTTGTTCTTTTTGCCACGCTGTGGCCATGAAGAGAACTGAGCTTTTCCTCAAGAGGTAATCTTGGTCCAGGACCCTAAGTTCCCTATTGTCGATCTTAATTTGGAGGGTCTGGGGGCGCAGCGTAAGCTTTATCATGCGACACGCATTAGTGATAGTGGCTCTGATCCCTTTTGCCCACGTTAGCTCACTCTTTACAATCTTGTTTCTGCACCATTGTGAGATTTTATAATCATCTCCCGATCCCAGGCGCTGCCAGAATCGTAATAGGGCCATACAAGCTGTTATACCCCATGAAGTGATTCCCAATTCTAGTCTCACTGCTTGGACCATTGACGATTTGGGCAATGAGAATAGACTTTTCAGAGTGTTTCCCTCCTCCGCGTCCCATCCTTTTTTGCCACTCAAATAAAGCACTTCTGCACCATATAAAAATTGGGGTGGTACCATTGCTGAGTATGCTTTTAGGACCGGTCTATCGGACATTTCACCATAAGCACAGTTACATCTTTTTAATCCCTTCACCGATGCCGATGCCCTCAGTTTTAGTGCGTCGAGATGAGTATGCCATTGTAGGCTTCTCTCGAACCACATCCCCAGGTACCTATATTCTGCTACCTTTTCCAACTTCTCGGTGCCCAAAAACCAAGTGAACCCTATTTTCCTTCGACCAAAACATAAGATCTTTGTCTTATCCATATTGACAACAAGTTTTTTAACTTGACAGTATTCATTGAACCTGTTTAACTTTCTTTGTAAGCCAATCTTCGTCTGGTCCATAATTACAAGGTCATCCGCATAAAGTAAACATGAGACCTGTTTCCCGTCTTGCTTCGGGCTTGCCCCACTTACATTACCTAGGGTTGAAGGTAAGTCTGCAATAAACAAGGAAAAAAGCAGGGGGGCCAATACGCACCCCTGCCTCAGCCCATTGCCAAACTGGATTTTCTGAGATAAACTCCCCTCTACATCTAAGATTATCTGGGCCCAGTTTTCGGTATGCAGTACTTGAATCAGCCCTAATAAATCCCTTGGGATGTTATACCCAATCAAAGTCTCCCATAGCTGCTCCCGGTCCACCAGATCAAATTCTGCGTGCAAGTCCACGAAGCAGCAGAACAGACTTCCCCTCTGCTCAATTGACTTCCGCGCAATGGACCAGAGCGCAAAACAGTGGTCTACCGTTGAGTGTCCCTCTTTAAACCCTCCCTCTTCCGGGGGCACAATCCGATTTTCTTCTGCCCAGTCCTTAAGTATTCCCAAGATTACTTTGGCGAAGACTTTTTCTCCTGTATCTAGAAGATTTATTAGTCTATAGTTTTTTGGGGCATTTACATCTCCTTTTTTATGGATTGGCCTTACGATAGCTCCTCTCCAGTTACCTGGCACAATGCCTGTATTAAGGATCCCCTGAAACATTTTTGCAAAGAACTCTGACCACCACTCAGGATTAGTTTTTATAATCACTGCCAGCAAATTATCTGGGCCTGCTGCACGGGTTAGGTTTAGGCTAGATATTATTTTCCTAATATGACTGGAGGTAAAGTGTTCCTTTATCTCCTCCCTCACTCCTGACCATGCTATTGTACTTGCTTTCTCTAACATTGGCCATTTCCCATAGATTTCCCCCAAGTAACCCACTCAGTTATCTTCGGGGACCAAACAGTGCAGAGACCCTAATGTTTTCCTGGAGCTTTCTTGGACCAACTTCCAGAAATCTTTCACATCTTTAGACTCAATTTCAGCTAACATACTTGCCCAGCAACTGTCTTTATAGGTTCTTTTTTTGTTCCTAATGAACGTTTTATATGTTATCCTTAGTTTCTGGAGGGTAGAATACAGTTCAGCGTTATACCTTACTCTAAGTCTTCTTTCCTTTTGTCTAATGCATGCTTTTACTTTGCGACATTCCTCATCAAACCATGGTCGGTTTTTAGTATGGGATCTATTATTACTGGCTGCCCCGGGTTTACCACATTTAATTTTTACCCTTAGACATTCCACCAGTTGTCTTTTTGTGTTTTTATACCAGGCGTTGTCATCATCAAATAGGGTTTTTTCTAATGAGAGAGTCTGCTGGACAGCACTTAATTTTATAACATGCTCCTCTGATATACGGGTAAGCCGCTTTGGGTAGTCCACGCGTACTTGGAGAACCGTCTCTCTCTGATTTCCCCATTTTGCGTATAATTTTGTCTTCAAAGGGTAGTGAACACTACCTTCCACTCTTACTACCTCGAAATACTTAATTAGTTCAAAGCTCCAGGCATGTGTAAACACGTAGTCTATTGGGCAAGGTTGCTGGCCTATCATAAATGTACTCTTAGCCGGCCGATTAGCTTCCATTCTTCCATTTACACATAGCAAACCCATAGAAACCAACAATTGTCCAAAAGCCAAATCTTGGGACGAGATATCTCCACTAGGAAATATCGCAGTCTCTATATTATAGGCGCTTAACAGTTCCTTACACCATGGATCTATTCTACGGGGGTCTAATCTGTGGTTAAAGTCACCCAACAACAGGAACACATCCTTCTGGTAGGTATCACATACAGACTCCATATCCTTTTTTAAATTTCCCAGATCCACCTTATATTCATCTTTCTTTCCCTTCTGGATATACACATTACCGATACATATACCTTCATAGCATGGGTCGACATTCAGTGGCAACACTCTACTACCTAGAGCCCATTTACATTTTAGTTCAAGGGGTTCTATTTTCCTGGCAATTTTAGTGGAGATCAGCGTCAATTGTCCTCCTGAAGGTCTGCCAAGAGGATTCTTCCTCGCTACTTTCAAGTGTTGGGCAAACCCTTCAATAATTAGGGTTTCGTCGCACAGCCAAGTCTCCTGCAAGCACACGATGTCATTGCTCTCAATAATCTTGTTAAAGCTTTCTTGGGTCGCTATTCTCTTATACCCGTTTATATTCCAAGATAGTATGGACAGGCTGTGCTACGACCCTTGCTCCTAGTCGATCTCACTCAGGCACCCATCTAACTCATACTCTAGGGGTGCAAGGGCTCTATATCTATTCCCAACTAACATGTCTTCTTCACCTCTCGCCAGGCTCCATGCTCTGATGGAGAGCAGAGAGCACAGATTTGTAGAGAGAGGGGGAGGTAAGGCAGAGTGTGAAGGGTGGTAGGAGACCAAGTATATTTTTATGTTTCATATGGG
Organism: Calotriton arnoldi; assembly: GCA_963921515.1. Classification (NCBI taxonomy): domain Eukaryota; kingdom Metazoa; phylum Chordata; class Amphibia; order Caudata; family Salamandridae; genus Calotriton; species Calotriton arnoldi. Next base: position 271,341 of record CAWUFW010016384.1, on the reverse strand, counting down.
CAGCAAGGAGAGGCAATCGAAGTATGGCTCCCTCAGTGCCACTCTGCCTCTCCATAGCCGTTAAAAGCAGGGGCAGAAGATATTTTGGGACCATACATAACATCAATTTATAGATTGTTAAAAAGCGAATCACAGGGATCCTCTTTTACCACTGGGGTCAGAGTGACATCAGACATCTCAAGCTAAATAAATAAAACAAATTTCCTTTCTCGCGCTGCATCGTCAAATGTGATGCAGCGCGAGAAACGAAATTCGTTTTATTTATTTATATGTGTACTTACCTGTAATCGCCCGTAATCCGTAGTTTACTACCCCCCACCCTGCCCCTCCCCCGCCCCACGTCAGCGCCCGGCGGCACTCCCACCACCGACCGCTACTGATCTACACATATAAAGGCTACCTAATATCATTAGGGCAATGGAATGAAGCAAAATGTTAAAGTTGTGTTAGAATTCTTTCGCTAGAAATGTCGCTCTTTGGGGTCGTTGAATTGCCCTCGAAATGTCTCTAACACGTTGTGCCTGGTATGTGCTGCTTTTCCCTAGCCAGCTTCTGAAGGAGCCCTTTAAGTTCTGCAGTGTGTACAATCGAACCAAAAAGCACATATTGCCCTGGTGCTCCGAGCACCTGAAGTGTAGAATGGCCATCTGGAAGACATTCACTCGCACCTGCCTAGAGTGTACTTATTGGCGTCCTTTATATTGCCCTGTGTTTCCTAGGAGTGTATTTGGAGGACTCTCGCTATGGCACCCAAGCCATTCTCTTGCGCAGGTATTTATATTCCCTGCTAAAAACCTTTTATTCAATGGAATAACATTTTATCAAAGAGGCGCGAGACACGCAGCTCTGCATGTGGATCTGCAATGCTGTTAACAATGTAGATTTGTGCTTTCAATTTAAGAACATCATCACCATGGAAATGGGACAGGCGTCTTTCAATGTACTGTAATTAGCATTTTACAGCTAAGCAATAATAGAAGGCAATCAGAGAAAGAACGAAGTTTTTGTGAATGGAGACTGTGGCCAAATCACACTGGAGAACACGGGGCAGACATAAGACCTTCACACAAAGTGGTGCAAACTAGGTGTAAGCAAACTTTTTTATTACACGAGCAAAATATTGAATAGTTTGCATTAGGGGCATTTGACAGTTTTGCATACTTTTTAATTGCTGGAGAGTGATTCAAGTAGAAAATGTTTTGTAGGAACAGAAAATCCACATCTCATATTTTTATTTGAATTTGTTTTCTGTTGGTCTCTTGCGTGACTTTTCTACAGTTGTGTCCAATTTTCACATAAGATACTGGCTAGGAACATTTTACACAATTCTTTTAATTCTGTGTTTTGAAATATTTATTAAATCACGTTAACAGCTTTTTATACCTTTAGTGCAAACCTAGCTGCAAAACAATGGAGCACTGATAATAAAGAGAGTTGGGTACAGGATGTCGAGTGAAAAGGAATCGTACCAGTGGATGGGTTACAGATTTGTAAGGCAACAAAGGGGTTCAAGTGAAAGGAGTTGTTAGTCTAGTGACAACAGTGGGTGAGTTGGTGAGTTTCTTCTTGTTCTGTTTTTCATCCAGGTGCGAGACTAATGCTGGACGTTCTTTGCGGTGAGGTCGAAGCGGGGGGATCAATGGAGCTGAAAAGCCAGAGTCTTGGAAGCTGGAAACAGGTAAACGGCAGGCGAAGAGGCTAAGCGAAGGGGAGGAGTGTGGACGGTCTTTAAATAAGACTGTTTAGAAAGTTCATAAAGGTCACATTCTGATTGTTTGTAACAAGGGACATGTGCAGATAATTAACTTGATGAGGCTGCCTTCTAGAACATGCTTTAGAATGTTCACAAAGGTCGCGCTCTAATTGCTTATAACAAGGAACAGGGGCAGATGATTCATTTGATGAGGCTGTCTTCTAGAAGGTGTTTTAGAATGTTCACAAAGGTCGCATTCTAATTGCCTATAGCAAGAAACAGGGGATTAAAATGATGAGTGCTGTCTTCCGGAAAGTTCACATTGAGGGCATCTATGCCAGTTGCTTGCTGCTTATTCTGGTGGATGGATTTTCTGGATGTTTCTGTGGCGCCTGAAACCTGACCTTGCATATGCATGGTACAACATTTGTAAAAGCTATTAAACCTTTTCAAACAAATCGGGGAACACCAGCTGCAGCTAGCAATTACTAACAGCATGTGATATGGTCAAAAGTCAGGGTTCAAGACATTTGTTTATTCATAAGTGTTGGGAGGAATGATATGAGTCATGCAGCTATTTGTAATAGTCAAGAGAGGTGTGCTGTGGCAGGGATCCTGACGATGGCCCTGCATAAGAGGAGCACATTTCGAAAAAGAACATGAGACATCTTTCAAGAGTTTTAATGAATATGCATAACCATTCACATTGCTAATCATGGCTAGAAAGGTGAAGAATTTGAATGTTAATGCAACACCCAAGCTTATAAGTGTAAACAGCTCATGCTTTAGGAAGGAATCCCATTAAATCCTACTTCTTTTAAAAACCTATTTAATTTTTAGAAGTATACATTATTTTACCATTCTTTACAGCGTTCTTTGACCCACAGCCATGAGATCATGCTCTGTTATAAACCGGTATTAGCATGCCCATGTCATTGTCTTAATGAAATGATGGGTTCCATAGTCGTTAGGAATAGTACAGTGTGTAAGAGGCTTTCTAAAAGAAAGGGCTTCCATCTCACTAAAGGAACTGTATTCCAAATCCTCGATGTGATATATGTAAAGGTGCTCAATCCAAACACTTGCGTCCATAGTCAGGTAAGCAGTTTTGTGTAGCTTGGATGGAGGATAATGACTTTCAATTGAGTGTTTCTATTTCTGGCACTATAAGAGACACCGAGGGCCTGATTCACAGAACTAACTTACGTCAAAATCCTAAACTTACAACAATTTTGGTATTCACAGAATGAACTTACACATTTGGGTATTCACAGAATGAACTTACAACAATTTTGGTATTCACAGAATTAACTTACTCATTTTGGTATTCACAGAAGGCACTTACTCATCAATGAGTAAGTGCCTTCTGTGAATACCAAAATGTGTAAGTTACACAAAATGTGTAAGTTACACAAAATGAGTAAGTTACACAAAATGTGTAAGTTACACAAAATGTGTAAGTGTCTTCTGTGAATACCAAAATGAGTAAGTTTATTCTGTGAATACCAAAATGAGTAAGTTCATTCTGTGAATACCAAAATGGTAGTAAGTTTAGGATTTTGTCGTAAGTTAGTTCTGTGAATCGGGCCCCATATTTGATATGCCAGTATGATAGCATGTCAACAACTTCAATCTTAACCCCCATATCAGCCAATTAAATTTGGCCATGACTAGGATATGTGCTTGGTTGTTTGGGAGAAAAAATCTATACTTTTTTTCGTAGTCATCCTCAGTGAGGATATTGGCCGACTATTTTACTACTATGATCTCCCAAGCAACCCTTTCTAAATTCTTCCCTCCTGTATCCCAAACCTCATTTTACTACTATGATTCCCCTAATCCCTTTCTAGAGACTCTTCCCTCATCCATCTGTCCTTTTACTCATCCCAAGCCTCATCTTACTACTATGATCTCCCAAATAACACTTTCTAGACACTTCCCTCTTCTATTCCTCCAATATATTATTCAATCCAACTAACAGACTCACATGTCCACCACTCAAATTAGCACATATTTCCCCATACTAATCCACCACTAATCCTCTTTGGGTTCCGGGGCAGTGGGCTACTCGCCAAAAAGCCCTTTGATGCCTCATCAGAGGTCTTACTACTATGATCTCCCAATTAAGACCTTCTAGACTCTTCTCTCTTCTATCCCTCCATTGTCCTATTCAATCCAACTAACAGGCTCACATGTCCACCTCTCAAATTAACACACATTTCCTTATACTAACCCACCACTTATCCTTTCTAGGTTCTGGAGTGGCGTGCTACTCGCCGAAGAGCACTTTGATACCTCATCAGGGGTAGTAAGCGCTATATAAATACAATTCCAATTTACAATTAACACAAGGAGGGAAAGAGGATAGGTTTTTACCACATGCTATGTAGGAGCACTCATCATGATAAATATTCATTCAGAATAATTAGAAAAAGAGCATAAAATGCTTATGTAATACATTACACCATGTTACATCACCTCAAATATAAATAGTATTGAAAAAAATCTACCACTGGGGGTGTGGCTTGCACTCAATGAAGATGGCAATGTCCCACTAACTCTCCGCAGAGTGACAGGAGTTATATATATTACGGAAGTGGTTTTCTTGGACACTGCTGGCCGTTTCCCTACTTCGGAGGCAATGTGAGGCATACAAGAATTCCTCAATTGACTTTCGTGGCCTTTCTCTGTTGGGTTCTTTTATTTCTCTTCACAACGCGCTTTCCATAGCCACAGCGCACGTCTGTAAATAGAGAGGCAGCAGTGGAATATTTGTGAGGGGTCGTTCCTACCTTCACTTTCTGCTATAATGAGGTCTAAACTCAATGTTTCCAAGCATTTCCCAGTGCGTTTTTCCCCACAACACCTCCTCTCATACCATTTTAGGTGTTTGTAAACTTAAATACTATGATGCCTGCTATTTAATTTAATTTAAATGCAGCAAGGAAATGCTTGTAAGGAAATGACTCTTGCCTCTAATATAGTTATTGCAGAGGTTTAAGCCTAATGTAGTTCAGCGCGTCTCAATATTTTCTCCTCCTTAGCTTCTCCTCTGATATTACTAAAAAGGAATTAATCTCTGTAACAAAGCATTCAGCTTGTCATTCGGCTCAAATTAAATCTGAAATGCGGTGCCTGTCAGGAAATGGTTGGTGCTTTTTTAAGGCCATAACAGGGGTTTCAACCCATCATTTCTCAGTTATTGCCAGTATTGCTGTTCTTTCTTCAATCAGCATGCCATTGAGTAAATGCAAATTGCTGTATGAACAGACTAAGAAGACTTCAACATCGCTCTAAAGCATTACCTGGCTTTTCTAAGTCACCTGTTACTTTATTCTCCTCTTGGTTATCACTACTTGAGATGGAGGATGCAACTGCCTTGACCTCTCGAAGTTTCTCCTCATCTACATCCTCAGGTGGTGTTACTCCTTCACATGTAGCAGTAAAAGGGTCATCAAAAAGGTTAAAAAAAATAACCTCCTTCCCTCCTATGAAATATACTTTTCAGTTTCTATGGATCTTCCTTTGGAGGAGATTAGGGCACTTCTCCCTTGCATAGAGGAGACCGATGAAAACTCCAAAGTCTAGATGATAAGTGGTTTAGTATGGAAGAGTGGATGGTGCCAGATGAACAACACATTTCGGACCTCACCAGCATAGTTCATACAGTCCCTCAGCTTCAATCTCAGATCTCCTTGCTTCAAAAGCAGGTTGAAGATTTAGAAAACAGGAATCGCTGGAATAGCCTAAGTATTTATGGTTTCCCGAAAGGAAAGGAGAGTTCTGACCCAGTCTAATTTTTTCGAACCTTTCTACCTAAGTTACTAAATATGCTGGAATCATCTCCTTTGAGCATACAGCATGCTCACAGACTTGGCCATGTGCCTCATGCAGTATCCACTTCCAAAAAGCCTCATGGTGGTATACTTTATATTCTTGAATACACATATCTGCTTAAAGGTTTGTCAGCTGCTCGATCTAGGACACAGATTTTATGGGCTGGCAATAACTTGTACTTCTCCAAGGATTATGCTAAAAATACAGAAGACATGCTCAAGGAATTTCTTTTCTTGAAACCTGCAGTCTGTTTTCTTGGAGCCTGTTTTGGTCTGTTCCACCCATGCCTTTTTAAGGCATCTTTTGTGCTTGTTATACATATGATGTTATATCAGTCGTCTCACTTTATGGTAACACTCATTTATAAATTGTTCTAGTATACTACATATAACACACCTTCATTTTCTCTTTACAGGTTTCTGTTCCCCAACATTATCTTGTGACTACCCTATTATGTGTCCTACATCATCAGCCTTCTCCCCTGATGTCGTCTCCCCAGAGCTTGGATGTGTCATCCTTCCATGTGGTCTCAACACAGCCCATCTTCTTTGAAAATATTTGTTGGTATGTTCTCTCTCTCTCTCGTATTCTTCATTCTATTTTTACATTCTTTTGTCTTTCAGTGTTCCTCAGCTTTTTTATCACTTTATTATCTCTGCGAACATTTCCCTTTTTTGTGAGATATGTTTGCCTCTCCCTTATCCTCCATTCTTTCCTTTGTTGTCTTTATTTGCTTCCAATTTGGTTCACCATATATGTTCTTCATTAATGCTCAAATAACCTTTTTACTTTTTTTCTATGGCAATAAAGATTCTATATATTGTATATGTAAAGGGCTTAGGTTCACCAATCAAACATCAGAGGGTTTTGCCCAATTTATCACATCTGAATGCCGATATTGCTCTTATCCAAAAAACACATCTTACCAAGGCTGAATCTATAAAACTAAAGTGAGGGTGGGTGGGTAATGTTTTCTTTTATCCAGGTAATGGTAAGAAAAATAGTGTTGCTATGCCATCATAAATCTCTTAATGACTGTATATAGATAGGGGTTCCCCTGATACGGGATGTAATTCCTAAGCCAGGGACTGTAGAACAATTTAATTAGAAAAAGCTTAGGCAACTATGAATTTAAAAGGCATGTTTATAATGGGGGCATCAAAATAAGAAAACCTATTCACAGATGAGAAACTAGAATTAGAATATTTATTGTATCAGAAGATAAAAAATCAAGTAATGGTATATAATATACAATTAATTAAAACAGTGTTTTATCATTGAATTTTAATGAAAAAACCTGTTGTACATTCATGCGTCCTCATTTATCCTTTATTATATTTTTCTTTGTACAATATTTGATTATCAATTTAATGTGTGAACATTTTATGGTTTGACTCTCACAATGGAGACATATTCTTCTATGGTACATTTAATGATAATATGAATCACTCTGATCAACTGTATGATGTTCTCAATCCTTGTTCAGTGAAATGTTGTCTCACACAATGAGGACTGTATGAATTAATGTTTCTTGTCCAACATGGCTTTATAACCCCATCTCTATGCACGTTTCGGCTATTTAGCCTTCATCAGGAAGCAATGGATAGTAGAAAAAATCCTATGAAAACACATGTAACAGAAAAAATCTGGGTAACGGCTCCAAGACCCTCCAAAATATTTCTATAACAAGTCTGATATAATTTGTATATCACTTTCCAACTTTGCTACCTTATATCCCATAATATGTGGTCAAACAGTGTGGATCTATTTGTACCATGTTTCTAATGTGCCACCTTATATCTCCCATTCATGGTGCAACACTCTATGTACATGGATATATACTGAACTAGAAAAGAATATTACCCTGTCTGAACTTCGTACTGCCTTATCCTCCCTTAAAACAGACAAAGCTCTAGGACCTGATGGCTTCACTGCTGAATTTTTCATACAGCTTTCCAAATTACTCCTTCCTAAGCTATCTCTTCTTAGCACTACCTTCCTTCAGTAAGGTAAATCTTCTGGATCTTTCTCAGATATCCTTATTTGTCTCATTCCAAAGGCAGGAAAAGATTTACATCAACATAAAAATTACAGGCCAGTTTCTCTTGCCAACATCAATTATAAAATATTGTCTAAAACTTTAGCTCTTCGCCTGGAATCCCTTCTCCTAACTTACTTGGAAAGAACAAACTGAATTTGTCAAGGTATGTTATATAGCTGACAACACTCGTTTATTTTTGGACGTCCTTTCCAAATCTCAGCAATCAGTTTATCTTTTAGCAGCTATTATGCTGGATGCTGAGAAGGCCTTTCACCGCGTTAACTGGTCTTTTTTTTCATACTTTAAAATGGTTTGGATTTGGACCTAACATTTGTTCCCATATTTCCCTCCTCTATTCCTCCCCCAAGCGGCCATTTTTGCAAATGGGCATGCTTCCTTCTATTTCCCTTTATGTAGGGGTGTTCACCAAGGCTGTCCTCTTTCACCTTTTCTCTTTAATCTGGTTCTTGAACCATTCCTCTCTAGAATTAAAAACAATCCCATAATGCATGGTTTCTTGTGGAATACTCAACACATTAAAACAGAAGTATATGCAGACGATATTCTTTTACTTATATGCAAACTTCATATCTCACTTCCTGCCTGACTTCAAGAAGTCTCCTCTTATTCTCTCATCTCAGACTATAAACTTAATCATGCCAAACGCAAAATATTGCCCTTAAACAAATTCACTTTCATGTATCATTTTTCATCATTGACTTCTCTTGGAACACTTCCAAACTCAAATACTTAGGGTTATAGTTCTCACACTCGCTTAAAACCTCTATTTCTCTGAGTCTGGAGGAATGTAAACTTAAGATAACTACCCTGGTCAATTGCTGGCATCCTTTAAATCTTTCCTGGTGGGGTCTTTTAACCCGTTTGCTGCTGCTGTCGGCCAACGGCCGTCGCGAGCACTACCTCGGTAGTGCTGCGCACGTCCGTTGGCCGACGCGGCCCCGCCCGTTTAATAGAACGTTCCGCACAGGCGCGGAACGTTCGAAGCAGCAAGCGGGTTAAACACCATTACTTTAATCTTTCTTATGGAATGGGAAGAAATCTTGTCTCCCTCTAACAACAATAAAATGCCTTAAATCAGATGGTGGTGTCAATTTCCCTGATTTCCAGAAATATCATTCATACTTCTTTTGAGACAGTCAGTTCACTGGATCCAAGCGTCTAATAAATACTCTCTTTTATGGGTGCAATTGGAGAAATCTTTTCTCTCTCCCTTTTCTTTTCGTGAATATTTGGCTTTCTCTAAAAAAAACCTCAAAACTTATACTCACCCATTTTTAAATACCTTTGCTACCTATTAAAACTTTAAAAGCTGTATGACCCTATTGATGTCCCCTCTTTCCTCAGCTATTCAATTTGGTACAATACTTCCATATTGCATAATAATTGGTCCATTTATTGGAAAACTTGGAGGAAATATGGACTAATCTGGGTCAATCAACTCTTCATTAATGACTCTTTTCTTACTTATTCTCAAACTCAATCTCTTTTTCATTTTCCTAATTTTTTCCCTGCCTCTCTTTTTTTTCGTGCTGAGCTGTTCTCTGTTGGTTTTGCACCCCAGACCATTTGTGCCAAGCATCAGCTAATTGCCTCCTCCCCATAAAGGAAGATATGCTTTTGTGAAGTGCATTCACATTCCCCTCATGTATTCTGTGCAGAACGTTAGGCAATTTATCAGTAAAATGATGGGTTGTGAGTTATCTTTGTAGTCAATGTTTTTTCTCTCCATGTTCAAATGTAAAATTGCATATATCATCATAAAGCTGTATTTGATCAACAAGTATCATAAAAGCACACATACAAAAAGAGCACATTAAAGCTGACCAATCGATAACCATACAAATTAAAAATCTCAAAAGTGCAAATATTATATTACGCAATAAATCATACAATGCATTATGGAGATCCCCAAGTTCCCCTCTATCACAGAACACAAGTCCTGTGTAGTTTTAAAATATCTACATTTGTATCACATGGGACCTGTTTAACAATGAGCTTTGGGGCATAACATGCCACCCACCAGGGGGAGTGCGGTATTGTGGGTTCAGGATTGCTACATTAAGTGTCTTTGTGCACACCTGGTCCACTGTACATTAAACAATGCAACTAAAAATAAAATAAAAACAGGTTTTTCTAACTACCACATATGAGCCCAAATAATTAAATCTTTCAGCCCGAGGGATAAACAAAGGAACAGTGGGCCACTGGGCATTAAAGTAAATTTTTCCTTTGTGCTCTTCGTCAACATATAACAAGTGCCAATAGGTTGGATTAAAACACAACTAAAAAAATAATGTAAGGTGACACACTCTACAAATGAGGAAGTTGTTTGAGGGGCCCACATGGTAAGGTACCCACTAGAGCCAACAGTCGTACAATCCGCAATGCAGAGTCTGGAAGCAGTGATTAGCAAGATAGGAAGGACTCGATCATCCAAAGGCAGCTAGGACTAGATCAGAAGGTAATAACCGCACTTTCCTTACCTGGAATATTGCAGACTATAACAACAAAAGGGATAATAACTCACTGGCAAACAGAACTGGTGAATTCACATAGCATTTGCCTCCAAGAGACATGGGAGATAGCCCCTATCTATCTAAATGGCTATCGCTCATTTCAAACCCCAGCCCTCCCGTCCACAAGAGGCAGAGCAAAGGGTGGTATTTTAACACTAGTTGCAAATAGAGCTTCGTTTAAAATAGTCAAGTTCTGGAATAACTCACCATATTTTCATATACTAATTGTAAAGGGACACAAAAATAGTGGCCTGATACTAATAAACTATTACAATAATAATTTTATAAATTCAATTTTAGTAGTAGAGGCCCTAGGCAAAACCATGGAAGTTCTGACCCATAACCACCCAAAACCATTACAAGTTATATGGGTAGGTGATTTTAATGCAAATAGATGCCCCAGACAGGAGTCGCGCTTATGTGGAGTCATGGATCAAAATGGGGAGGCAATTGGTCATTTTTACCATGCAATTCATGGTAGTGCCTTAAATAATTTATTAGTCTCATACCCATTGGAAATTAGAAATGCTATGTACAGGTGACCCGGATCCCACCTTTATAGGACAGGGGCATGGCCAGCTATTGACTATGTAATTTTCTCGGAGAGCCATGATGGGAACGTAAGCAACCTAAAGGTTAAGATGATGGGTTTCAACGAACATGCATTAATCAAATTTAGGCACCCATGGGGGGGCAAAAGGCAAGTAGTGGAGTATTCACCCTTAATCCAATCCTCCAAAGAATGAATGGATTCACTTTAAGATGGGACAAAGTGAATGTAAACACCCTAATCATAAAGATTATTACTAATAATGGAAACAAGATCTCTCTGTGCCTAAACCCTCAGGCTAATGAAAAACAGATAGCGACAGCTTTTGAAAGCATTTTGGAACATACAAGAACCCAATTGACCTGTTCAAACTCTAAAGGACTGCTCTCAAGCTGCAGCCAGGCTGAAAGATGCACTTAAGATTAAACCACAAAATGGAGACTTAATTAGTAACTGCAGGGTGGCATATAAACTAGCAAGGGAAAAAAGAAAGAATCAGTTGAAAGAAGAAGCTTGGGAGAAATTACAGCAAGCCTCATCCGCAAGGGACACCAAACTATTTTGGAAAGTGGTTAACTGCCCTTTCCTGCAAGAGAAAGGTGGGCCATCACTGGACTCGCATATTGACGAGGATGCATGGGTATCTCACTTCCAGGCCTTTTTCCAAAAGAGGGCTGATAATATTGTAGAGTTCCTTATCACAAGCCAGAATGACTCTCCCCCACTGAAGTTCGAACTCAAAAAAATCGAGCTTGCGCTGACCCAATCCTCTGCATTGAAGTCGGCTGGTCCGGATGGGGTCCCAGTGGATCTATTTCTTGCTATTAAACCCCTATGGGTGCCCCTGCTGACCATTGTCTTCAATGCATTGGCTAAAACAGGTTCACTGACCTCCTGGAAGCACTCATTGATTATCCCGGTCTACAAGAAGGGGGACGGATCAAACCCAGCAAATTACCGCCCTATCTCATTAATTGACAGCTCAGCTAAACTTATGGGGAGACTCCTGCTCAACAGGCTAGAAGACTGGGTGGAGGAAAACAATATCCTTGCGGCAGTATAATACAGTTTCAGGAAGGGTAGGGGGACTCTCGTTCAAAGTCTTAATCTTACATTAGTAGCTTCTAAATATGCTATAGCAAAGAAGGGACAACTCTACATGGCCTTCATGGATTTATTTGCAGCATTTGACTGCGTGGACCACAGCAAGTTGTGGTCCTCCATGGAGGCCATGGGAGTTGAAGCAGGGATAATTATATTCATAAGGCAAATGCATGTAGGGGCAGAGGCAGTAGTGCGCTGCGGGAGGCAAGGGAAGTGCACTAAACCTTTTAAAATTAAGAAGGGTGTGAGGCAGGGATGTTTCCTTGCCCCGTTCCTTTTCTCACTAAACACAAACAGTCTAAACAAGGTATTGAGAGATAACTGCAAGGATGTCCCCTATGCCGCATCTCTTCCTCTTCCAATTCTGCTTACGCAGATGGCACGGTTCTGATGGCCAGTACCCCGATGGCCTTGCAAAACTCGATAGCGACCTACTCAGCCTATATTTCAGATCTGGATTTGCATGTAAATAAAACAAAATCTTTTATCTTGAGGACGGGTGGTGGCAAGACAAAAGCAAGAAGGTTTCACATCAAGGGCAATACTATGGAATGTGTTGACAAATTTGCCTACTTAGGCATCCTGTTCGATAACAACCTCAAATGGAAAGAGATGGTAACAAACAGAGCAAATAGCATGGCGAAAAGCATAGCCGCTCTTTTTAAATTCGCAAAAAACCTAGGAAATAGGCCCATCCAGGCAATGATTAAAATTTACTTAGGAAAAACTATATCTATAGCAACTTATGGGGCAGCAATAGCGGGCACTGCACATATTGAACCTCTATAAATCATAGAAGACAAGTTTGCCAAAAGGCTACTCTCTGTCCTGGGTGCGTGCCCAAATTTTATTGCACATAAGGAATTAGGCCTGCCATACATCAGTGATAGTATTAAAATAGCCCTGCTATTGTTGTGGCTTTCAATATGGAAAAGAGAAGAGATGCCACTTAACCAATATATTATAAGGGATGCTATGAATCTTGATCACGCAGAATCCATTCCCTGGCTTACATACGTGAGACAGACTTTTGCCTCCTTGGGCTTGGTTCACCTCTACGAAAATCCTTCTTGCTGTGTAAACTTCTTGAAATCAAAATTGAAAGATATTTTCCTAGCTAATTGTTCTCAGGCTAGATGGGAAAGGAATATGGCAAAAACACATAATTACTTTATAACAAGCTGTACCGCCTGTCTTGCCCGGGGCCTCCTTTTACCTCTCCTTCATTGTGAACCCCCACCATTACTACCTGCTGAATAGGTTACGCCTAAATTACATCCCTCTAATGCTGGGTTATCCGGCTAATATATATTCTCTAGCTCGCCTTCCAGCTTGCCCATGTGATGCATCATCTAAACAAACTACCTCTCATATCCTGTTTTTTGTGTTTTTTATGAGAAAGAGAGGAAAAGGTATATTGTCCCTTTATTGCGAAAGTTTCGTTTATCCAACCACACTTCAGCACTTGTAGTTCTTCAACAATTGGAAACGCCTTATGTGTGTCTTGTGATGGCATCATTTCATCAAGCGGCCATAAAAACCAGAAAGGTGTCTACTTTACAGCTATCTGGCCTAGAGGTCCCCTAGTCTTGATAGATGGCGCAGATGGTGCGAAAAGTGGGGAACTGCTAAGCACATTTAGCACTTTGATATATATGTTTTTAATAATTATTATGGTATATGTGAAATTTTCTAAAGAAGCAACTGATTTTCGCTTTATGTGACTGGGCTTGTTTTATCTTTTATATTTAAAAGGGCTTTTTTTAAATCAAGTTACAGATTGGATGATGTTAAAGGAGAATTTAATGTATAATCAACTGTTTTGTATGATGTTCTATGTACTTTTATGCATTATTAATGCGAATAAATTTTGTTGATTGTACTAAAAAAATAAAAAGATATAAAAGTTAAAACCACTGCAAATGCAATCACTAAGGCATGATACAATACCAAAGGACAAAATACATAATAACACAGTCAACAAGGGATATGGCAATAAATGATGGAAAAGACGGATAGGCTCTCTTATGAAATCTCCCACATGTTTATCCTGGTGGATCCTTATCGCTAGCTCGGATGCATTTTGAGTGCCAAATCCAGGCGGCCTTAAGGTATCTAGCAATAGTGGAAACCCCCAATTTAGAGCTATCTTTCTTTAACATCCTAAGTGCCTCCAGGTGCCTACTGGTACCCAAGTTCCTGCACAAGGGCCGAAACCATTTTTAGGTTTTGTCTGCACAGTGCTTGCACTGTACTTGTGAAATCTATTGTATTTAATATCCAAAATCCAAAAATACTTTATTTCAGCAACATGCCATAAAAGTTTCCTCTATCATAGCTCATCACAGGTTACCATACAATGATTGTTTCCTGATTGTATATTTTAAAATACATCAGCCATCATTTAAAAAAAAAATAAAAGAAATTAAAAAAGATGAAGTAAAAAGATGGCTCAACTATTTAATTTTTTTTTTACAATAAACGATATAATTAAAAAACATACAGTACATAGATATAGCAGCTTTGCAGTTAAAATGGGGACACTCTCTATAAAGTGTAAGTGAACCCTCACAACTTTCTGTCCAGAACTCTTCGCCTAATACACCACATGTGGCCAAGGAATTTAGCAATGGCGCAGGCGAACAATGGTCTTGCATCTGATTTAAAGATTCTCATAGCCGCCTGGGGATTGCGTGTGCCCAAATGCCTTCAAATTGGTTTTCGCCACTTTGATCTGGGCTGTAAATATACCGGTCAAGCGAACATAACATGAGGCAAAGATTCTTTGTAGTGTTCGCAGCCAGGACAGTTTTTTGGCACTAATTTATTGCTTTGCCACCCGCTTTGATAGTCAAAAAAAGGAAGTGAGCCAAACCTAAACTGGATGTACAGTTTTCTGTCAAGCAGAATTGTGATTAAGTCTAGATAGGGCTCCAAGTAGGTGGTTTGCTTGTGGAATCTAAATTCCATCGTGAGCCTCCCCCGGGATGATTCCTGACAGGCTTTCTGTGTGACCCAATCCCAATAATGACGCTTAATTATACTCCTTCATGGCAAGGGTATACTATAACTGTCCCAAGCTTTCTGCAGCCATATTTCTGCAAAGGGCCTCCTCACATTGCAGAGCCAGTTGATCTTGTTGTTTTTATCAATAATTTAATATACTAAAAAGGGCTTGCATTCCACCCTCACTTTTCATTTGTTCCTGTGCAGGCCACTTACTTTTCCTCAGTTTCTTTTGGTTGCAGCATACTATTTCCTGTTGTTCCTTGTGTGTGTGGAGAGGTGTGGTGCAGCGGCCAGGGCAGCTGACTTCGGAGCACAGGGCTCACGGTTCGATCTCCGGCGGCAGCTCTGCTCAGCACCATGTGACTCTGGGCAATAGCTCACTTAATTTCCACGACGGCCCCCAGCGCCTTGAGACCCGTAAGGGTGAGTAGTTCGCGCTTTACAAATACGGATTTAGATTTGTGTCTCTTATCAGTGTTCCATAGCGCAAGTACTCATTTTCATTCGCTTTGATGGAACTTCTTTTATTAGGTTTCCCCTGCACTGCATTTACAGTTTACCTTTATCTATTCTCCCCCTGGCTGCACGCATTTCAAGAATGCTTGTTGTCTGCCGTTTTTTCATGCCCCGCCAATTTTTCTGAAGCCCGTACTCCGTTCTGGGATCTCGTCTCCGGCAAGTCCATCTACGTTTTTTGCCAGTAGCATTCCCTTTCTTCTGTTCAGCTTGTCCTGATCCTATCAGCATGCCCTTCACTCCTGCCTCTATCCAACTTGTTTTTTTATATTACTCTCTTCTCCTCTTCATCCCCAATCCCCCATACACTTTATTTAGGGTCGGGATTCCTTCAGCGTGTTTAGATACACTTATGCTTTGCACCGTGTTTCACAAGCACATCGAAGTGCTGTAAACCCAGAGTACACATGTGCATGCCCGCATATATGCTTTACATATTTAAGCATTCACTGCGCTGGTCAAAAACTAAAGCTTGCATGGGAGACAGAGCTGAGTAATAACAATAAGGCGCCATCAGACGCAATCCTTCTCAGTTAGTAACTCTTGAATAACAATACTCCTAGGTGATTGGGGGGCATATTCACAAGGACTTATCGCCAAGTTATCGGCTCTTTAGCGCAGCAAAAGTGGCGATAGAATTACCGCCTAATTCGCAAGCTGGTACTAACTGCCTACATCGCCACATAACCCGCGATAGCTGCCGCAAAAAACATTGCCACGGTTGACACCGCCAACTAACGCTAATGAGATGCAGAATAGGCGTGTCCGTGCAAAAACACACGAAAAGACAACACCGCGCGATTCTCAACGGACAGCCAGATCTGCGATGCGAGTGAAAAACAGGCGATAAGCCGCGGTAGCAGCAGTGATTTAACACCTGCCTTTTGCTGGTGCTAAGCAGGACGACTACCTGCACCACAAAAGGGAGCCCAGCCCACAGCCACACCTGTAGAACAACAGATGCCATGGAGCCACTGCCCATGCAGCTCGGAGACCCTAGAGGCCCACAACACCAATCGCCACTACCCCCAGGACCCCCCCACACCCCTGGGCCCTCCCCCGGCCCACCCACCCTGGTCAAAGATGTGCCACAGCAACTTTACGAAATCACGAGAAAAAAAGAGCCTGATGTCGCACAAATACAACAACAAACATACATGTGTGGTCTGAATAAGGAGAAAAAAACATTCAACTTAGAAATTCACACAACAGAACTTTATTAATACACAACACAAAACAACAATTCTGAAGAGTCCATGCGGATCCACTCCGGACAATCTGGAAGTCACAGCCTGCAAGAAAAAATCCGAGATAAGAACGTGTGTCATGCGCTCATCAAAGGACAGAGAGAGAGAGAAAGAAAGAAAGGGAGAGAGAGAAAGAAAGAAAGGGAGAGAGAGAAAGAAAGGGAGAGACAGAAAGAAAGGGAGAGAGAGACAGTGAAAGGGAGAGAGGGAGAGAGACTGCTGCCCAAGCGCACCCCGGCCCCACTGCTCACCTTCCGCCACCGGTGTGTCTCCAACCACGTGCCGGTGCACGCTCCGAGCCCGGGACACGCGACCTTGGCAGCCTCCACATCACGTGGACCTGCCCCGCGGCTCACTAGGTCACACACCTGAATCTGGGCCTTAAGTTCGGAATGGGAGAGTCCATTACAGTGCACACGTCATCATCACAGGCTGAACACCCGCTCAGCTCCATAGGTGCCACTAACTCTGTGAACCTTGAGGCAACGCCACATGGCGGTAGGCCCACGTCACACGCAGGCTCCGGCCTGCACTGCAGTCCACCAGATCCCCTATCTGAAATCGAGTACACAACAAATAATTGCAGAGTCCAATTCATTGCACACGGCATCATCGCCTGTCCGCCCCTGCGCACACATGCTGCTGCACCCCAGCCCCTCCCGCCACCCAGCGGTGAATGTCCGCCCCTGTGCACCCAGGCCCCACTGCTCACCTGCTGCCACCGGTGTGTCCCCAAGAGGGCACACCACGTGACGGTGCTAACTCCAAGGCCGGGGCCCGCAGCCTTGGCAGTCCCCACATCATGCGGCACCCCCCGCAGTCCAGCAGGTGCACACTTGATACTGGGTCTTGAGTCAGAAATGGCAGAGACCATATCAGTGCACACGTCATCATCGCAGGCTGCACCCCCACTCAGCTTCATAGGTGCGACTAACCCTGTGCAACTCAAGCCAGCGCCACGTGGTGGTAGGCCCGTGACGGCCGCTGGACGTCGGGGCGACTAACCCTGTGCGCCACAAGTCATGGACCCTCCATGATTGAGTCCCGTTGCGCGTACGTCGTCAGGTCACCTCCGGCAGTGGGGAATGTGACATTGCAGACCCCTTTTATTGGTGGTGTCACATGGCCTGTGATGCATCCGCTGGATGGGTGTGGTGTGTGTGCAAACCTGCCCACAGGGAGTGGCAGTGGCATGCTGGCAACTAGACCAGTGACCAGCAGATCCCAAGCGTGGAATCCTGGGACATGTAGCTATGTCGTCCCCCCTCGGAGCGTAAGCGTAGTGGTCTGGCCTGGCGTACGCCGGACCAGCGTTGGGCGTGCAAGAATGATCCCGGGGCTCTGTGCGCTGGTTCAGGCCTTGTCCGGACAAGGAAGTGACGAATGCGTGTGTCCCTGATGTAGTGGCTATGCCGCCCGGAACGCAATTGGCAATGTAGCACCCTGTGACTCATGTCCCACGACATGTGCAACATGGACGTCAGGGGGAATCACTGACCCAACACACATCCACACTTACATACTTGAATGATCGAAGAGATGACACAACTGTGCAATTGTGAATGATTTATTGTCATCCAGTGGAGTGTTGCAGCTGGAGCAGTACAGGGCCATGCAGACCCCACTTCACATCATTGGCACATGGCGGGCCAGCCAGAGTCCTTCAGGGCATGACAAGTACATCGGAAGAGGAAGAGTCCAGACCGCAGTCTGATCGCTGTGTCATCGGTCATCTAACAGAATATGGCAGTCCATGTCGAGGTCCAAGGTGAGAGTCAAAGAGTGCATCGGGGGCAGTGGAAGGTCATGATGCCAAGGGCAGAACCAAGATGAAACAGGCCAAATGGGTGGGAGGAATGCTACTGCCGCCTCATGATCAAGAAGTCTGGATCATCCACATCCTCATCCTCTGATGTGTGCTCTGCCTCACCTGTGGGTGCTGCAGTTCCGGCTGCAGCACTGTGTGCCACTGACACATCAGGGACCGGAGGTGGATTGTCGGCTGCACCGTGTGGCAGTGACACATCAGGTGCAGGAGTAGAAATGTCTGCCGCACTGTGAGGCACTGACACACCAGGGGGCGCAGATGTGGATGGTGTAGGAGAAGCAGCATCCATCTGCGCCAGGACTTGTAGCAGCAATGCCATGACGAGGATCTGCAGGGCATGGTATATCCCAGCTACATTTTGCTGATGTGCAGCAGTGACAGCCAACCTTTCCGCCTCCATCCGCACCATGTCCTCCATCTCATCCAGCTCCTCCTGCGGCGCAGGACTACCACCTCCAGTCTGCATTGCTGCTTTGAGGTTGTTGCCGAGTTTGCTCTTGGTTTTGCGCTTGATATCAGTCCATCGCCTCTTGACCTCATCCATTGACCTCCTCTGCACTCCGACAGCATTCACCTTGTCCGAAGATGGACTGCGATATTCAATTTCTTGTGCCCAATGACACGGTGGAGGTGATGAACAGTTGTTGATGGTGTCCTATCACCTCCGTGACCAGGATCTGATTCTCCTGCGGACTGAACCGCGGCTTCCTCTTCTTCTTGTCCTTCCCTGTCCCCGAGGGCCCTGGCTGGGGCTCCGGGGGGCTTGTGGGGTTCCAATCATCCCCTGTGCCTGCTCCGCCTGACTCCATCATGCTTCGCTGTTGGTGTTTTTTTGTTTGGTGGTTTTTTTTCTGTTTTTGTAGGGATTTTTCCCGCATGACGTGTGTGTATTACAGGCCTTGCGCGCCTTATCGCAGATTGTCTCTTCGCGATTGGGCCCATCGCAACTTTTTTCGCGTTAGGGTTTGGATTTTTATCGCCGTCGCGCTAGTTGTTTCGCGGACATTTTCCGCGTTCGCGTGCGAATATCGCACGGTATCGCCGTGTTGAGAATGCCACGTTAACAAGGCGTTATTTTCCCGCGATGGGCTGCAATGTGAGAAGTTGCGGTAAGCTATTTTGGCGATGTTTATCGCACGTTCTTGTGAATATACCCCTGAGTGTGAGCATTCTTCCCCACTTAACTCCCAACTCTCCCTTGTCCATGCACTCACCGGGCTTTACATATTTAAATAGCAGGGTAAACAAACTAAATCAGTTCGAGTGGACATGAGAGCACCCGTGCCAGAGCCGGGGATCCGGGAGCCACAGGTAACACCAGTCATCTCGGATAAAAATGAGAACAGTGCCCTTGTGCTAACCACATGGGCATCACTCACCTTCGGTGGCTCCGCGCAGGTGTATAACTTTTACGCAATTATTAAATGACTTTACTAACATCAGAGAAGCAGATCTAACATTTTACTTCTATTCCTTTCCTTCTGGGGGCTGTTCTCACATGATCGCACACTCTGGAGCCCTTGGCCAGCAGCCCTGGCTCCCTCAGCATGGCCAGCAACAGTTACAGAAATCACTTTACTGCAAAGTAAAAGGACTTTCCATGACAGATCCTGCAATTTGCTCTCCATAAATAGTTTTAGAGTGTTACACGTATATACAACTAGAACACAGGGAAGTGCCAGAAAATATACAGTTCGGCTGAAATACAATTTATTTACACTATTTACTTCTCATAAACAAGTATTGGCAAAGCCAATAGGTTTCACTTCTGTGAAATCTATTGGTTTTGTCAATGTTTTTAGACATCTCACACAGCAGAGGAAGCTGCTGTGCAGCTTGTCTTAAAGTTTAAAAAGTGCTATGTGTGATCAATGCTGGGTGCATTATAACTCTTTTTTTACCTTTAAGGCATGCTGCACAGCACCTCACACTGTCTAACATGTTCTGAAAAAACATGGACAAAACCAATATATTTTACAAAGGCGAAACCTATTGGCTTTGCCAATGCTTGTTTCCTCTGGAGGTCAAAAGCGGGACAGCATAGCATGTGGGGTATGGTCTCCAAAGATCCTCTAAATGCTGGACACTCATCTCCCACACTAGCCCACCTTGTGCAGAATGCTCTGGAAGGGAGAGACTGATACCTAAATTGTAAAAACTGTTTCTGAGCCAGATGGGGTGTAATTTCATCAATCGTCTTTTCATAGACAGGGAGCATTTTAAAGTTAATGTATAGTTAGAGCACTTTTACTATTACGAATAATCTCTACAGATACATACTCCCAGTAGGTTGAGTTGATGTTCATTTTAGAGATAGAATTATATTCCTCTGGCCTTGCCCGGATCTTCTGCAACCCCAACTTCCTTAGTGTGAGTCTAACATACATTAGCCATGGTAGTTTGTGAGCATCAGACATGGTTGAGAAATCCCTAAGGGGTTCCCTAAATGCTCCTAGGGCAGGCAATGTCCAGAGTCTATGCCAATAGAGCAAGGGCCTGAGCTCAACTTTCGAGGAAATATTCCAGTGTGCCATGTCAAGGAGCGATGAAGTCAGGGGCGTGCTTTTTGAAGGGCTAAAAGGGGCCTTATGAAACTATTTTCTGGTGATGTTACAATTTGCATGACCCCAGATCTTGTAGCCATACAAGACAGCATCCAGTGCAGGGGTCTCCAACCAGTAGCTCGTGAGCTACTGTAGCTCTCCAGCTACCTTTGAGTAGCTCACCTGTGTGCAGCCCAGCTTATCAAATTAGAAGGCTTTTGCTTGGTTGAATTAATATACATGTAAAAAAAAGTGTTGATTATACAACACTAATAATCTTAGTAGCTCTCAATGCATTTCAATGAACATAAGTAACTCTCAGTACAGAAAAGATTGAGACCCCTGATCCAGTGTCTTCACATTATATACCTCAAGGGGAGGGGCGGCTTTCTTTGAACTAGTTTTAATATTGCATATATTCAATAATTTTTAAAGAGCTCAAAGAAAGCCTCTGGTTCTAGCAAAAATAACTCATATTAACATACACGTATACTTCATAGTTATGATGACAAGTTATGCTCATTAAAACCAAGTGAAAGTAATTGCATGTACAATGATAGAGTCATAGGGCACAAGGCCACACCATAGCTTCAACTCACCTTAAAGATGATATCCTGTCCCCTTTCTAAAGTACACCAAAGCAGTGTGAGAGAAAATTATAATTAATTGTGCAAGCGTATTCTTCATTAGGATTTCCAGTCCTACCCCAGTCAGTGTGCCTAGGTCATTGCCACCACAGTGCACAATCATGAGGTCAGGGGGTTGCCAATCCACAATGCTTCCAACCAAAGGCAACAATTGGTGCCACTTTAACCCTCTCTGGGCAACCCAAGTAATGTCCATTTTTGCCACACAGGTCTCTGTCAATGCCACTCTTTCCAGCAGACTCTCTAGGCCAAAAGGCATAGCAGTGGCCCACAATCCACACTGTAACCCTTTTATGGTCAAGCAGCAATAGCACACAGGAGAAGGTTGGAGCTGAATGAGACAGTTTTCAAAATGAAAGGCAGTTAAAATGGAGGTGTGCTTTTGGTTTTGTAAACAAACATGATTGGATGCTGTGAATATGCAGGTCAATAAAATTAGGTAGTGTCTTCAAAGGATAAGTAACTAGATCTGTGATTGGCTTTGGTAAAAATAAAACATTGTAATGCAGACTTGGATATGCTTTTAATTCTGTACTGTGAACCACATGTGCTGCCGCTCATTTTGTAACTCATATGGTCCTTCTAGAATGTGCGGCAAACTTGCGACCTACTGGTTTTAGTGGGCTGCTATGGAGACTCTGCTAAGAGAGTGTTTTCGAGGGAAGAGACTTAAAGAGAGAGTTGTCTGTTTTTTGGAAATTAGAAGTTTGGAGAATCATTTTTTAAGAATAAAGGTTTGTTTCTGACTTAAGGCTTTCTTAAAAAGTGTAGTGGAGTTTTAAAGTCACAAAACTACCAAGAAAATATGTTTTTGGACTCCCGTAATTTTCCATGAATTCGTCGTGATGATTGCGAGTAAGTTGCAAATATGCACAAATACCCTTCACATTGGACTTCTTTGTAAAAGTGCTTTAAAGGGTTAACACATACTAACAATTCACAAGTGGAGTTAAAAAAATAAATTATGAAAGGCTATTTTTTATTTGCTGCCTTCCGCATTATCAGAGAGTGCAAAGTTGAAAAAGTTGCCATTAATGTTTGCTTTGTATGAGAATGCAGTGTCATTCTTATGCTTAGTTTTCACATTTTCTGAGAGTAATGAATCTATCTAATAAAAGCAAAAATCCTATTTGACAAACAAACTCAAATTTCAGGTATGTGAATAATATTGACATTTGAAAAAAAACATTTGATTTAAAAGGTATATATGTATGTGAGGTTGATCAAAGTCAGTACAATATATGGATAAGAAATGTAAGTTTATGAGGTGATGTATGCATGGTTGTGTTAGTGTTTTTATATTTGTATTAATGGCTGAGTAAATCTGTTTATAGGTGTGTGATTATGTGACTGTCTGAGGTTCAGGCTAGCTGTGTGGCAAGTTGCTTAACAATGTGTTGCCCTGGAACTGTGTATTACACATGTTGTTTTACTGCATGCTCTAGTTGGCATAAAAAAGTGCCTGCTAAGCTTTAAATGTATACTTAACAATGTACTATAAGGTCCGCAAAGTTTTAGAGGTCCATATTTAATATGCTGTTCAAATCGAATATTTACCTTTGAACTCTGGGACTTGTAGTGCTTATTTATTCCAGTTTAAAAGAGCAGTACATGTCATAGAATTGAAAGGGGGAAAAATGCACTGGAGCAGTGCATAACGCATGAACCTGAAAAACTTTGCACTTAGGTATTAGAGACCCTTAGGATGGGTGTTGGTAATTCATAGGACTGCTTTGTATGTACCTAGGTAGCAGGACATGCCATTTTATGTCATTATTAATGACGGGCAGTATAAAACTTCTAGGCAAAGCTAAATATGCAATGTTACACATATAGTACAAGTTTTGTACATATGTAGGGAACACTTATTACTCATTTAGTCTGTGTGAGAGAGTCAGAGGTATGTAGCTATTCAGTGACATACCTATACAGAACGTATGTATGCAGCAGTTATTACATATAACTTATTCGTATGTTAGGCTGTAGGTAGGCTAAAGGTCAGAGTGCTTTCTACTTGCATGTGGTTTTAAGTTTACTAAGTCATATGTATAGTTATAGACCTATATGTGCAGTTATATATGCAGTATCCAATCCATGCTTCAACTCACTTACCCATTTAGATAAAGATAGAGATACTCAAAAACCCAGTCAGGGACAGCCAGAGGCACTTACACATTCAGTATCAAATCCAGTTTCAGACACACTTATATACCCCTCTATTCCCTAACAGAGGCACTGAGGTATTTGTTCAGCCTCTTTCATACACATTTAGAGAGTCATAGATTTTCTAAAACAGACAGTCTTATATTGGCACGGTTACTTAAACATCTCTTGGCACTGCTACAGGTGGACACCTACATTCTCTCAAATATGTAGCCAAGTACTGACACAATATACTCATCCATTCAGAAAATAGTCCTTTAAAAAGGATCGGGCCCTGTCTCTGCACTCTGACTGCCAGCCTGACTTGGTATGTAAAAGCCCTTCATCAACTATTAAACCCATCTTTTAGTATACATAACTCACCTCTGAGATAAACTGTAGGTATGCCATAAAGCATGGTGCGTTGTGCTTAAAAGAAGAGGCATGTCCGTTTGAGCTTCGGTAAGTTACTTGTGTACTTGCAGACCCCTATGCCTACTAGAACATAGAGTATATACCCCATAATGCATCTGATATACATGTTCAGAAAAGGATAAAGACTCTCACTCAATCAGTCAGACAGCAACAGAGAGACTTACACATTCACTCACATATTCATAAACTACTTGTGTATGCAGCAGCATCAAATGCAGTTACAGACACTTACATACCCCTCTATTCCCTAACAGAGGCATTGAGGTATTCGTTCAGCCCCTTACATACACATTTAGAGAGCCGTAGACTTACTACAACCGACAGTCATATACTGACACACTTTCTTAAACATCTAATGACACTGCTACAATGGACTCCTATACTCACTCTGATATGTAGCCAAGCACGGACACAACCTAGTAATCTATTCAGAAAAAACACATTTAAACATGGGTCAGGCCTAGTAGAGGAGAGCCTGTCTGTGCACTCTCACTGCCAGCTGGACTTGGCATATAGAAGTTCTTCATCAAGTCTTGAACCCTTGTTTTAGTATAAATTACTCACCTCTGAGGTAAGCTGCAGGTATGCCATAAAGCCTGGTGATTTGTGCTTAAAAGATGAGGGATGTTCTTTGGAGTTTCAATAAGTTACTCAGGCACTTACAGATCCCTATGCTAAGTACCACATAGAGTATACCACCTATAATACAACTGACATACAGGTTCTCAAAAGCATAGAGATTATCACTCACCCAGTCAGACAGCAACAGAGGGACTTACATATTCACTCACATATTCAGAAGGTTCTTATGTATCCAGTAGTTCCAAAGTCAGTTGCAGACACACTTATATATCCCTGTATTCCCTAACACAAGTTCTAATGTATTTGTTCAGGCACCTACATATACATTTACAGAGCCTTAGACTTGGTGAAACAGACAGTCATATACCAGCACACTTACATAAACATCTGATGGTAGTACTACAGGTGGACACATACAATCACTCAGATGTGTAGCCAAGTATCGACACAACCTAGTCATACATTCAGTCAAATAGTCCTTGAAACATGGGTCAGGCCTACTAGTGCAGAGCCTATCTGTGCACTAACACTGCCAGCTTGACTTGGCATGTAGAAGCCATTCATCGAGCCTTAGGACCATGTTTTAGTAAACATAACTCATCTCTGAGATGAGGTGTAGGAATGCCATAAAGCACAGTGCTTGGTGCTTAAAAGATGAGGGATGTCCTTTAGAGTTTTTAAAAGTTACACGTGTACTTGAACACCCCTATACCAAGTACTGCATAGAGAATGCCACCCATAATGCAACTGACATGCATGTCCATAACAGCATAGAGACTCTCTCTCATCCAGTCAGACAGTGGCAGAGGGATTTATACATTCACACATATATTCAGAAACAACTTATGTTTGCAGCAGTATCAAAGGCATATGAAAACACACTTTCATACCCACGTGTTCCCTAACATAGGCACTGAGGTATTTGTTCAGCCACTTACATACACATCTAGAGAGCCACAGAGTTACTGAAACAGACAGTCATATACCAGCACACTTAGATAAATATCTGCTGGCACTGCTACAGGTGGACATGTTCTCTCACTAACCTATGTAGCCAAGTACTGACACAACCTAGCCATCCATTCAGACAAATACTCATTTAAACATGGGTCAGGCCTAGTAGTGAAGAGCCTGTCTGTGCACTCTCACTGCCAGCTGGACTTGGCATGTAGAAGCCCTTCATCAAGTCTTCAGCCCATGCTTTTGTATACATAACTCACCTCTGAAATAAGCTGTAGGTATGTCATAAAGCTTGGTGGTTCATGCTTTAAAGATGAGGGATATCCTTTTGAGTTTCATTAAGTTACTTGTGCCCTTGAGAGCCATATGCCAAGTACTACATAGAGTATACCACCCATATTGAAACTGACATACATGTTCACAAAAGCGTAGAGACTCTCACTCACCCAGCCAGACAGCAACAGAGGGGAGTATACAGTCACTCATATACTCATAAACTACTTCTGTATGCAGCAGTATCAAAGCAGTTGCAGACACACTGACATGCCCCTCTATTCCATAACAGAGGCACTGAGGTATTCACTTTACAAGTACATTTACAGAGCAATAGACTTGGTAAAAGATTTAGTCATATACCAACACACTTACTTAAACATCTGATGAAGGTACTACTGATCGACACTTACACTCACTCAGATATGTAGCTAAGTACTGACACAACCTAGAAATCCATTCAGACAAATAGTCCTTTAAACATGGGTCAGGCCTGCTAGTGCAGAGCTTGTCTCTGCACTCTCGCTGCCAGCTCGACTTGGCATGTGGAAGCCCTTCATCAAGTCTTTAACATTTCTTAAAATAGTATGGGCACAACTGGAACGTCAGTGAAATCAAGTAAATAAAAAACAAAGTTTGCGATCAACTAAGGAAGGAGAAAAAGTACGATATGAAGAGGGAACAATTGGGCAAAAAAGCAGAGACTTTAACCAGAAAACAGAGGCAATTTAAGGAAATCAGAGTTAGAATGTTCCGATTTAGAGTAATTCAGAATCTGATAAGAACTATGAAAAACAGTAAAAGAAGAAGAGAAGCAGTCAGACAAATGGAACATGTTGAAGCTGTAGTTGATAAGGCTTATGCTCTCACAAGGAAGCTATGTATTTTGATTCTAAACAGAATAGGAACACTGGATAAAACAGTGTTGTGTATGAGGAAAAGAAGCTAAAAGAAAAGACTTGTCAATAGAAGTAACTTCTGCAAAGTTTTCAGTGGAAAAAGGAGACATACATCTAGTTCTGAGCCTTTCTTAAAGAAGAAAGCTACTTCCACGAGAACACATTAGTACTTGCAGTTGAAGAATCTGGATGATGTTATGAGATGAAGGATGTTATTTGTGTTCATAAAGAGGTGATGCTACCTAGAAATGTAGAGGAAGTGATAGCTGAAGAGTTACATGGAAGGTGTAGACAGGCCCCTGTATATAAATGGAACTGTAGCAGTATTTGTAGTGTTTGGCAGAAATCTACTGATATATTGACAAATGTCCTATTTATGTTTCCCTGCAGAAGTCTGAAGCAGAAAATAGGTACATTGCAGGGATTAGATCCATGCAAATTAAGGAAGTATACTAATTTACAGGAACATTCGTTAGCATATCTTTCAAAAAATTGTGTCAAAGCATGTTTCATCATTTCAAAATGTTAACTGAACACCACTCAAAAATGCAAACTTTAGTTAGGAGGCTTTACTTTGTCAAAGCTCCTGCACTATGTTTAGGAGAAATGAATGGAGCTCTTCTGCATGGTACAGTAGCATAGGTGGAAAAAATGTGTGATGATGTACAGTTTTGTTTTTTGATCCTGAACAAGTGTGAAGGGAAAATGAGGACTTATTATCTGCAAGTCTAGCAGAACAGGACACAAGTATTACTGTTGATAAATTTCAAGAAGCGATTACAAAGTTTAACACTTTTTGTTATTGTGAAACTGAACTTAGGGGCTCATTACGATGGCGGAGGGACCGCCACTGCTGGGCCGTCGGTCCCTCCGCCATCTGGCTCCCATTTCCCCTGCCACATTAGGATGGGGGGGGAATCGTTCCGCAAGCGTGGCGGGCGCAAAGAGCGCCCACCATGCTTTCGTAACAGGCAATCGTTGCGATTGCCTGGCGGAGCAGTTCAGACCGGGGATATGGTGGCAATGCCTAGCAGGCACCGCCCGCCCGATCACAATACTGGCGTCCGTCAGCCTTTCCATGGCGGTGGAACTGCCATGGAAAGGCTGGCGGAGGCTGGCTTCGGGGGGCCCTTTACGGGTCCCCTCTGTGGTGGGGAGGCCAGTTGTGCACTGGGGGGGTACCATGGACATTTCCATGCACAAGGTGGCAGACACCGCGCGGTGCCTGCCACGTTGTGCAGGGAAATGCACAACATGGCCATTTAACATTGCGGCGGATGCTGCAGCCAGCAGCACCTGCCGCAATGTTAAATTGCTGGATGCGACCGCCGCTGTGGCGGTCGCATCGTAATTAGGGATGCGGACCGCCGCAGTACAGGCGGGCGGTCCCGATCCCGCTACGATGGCGGGTGGACTCAAGTCCGCCCGCCATCGTAATAGGCCCCTAAGTTTGTATATGTTGTCGACACACTCACTAAAAAAGCCAAACTCAATATGTTGTTGTGTCTTCAAAACCTGAACAAGAGAACAGAGATAAGTGGAAAGAATTTGCAGCTTATTTATTTGTAGAGGAATGCTTTGATTGTTCCACACAACAAGTTATTTGTAAGTACTGTTATGATAAGTTGGAGGACAATAAAATGCCAGCTAAAATAGTCCACAAAAAGTTAGAATGGAGCCAAAGACAGGGATGTTACCTCCAACAGATATAACAGAAAGGTCTTAAAAGTAGAGTTGTGAACTTGCCATTCGATTTCAAGCAGAATATTGACACTCTAGGGGTGCAGAGAGATTTGGAAGAACACTTATTGTAGTCAATGGCATCCCTAGCAAGAACAAAAAAATATGGCAAGAGGAAGTGGATGTTAGTAAAGTAAAAAACAACGTTATATCTCGTACAAAATAATATTTATTATAAAAATGTTAATCTTCAAGTTATAACATCTATAGAGGTTGGCACAACATCATCAATAGGTCAGATTGAAAAGGTGGATCAATCTAGATCAGAGGAAATTTATGAACACTACAATATTCATCCTCTGCATTCTAAAGAGATTGTTGGCGATGCTATTAATCTATTTCAAATGAAAGATGCTAGAGGAGCTATCTCGAGTGTGTGGTAGAAACGTTTAGAAGCTTGTTGTTTTCCACATCTGTTTCCTGCTGGAGTAGGTGGTAGATATAATCACCGGCCTGTATAAATACCAGCAGTCGAGTACATATCAACTAGAATATATTCAGAAGATCCTACATTTAGTCAGTATATTCCCTATATATTTCATCTACTATATGAGTGCGACTTGTCGGGGTTATCTTATGCAGTAAATCACATGTAAAACAGTAGTGAATCTGCAAAATCATCCAGCAAAGGGATTTGTTGGCAAAGCGCAAGGAAAAGACAAAAACCAGGAATACAACTTGATTAATTTGATGGCGTGCCAACGTGGCACCAACCAGTATTGGTATCATCGTCACAGTGAGCTGAAATGAATGTACAGAAACCTAGAAACACTTACTTGGTTTCTAACACTAATTTGTCCTGAGCATGCATGGGATGACCCTCTTGAATTTTTGCGAGAAGCAAACTCAAACATAAAGGTAACCATAGTGAAGACAGCTGGAGAACTTTGCTTGTTGGATCTGGTAAATGTTTGCAGATATTTTAACCACAGGTTTCAAGCCATGATGTCTTTTATTTAAAACAAAAGTAATCCTCTTATTGGTGAAATAACTGATTTATTTTGGCTTAAAGAGTACCAAGCTAGAGGTGCTCCACATATTCACATGCTGTTATGGGTAAAAGACTCAGCAAAATTTGGAACAGACAGTGATCAGTCTGTCTTGTGTTTCATAGAACAGTATCTAACATGCACCATCCCAAAAGATGGTGATGAAAAGAGATTGAGGCAACAAGTTCTACGGTTTCAAAGTCATTCATTTGGAAAGTATTGTAGTTGAAAATATAGATGCAAAAGAAAATTTTACACAAGATGTTGTTATGGATTCCCACAGCCAGTTGTTTCTGAAGGAAGAGTGAGCAGCTTTTTGTCTGCAGTCAGACATACACTGAGTAGGAAATCACAGAAAAATACATGCAATCTCAGAAGAGCAGAGACCTCAATTTATATTAAAGACTGCAACCCTGTTATTCTGAAGATGTGAAATTCAAATATGGATCTACAATTTGTTGCAGACAACTCCATCACTGTTGCTCGCTACACAACTTCATATTTAACAAAATCAGAGAAAACAAAAATGAAAGAGATGTGGGAGGAGATTTCTGCAGAAAAGAGTCTTACCAAGAAATTGTACAGTTTCAGCTTCAAAATGCTTTCCCACAGAGAAAAAGGATCCTATGAGTGCTCAGACCTGTTGAGGTTGGCTAGTTTGTTCTCATAGTCAAGGGCAATTGTATGGGAAAGCCTCAACCTTGCAACCACTCGAAATAGAGTAATAAAGTATTTTCCAGAAATACAGTGTCTCTCAGAATTTGAACCAGAAAGTAGAGACATTCTGAAAACTATTATGTTGGATACATACTACCCAGGAAGGGATCTACATCTTCAAAGCATGTGTCTCTATGAAGTACTTCAATATTACACATATAGAAGTAATGTAACTGAAAACATAGAAGAAGGGAGATATGCAGTACTTGGATGTGATGCATCTTTGGTGACACACAAGAAAGGAAATCAAATTAACCACCGAAAACTTAGTTGCCAAACTCCGGAGAGAAGAGAGTTTTTCTGCTTGGAACCTTTGCAGTTGTTAAAGCCATGGCATGCTGAACCAAATTCGCTTGGACACTATGACTGGTATGAAGACTCATTCAATCAATCAATCAATCAATCAATCAAAATACTTTATTCGGCTTTAGGATTAAAACCATAAAAGTTACACAACTCCATATAACAGTTAAGACATATAATTCATAACAATAATGTTAAAACAAATTGTCCCCTAAAATACAGAGATATATACATCTAATAAATAAAATTATATGGGGGAACCACTACACCAGAGGACCAAATTACATCAATATGGATAGTAATGGGGGTACCTACCAACGTTAGATGTTTACTATCTCTCCATGCAAATCCTAGATCTCAGAGAGGATTTCAGAAAGCCTACTATAAAAGTCACACAGTCTAATTTCAACAGTTGTAAATAAAAAGAGCTGGGCGGACCTGAGTAAAATTCAACTTCTTTAAAAGGGGTGTTAAAAAATATCTGCGAGGTACATCATAAAATTTACAAAAAAACATAAAGTGTAGCAAATCCTGAGGAGACACTCCGTCGCAGCCACAGGATGCTAACACCTGGCCTCTGCGGCTCCCTTTTGGGACAGCTAATAACAAATGAAAATAATCCAATCGAAACCTGGTTAATAAAAACCGCTCATGGGGCGACAATGGCCACAGAAGATAAGGCTCAATAGATGGGATTGTTTTAAGCATCACATATTTACGGACACTTGATTTCCCAATTTCTAAATCGTCTCTACCATGCTTTTTTAAGGTAATAAAGGTTTTTTTACAAATTCCACATCCTTCATGGTAATAGAATCAGGCTTTAAAAAAAGGTCCGGCCGCCCCAGCTCTTCAAAACAACCCCTAATATATTTTAACCATGGGATACGAGACATGTAATCAAGACTCATAATTTCTCTTAAAATCTGATGGTTGAGAACTAACTCCTTGTTTAACCAACAATTGAGCCAAAACAACAAGGGGCGCATGGCCAAGGTGTCGCATAAAAATGGCAACCCCAGTTCTTCATGTACCACCAGATTTGATGTTCCAGTGGGCACTCCTAGGAGACGTTTTAGAAAGGTGTTCTCCACCACCTGTAGAGCATCGGTTGCTACATAGCCCCAGATTTCACTCCCATAGCCAGCTATAGCAACACTTTTGGCCTGAAATATCTTCAACATTGCGGCAATTGGGCGCTTACCCATCTTCGCTGCAAAGTTGAAGATTGCCGCATTCGCCCTTATAACCTCCCCTTTTTCCTCTGGATCAGGGCACCCCAATTCAGACGGTCATCTATTAGAACACCCAGGTAAGAGAATACCGAAGTCGTTGGTACTTTCTCATTACCTACTTTAAAATGGAACGATTTCTTCGGGCGAATCCCAACCTGCATAATATAGGATTTGGAATTATTAATTGCCAAATCGCGGGCTTCCATAAAACTCCGAAAGGTGTCTAACAATGTCTGAAGTCCCCTTGCCGTCCTAGCAATGAGGACCGCATCATCCGCATATAGCAGGACGGGCAGACCTCTTTGCCCCACATATGGAAAATCAACCCCTGTTTTTATCAAAAATTTTTCCAGGTCATTGATATATAAATTGAATAAAAGGGGGCCAAGATACACCCCTGCCGAACCCCCTCTCTATTTTAAAATCCCTGGATACACGAAGATCCTGTGCATATCTGATGTTAGCCTTTGTATCCCTGTGCAGATCCTCCAGGAAGTCAACCAAATTTTCCTCCACCCCCATGGCCCGCATTGATTGCCACAGTTTCCCCGATTGACACAATCAAAGGCAGAGGAAAGATCCATGAAGGCCATGTAAATTGTACCTTGGCGGGCAATTGTATACTTTCCCAGGATCAGATATAAATTAAGGCATTGGGCCAAGGTGGAGCGCCCTGGGCGGAACCCATACTGTATATCAGAGATGATCTCATTCTCTGCCGCCCAAGAGGATAATCTTCCCAGTAATACCCCACCCACAACCTTGACCACAGAGTCAAGAAGGGAGATCGGTCTATAACACAAAGTGCTATTACGATCGCCCTTCTTGAATACCGGCACAATGGTTGAGATGCTCCAGGAGTCCGGACAACCAATCCTGGCCGCCGCGTTAAGGACAGCCATCAATACTGGGGCCCAAAAGATGGATTAGATTTAAAAAGGTCTGGAGGTATACCATCCGGACCTGGGGCCTTATTACACGTTAGCCCTAAGATGGCCTTCTCCACCTCTTTCTGCTCAAACACTATTGGAGCAGTGATATTAACCCTACTTTGGGATTGATGAGGCTCCATGGGGCGTCTAAAAATAGATTTAAAATGAGACACCCATTCATCCTCAGATATATTAGTGCCTACTTCTCCATCCCTAGCCTTTTCAAATAAAGGTCGATTAATAATGCCCCAAAACCTTGCACTGTTCCCCAAAGTGCTTGCCTCCAGTAAGTCCCTCCACATTTCCTCCTTCAGTTCGCCCTTACGGTTAACCAATGCCCGTTTATATTCACGACGACGGGCACATATCAGAGACTGATTTCTCGGGGTAGCTTTTAGAGCATCTTTCAAAAGTTTAGCTGCCTTAGAACACTGTGGATTAAACCATCTAGGGTCAGATAACACCGTCCCATGAGAGGGGCACTTAAAAGTGCCCCTATCTTTAAAACAATAACATCAAAAGCCCCAAGAACCCCCCGGGTGGAAACCAAGTGACACACAAGAAGCTAATTCGGTAGCACACGCAACTTGTACCTTGCCAAAAAATGAGTCTGGGGATATCTGTGACCATTTTAGGCGGCGTTTACCATCCACCGGTCTCAGCATGCCTGGGAATGTCACCCTAGCTTGTGTTATCAACAGCCTACCTCCAAGGTGGACACAGATGGGATTATGATCGCTAAAAGCGCTATCCATGATGGTAAACCCACGTAAACTAGACTGGAGTCCGGTGGAAATCAAGATGTAATCTATAAATGAACCATCACTACATCCTTTAAAAGAAGGAACGGACTGTGTGCTAAGGGGGTTAACCAGAGACATAGATGATACCAAATCAAATTCATTAAGCAGACCATTCAATGCATCCCCCTGAACGGAATGCTCAAAATGGAATCCCCGCATCCTGGCACATCCCATCTCAGCCATACATCTTATTTTAGGGTCTCCACAAGGATGAATATTAAAATCCCCTGCCACCATAAGATTATGAGCAACAGAGTCACAGGACTGTCTTATAAGGCAGCCTAGCTGAGCAATCTTACACTCCCCCAGCACACTTAGTGCATTATAAAAATTAATAATGCCCATACAATCATTTCCTCTCCCTAGGACAATTACTTGAGAGTCCTTATTAGCAGTAGGAAGTTGCTGAATCCTACAGGTCACAGCCAACGATATGTAGGTCACTAAACCACCCCTCGCTCTACCACAAGGTGACGGGGTTGCAGGGACAAAGAATGCTTTATATCCCTCCAGAAACAGGTTGCAGTTCACAAGCCAAGTCTCCTGGAGACAAATCACGGAGAATTGTCTAATGAACTGCATCCATACGGGATCCTGAAATTTTCCTAACAACCCTGCGATGTTCCAAGACAAGATATTATAAATGTCTGCCCTTTCAATCATCCCCTGTTGTACAATCAATGAAAGCACCTGCTGCTGAGGGCTAATCCTCCCAGACGGCTCCCCGGCACTGGGCACTATATTTCGCATAGAGATTGATGGGGACCCCTGTTGATGCGATAACTCTCCAACGGGCTCTGTGTTCATGTTCAGTCAATCTTGCTCATCCAACCTTGATAAAGCTGAAAATCTATTAGATAGCGCTAACCGAGTAGTAGGCTGGTGCGCGGTCGATCGAAATTGTACCCCCTGGGGCCGCGGATAACCTCCACCCGCAACCTCACGGGGTCCATGAGACCACCCATCACAAAAAATATTGGTGTTTGGGGGCCCTATAGGGTCAACCTCGTAGAAGAAACCCAACGGGAGGACCTGGATGCCAGAATCACGATGTGCACGGTCAAAATAAGCATCCCGTAAGATTCTATCCACAAGGGGAGATCCATTGAAGTTCACAACAATACAATCCCCCCTCCGGGTTTCCTCCTGTTCCCCAACCAGCCCACGCGGCGCACCATAATAATATTACGTTCCACCATTGGACCTACAGAGGTGTTATTCGACAGCCAATGAGTAACCTTATTTTTGAGTTGACTGAAATCTTCATTGGACCCTGGCGAAAGTGGAGGAACATTTCCCAAAATTATTACGAGGGGTGTAGATTGAGGTGGAAGATTGATAACCACTGAGTTCTTTGTGGCATTTACCTGATGACCCTGTACCCCCTCCATTGATGTTCCTGAAGTTTGAGAAATCAAACCCTGGGGATGAAAGTTAGGAGCCTGTCTTTCGCTTGAGGTATTTGCCAACCCCCAGATCTTTAGGCACTATATTTACACCATGAGGCTGAATTCCACTGGCAGGCCACGGGGCTAATACTAACCCAGGCGTAGATGTAATACCTGGGATTATGTTGTCCTTAGATGAGTTAGGGACCATAGGTTGAGTAGATTGGACAGGTAGAACAGACCTATTCTGTTCTGCTAAAATTTTCTCAATAAGATTTAATTTATCCAAAATGGGACTCAACTTAGCATCCAACATGCAACTCATGGTAGATTTAAAGGCTTCCATCAAGGCCGGGTGAACTGTGTTTACTACCGATGATACAGGTACCGGGATTTTAGGAGCTAACTTGGTGGATACATTTAGTTTGGTTTTTTTGGCTTGACTCCCAATGGACTTCAAATTTCTTTTTATACTCCCACGTGACCTTGGAGCCACCCTTGGTTGTTGTGAGGGGCCAACATTACGATGTATTTCTGGTGACCTATAATTGATAATACTGCCAGACTCTATCGCTTGTGTAGAAACACCCTCCTTGTTATTCTCAATAATTACAGCGGGAGAGAGTGGTCTATGAGGTACCTCACAAGAAATTTCTTGCAGAGGAGATGAAGCTACAATAATTTCTCGGTTAATACTCAATAGGAGGGGCGTGGGTGTACTCGATATTTCCATAACACCTTGCCTTATGGGATTAATAGAGCCAGCCAATAGGGAGGATAAGCCATTAGAGGGAGATCTAGAGAGACGCCTATTCACCATTTCGATCTCCTTATCAATAACAGAGGTAGCTCTCAATAAAAAGGCATCCATGGTTGTAACATTAGCCCTCGTTACAGCTTTTGTCCCTTCCTGGCTCTCTTGGAGCCTCCGCCTCCCCATATCACAATATCAATGCGTCCCCCAAGTTTTAAACAAAAAAGCAACACAACACCCAATACCCTGGTTAAAATGTAAAGAACAATCTTAACCTAATAAACCATTACAAGCCCCTGCAAAGAAAGGTCCCATTCAAATAATACTTCCCCTATAGTATAGTACTACACCTAAACACTTCTCAAATCGGACCGCCAAAAAGTGCAAATATAAAATAGGCACAATCCCAAGCCAAAGTTTCAGTGGACCCCTGCTACTGCAAACAGGTTACTAAGAGGAAGGGCCCAGCCCAGCCTCCTCCGGACTCTGACGGGCTAAGACGGGCCCGTCTTGGCCCGGTCTTCGCCCGTGCCGAGCCCGCGCGCGTCCCGCGTTGCGTTGCCGGCTCTGTGCCTTGTAGCGTCCTCCAGGGAGCGGGGCTAAAGTGCGCTAGTGCAGGTTAGGGGCCAGGGACAGCGCAAAAGCACCAGGAGTAGTCCGTTGCAGAGCGGATCCCGCCGTCGCGGTGCCGGCTCTGTGCCTTGTAGCGTCCTCCAGGGAGCGGGGCTAAAGTGCGCTAGTGCAGGTTAGGGGCCAGGGACAGCGCAAAAGCACCAGGAGTAGTCCGTTGCAGAGCGGATCCCGCCGTCGCGGTGCCGGCTCTGTGCCTTGTAGCGTCCTCCAGGGAGCGGGGCTAAAGTGCGCTAGTGCAGGTTAGGGGCCAGGGACAGCGCAAAAGCACCAGGAGTAGTCCGTTGCAGAGCGGATCCCGCCGTCGCGGTGCCGGCTCTGTGCCTTGTAGCGTCCTCCAGGGAGCGGGGCTAAAGTGCGCTAGTGCAGGTTAGGGGCCAGGGACAGCGCAAAAGCACCAGGAGTAGTCCGTTGCAGAGCGGATCCCGCCGTCGCGGTGCCGGCTCTGTGCCTTGTAGCGTCCTCCAGGGAGCGGGGCTAAAGTGCGCTAGTGCAGGTTAGGGGCCAGGGACAGCGCAAAAGCACCAGGAGTAGTCCGTTGCAGAGCGGATCCCGCCGTCGCGGTGCCGGCTCTGTGCCTTGTAGCGTCCTCCAGGGAGCGGGGCTAAAGTGCGCTAGTGCAGGTTAGGGGCCAGGGACAGCGCAAAAGCACCAGGAGTAGTCCGTTGCAGAGCGGATCCCGCCGTCGCGGTGCCGGCTCTGTGCCTTGTAGCGTCCTCCAGGGAGCGGGGCTAAAGTGCGCTAGTGCAGGTTAGGGGCCAGGGACAGCGCAAAAGCACCAGGAGTAGTCCGTTGCAGAGCGGATCCCGCCGTCGCGGTGCCGGCTCTGTGCCTTGTAGCGTCCTCCAGGGAGCGGGGCTAAAGTGCGCTAGTGCAGGTTAGGGGCCAGGGACAGCGCAAAAGCACCAGGAGTAGTCCGTTGCAGAGCGGATCCCGCCGTCGCGGTGCCGGCTCTGTGCCTTGTAGCGTCCTCCAGGGAGCGGGGCTAAAGTGCGCTAGTGCAGGTTAGGGGCCAGGGACAGCGCAAAAGCACCAGGAGTAGTCCGTTGCAGAGCGGATTCAACGCTGTGAGAGACAGTATTGAGTGTTCAGTCTTTCCAACCTATTTGCAAATGTAAAAAGATGAAATTGAACAGGAACAAACCATTCCTGCTGAGATAACCAAGGAGAGTTCACAAAGCAGCCAAAGTTCTGGACCACCGAGTCAAGATCCTCTTGGAGAACCAATAATTCAAAATGAAGTTCCTAAAGCTATGGATGAGGTGGAGAATGCAATGCAGGAAGCAAGGGAGGAAACAGTAGATTTTGAACAATTGAACAATAAACAGAAAGAAATTTAACATGAAGTTAAAGAAAATAGAGCATGGACTTCTCTGCAAGAAAAAACTATGTGAATGCTTTTCGTATAAACCAATATTACTATACATCAGTGGTCAAACTGGCACTGGAAAAAGGTTTCTAATTAAAGTTTTTACAGGTCATCTACAGAAAACTACAGATTAAAATTTTGCATGTGTAGTAACAGCAACAACAGCATTCGCTGCATACAGCATTAAAGGAATTACTCTATAGCGACTACTAATGCTACCTGTTGAACATGACAATAAACTGGAATACCAGAAATGATCTGGTGATGCATGTCATGAGGTATCAAGAGTATTGAAAAAACTGATGCTTTTAATCATTGATGACGTGAACATGGTACCAAACTTAATGCTTGCCTTCATACACCTAATGGTTGCCTTCATACACTTAAGAATGCAGCAGATTCTAAGAACAAACAACGATGTACTCTTTGGAGGAAAGCATTTAATTGTGTTCGGTGACGTACTACAACTTACTCCTATAGAAGGACAACCTGTTTTCAAAACATTTGTGCATAAGGAAACAAGAAATTCCATGGGGAGTATTGGCAATGTAAATATTTGGTTACATTTTGAATTCAAGGAACTTTTGAAAAAAATGTGTTAAGCAGCTGATGTGGAAGATGGAGCTATACTGAAAGACATTAGAGTAGGAGTTCTGACAAAAGAGGAGAAACATGCTTTGGAAAATCGCATTATCAAGAAATTCTTTCAATCTAACATTACAGCACAAGATCTAATGCATTAATTCATTGAAGAATGGTTTCCCGCCAAATTACTCCAGCACTTGAAATTTAAAACATCAAGGTCCTGGGGGGGTACTCTATGGTGCAGATCTGTGGGGTACGGGCAATTCAACCTGTCTTACTACCATTGAAAACCATTTTTTAAGATCACTGGTAGATCTCCCCTATAGCTCCCGTTTGATTGTACATGGACCTTGCCCACAGACAGCTGGTACACAAGTTGAATTATAAACTTTTAATTTTCTGGTATAGGTTATGGTCAGTGGAAGAACTTGAAACCTATCGAGAGGCTTTGTCTGACCTTCTGAAATTTCCTAGGGCTACATCGATCAGGTGGTTCACCTCCTTAAGGGAACTACTGGGGAGGTTGGGGATGGAGGCACTCTGGTCCAACCCAGAAAGTATGGTCCGAATTCCGAGGGCAAAGTTAAAAGAAATGTATTGGGAATTGATACTTGTAAAGGACCTGGTAAATCCTGTGACTAGTCTGACTAACGTTTTTGAATTTTAAACGTGTCCCCTGTTTCGAGTCTAGTATTGATGAAATAGTTCCCCTTTGGCACACAAACTTTTCTTACAGTTCCATTACAAGATTTTGCCCACCAGACTGTTTTGTTCCAAGTGAGGGCCGTAGTGCTTTTCCTGACGATTTGAGCCCTGCGTGTAAAACCTGCCCGGAATCTATTGTTCATCTACTTTTCTTATGCCCACACTATTCATCTCTGAGGAAAAAATGGATACTACCGTTGTGTAGACTGGCAGGCCCGGGTCATTATCTTGAGGTGATGAGAATCTTGTGTACTGACACTCGAAGAGTAATGGTTTTTGGCCTCTCAAGATTCTGGTATGCGCTGTGGATCAGGCATGTGAAATAATTTGCATGAAGCACTTTACTCTCTTCAAGTCGTTGTACCCTGTATTTTGCACAACTATTTTATGGAACTGATTTTTTAACATATTTATCTGATAATGTTTTATACTTCTGTTTTTATACTTGTGCTGTGTACTTTTTGGATCTGTGTGATCGAAATAAAGTTATGATGATGATGATGGTTAAGCAGGTGATGTGGAAGATGGAGCTATACTGAAAGACATTAGAGTAGGAGTTCTGACAAAAGAGGAGAAACATGCTTTGGAAAATCGCATTATCAAGAAATTATTTCAATCTAACATTACAGCACAAGAACTAATGCACTAATTCATTGAAGAACAAAAATCTATAGTTTGTTTAATGCCGACACTTGAAGAGTGCTCCAACGAACGATACTACAACTGGAGAAAGAAGATATTTTGGAAATAACAGCTCTTGAAAATATGGAACATCAGGGAGTCACAATACTACTCACAGATAAACTACAAGAAAAATTGGATTATTTGGATAAGTATGGATCCAAAACAGCAGGAATAGAAAAGCGTTTACCCGTGAGCAAAACTTGTCGGGTATTTTGCACCGTAATTTAAATGTTGAAGAAGGATTAGTAAATGGGGCAATGGGTAAAGTTATTGATTTCATTAGTTTTCAAATTAGAGATGAGGTTGAATACTTAACCATAAAATTTGATCAGATTGATGGCGTGAGGCAGATTGGCCAATGCGTTGTATGTTGTTTGCCAGTTAAAGACATATTTGCGATGCCAGAAGTTCCCACTCTCTCTAGCATATTCTGTAACTGTACATAAATCACAAGGATTAAGTGTAGCTGCAGCTTTTGCTAATATTTGTAGTACTGCCATTAAAGAAGGAATGTCATATGTAGCATTGTCCGGAGTTAGAACATTGTCCGGTTTATTTTTGGTTGATTTTGATGAAAAGAAAGTTAGTTAGTGCCGGTGAAAGTTGTATCAGAGAGTACAAACGTTTAAAAAGTGTATATGCTCCTCACTTTGGACAGTATCATATTTATGAAAGAACAGATAATCGGTCCTAAGCAGAAGCTTATAAAAGATTCGATGAATGCTCCTCAAAGGAAGGAAAACAAAGACAAGGAAGAAGGTTTTAACAAGAAAAAATTGGAAAATGACAGACATATTTTTAGGTTTTCAGTTGTAAAATAATAATGGTGTCAACTGCCATGCTAATGGTGTTATCAATGTACTCTTACATTTTCTGCATTTAAAGCAGACAATAGATTCTGTTCTCAATTCTGTCATTTTCTGGAACGTTTACATAGTGATAGGACTGTATTACATTCTGCTTCATATATAGTGGATCTGTAGTATTAACTCTCAACACTCAACAAGATGCACAGGAATTTATTGTGGTCATCCTTGGAGTTTTGGAGCAAGAGGAAGTAAATATTGATTACTTATTTGGACTGAGTTATACAAGGAACCATGACTGTGAAGATTGCTCCTTTACATCTACCACTCAAATCAATTCTGAATGATTTCTCTACTTAATATTACCGGATTCCAAAACTGTGCATTTTGATAGACTGATTAAAAAGGCTAGCCAAAATATGACCTGCCCAAATTGTAGATCAGATTGTGTGTCCACATTGCAGTTACAGAGAAGTGAGGAATACATCATTCTGATGCTACAACAATGCAGAGCAGATGGATCTAAAATGGAAATTGAAATTACAAACTTCAAAGCAGGACATATTTCAGCTTCTGGAAGAACCTTCACTACAGTGGTGATCATCTTTCATAAAGGACTTTGTATAACCTCAGGACACTACACTGTGTACTTAAGAAGTGTAAGTGGATAGACAGAATGCAACGACAGCAAGCTTACGTTGAAAGAATAACTGCCTTTCAAACTTCCAAATTCATACCTATTCTTTCTTCAACCAAAGGTTCTAGGGATCATTACTGTTTAAAAAGTGGTGTACATTATTTGCTCTTCATGGATCACCAGTGTTTAAGACATCCTTCGGACTACCACGGGTGATGTCTTCAAAACAGACTCCAAAATTCCAATGTGCTTTACATCTATTTCAAGTAATGGACTACGTGCAATGTCATAATATTTTATTCTGTTCTATGTTTTTTAAAATTAGTTCAGAGTTCAGTAGCTATAGCTAAAATTATTTATTAATTATTTGTAGTGAGTGCAATACATAGTTTCACCTATTTATAGTGCCATACTTTGCAGTTTTTTTTGTGTAGAACCTACATGATTGTTTTTTTCCCTCTCTTCAATGATGAACATTTATACAGAACATTGTTTTTGGTGTACAAGTATGAAAGCTAAGAACAGGAAAAAAGGGGAATAAAATGTTTTAATTAAATAAATAAGTTGCTTACAGCGTTACAGCTGTGTAATGCTTTATTAATAACATAAACATTCAAACATTCAAACTGAAGAAACTTAAATTTTACTCTGCCAGTTCATAATATGTAACAATATCTTCTATGTGTGTTTTCTCTCTTTTTACGGAGATCAATAGAACCATTTTTTACAGTTATGTAGGTGACTAATTACTTCTTTAAGCTATATACTATATATCTAAGAAGACATATTGGCTGCTGGATATGCTGCAAAACTAAAGCACACACTTATACAGATAATAATATAACCAGGCACACACTGATGCATATACTCAGTCATACATACACTCAGACACCCTGGAACACACTGATACATAAACTGACACACCAAAATACACATTCATGCATTTACTGACTTACTCTGACGCTCACTCATACATATACTCAGACATCCCAGGAGACACTCATACATATACTAACACAGCCAAGCAAATACTCTGATGCATTAACTTACACACTTAGATACTCATTCAGACATAC
Organism: Calotriton arnoldi; assembly: GCA_963921515.1. Classification (NCBI taxonomy): domain Eukaryota; kingdom Metazoa; phylum Chordata; class Amphibia; order Caudata; family Salamandridae; genus Calotriton; species Calotriton arnoldi. The sequence goes on along the minus strand of CAWUFW010016384.1, from coordinate 229,145 downwards.
ACTCAGATAACCCAAGCACACACTCATACATATACTGACATGCCTGAGCACACACTGATGCATTCACTGGCATGCTCAGACACTCAGAAGCCGATTCCGATTCGGGCCGAAATCTCTCCGACCGAGCCGGACCCGGAGAGATTTCCGACCGATTCGGACCCGTGCAGCCCGACCGAACGAGTACAATGCGCACGTATGCCATCGGACTGGAGTCGGTCGGACTCCCATTGAAGTCAATGGGAGCCGGTCGTACAACGCGTACGCGGGCTCCCATTGCCTCAATGGGTGCGAGGCGAACGAGGGCGCCCCCTACAGCGGGTTCGCATCGATGCGGTTCGCGCCGCACACGCACAGGTAGGGGGGACCCATGGGTCCCCCCTGTGTGCGACTCGCGCGGCTACGCGTACAGGGGGGTCCGAAACGGACCCCCAAAGTACGGCTCCGACTGCTCTTTCGAGCCGGAGTGCGCGGCTCGGTCGGACTGCTCGCGGCGCGCATCGTACTTACCCGGCCGGGGAACGTCTCCATTGCGCGGTGCGAGTCGAGTCCGAGCGAGTCGGTCGGTGCGGTTAGACCCGGGAACGAGTCGGTCGGAGCGGTCGGGACGCCCGGACGAGTCGGTCGGCGATTTCGCATCGTACTCGCTCGCCCGGATGCGCGTACGAATCGGTCGGGAAATAGGGCTCCGAATCGGATCCGGTTAAGCCGAATCCGATTCGGAGCCCTACCGGCCGAGATCGGAATCGGCCCCTCAGTCATTCATTTCCAAATCTTTATTCGGCATTAAAAAAAAACAGCCATAAAAGTACAGACAATAAAATACATCTAAAAGAGAATAAATGTATAGTTTACAATGCCAATTATTAAGATCAATTCATTTCTTGGATTATAACAGAATGCTTTTCTCACGTTAATCGATTTCAGGATGAACAGGGCGACATTGTAACATGTTAGGGGATCCTCTAGTGTCACCAAGAATATCATAGCTACTTTGTGCGACCTAATATTGTGAGCAGCAATTAAAGGTTTGAGATAAAAACATCTAAAATTATAATAAAAATTACAGAATAATAAAAAGTGCAGTGTGCTTTGTTTACTTATGTTGTCACATGGACATTGTACCATATCAGATGGACGGGACTTTATTTTGGGAAATGCGACAAGGTAATGGACAATGCCGCATCTCAATCTCAATAGCACAAAATGGTGCTGTACATAGAGTCACATATGACAAATAGTTATTAGCTCCCTCCTTTAAATTAAAAGACTTATATATAATGAAGGTCGGTTTATTCTGTTCAGCTTTTGATCCAAGGCCCCGCCTTTGTTGCAAGAAGGAGTCTTTAATCTCTTTCTTTGTAAGGGACAATGTTTTTGTGGTATCTTACCATACTGATAAATTGAGCAGCTTTCCTAGGGTGGAGTTAATATATGATAACCATGGAATTCTTAACACATCATTCAAATTTAAACAATCTAAAATATTTGACCTAGTAAAAGCCGTCTCTTCCCGCCTCCAAAGTGAGGTCCATAAAACAGTGGTCCAGCCATTAAAGTATCTGCTAAAAATCGAAGCCCCACCTCATGATGTACAATGGTATTTGATACAGAGGATGGTAAATACAATAAACGTTTTAAGAAGCAATTTTCTTCTCTTTGCAGGGCTGAGCTATTAGCGTAGCCCCAGAGACCTGCCCCATAGAGGGCTGTGCTTACTCCTTTAGCTTTATAAATGGCTACCATTTCGTTGGTCGGTCGGTTTCCTAATTTTGAGGAAAATGTTAAAATCCCTTGGGTGACCCTGCTCATTTTAGATCTGGTATTTAAAATATGTTGGGACCATGTACCATTTCCCAAAAATAAAATCTGAGGTAGCAGAAGAAGTTCACTGTGCATTGGGGTGCTATCAATAAAAAGGTTTTACAAGGTTTCTGTTTGGCCCCACACACCATGGTGAATGTTTTCGATTTGTTGACTACCATTTTCCTTTGTGTCATAAAATCTGAGAAACCATCCATCAGTCTTTGGAGGCCTAATGGGTTCCGTGCTAGTAGTACTGCGTCATCCGCATATAACAATACAGGTATCCGACGACCAGCCACCCTCGGGCGTCAACCTGTATTGTTTGCAAATGGTTGTCTACCCCATTAATAAAGAGGGAAAATAAGATTGGCGCTAACACACACCCTTGCCGTATGCCCTGCCCTACTTTAAATTTGGATGAACATTCCCCCTGGGGGCCAAAGCGGACTTGGCTGGTTAGATTCTCATACAAATGGGAAAGGAACCCAACAATTACCCTGGGAGCTCCCATAGAGATCAGAGTTGGCCAGAGTAGATTATGGTCGACTAGATCAAATGCACTACGTAGATCGGCAAAGGATAAGTACAAAGTGCCTGCCTTTGCCATGGTATACTTGCCGATAAGTAACTCTAGGTTAATGCATTGTTCAACTGTCCCGAGTCATTTTTCAAAACCTGTACTGCACAGGGGTTAGGATTGAATACTCCTGCTCCCATTCCTCCAATCTTAATATTAAAATCCTACTCATAACTTTCAAGGCGGTATCTAAGAGCGAAATGGGGAGGTAATTTTTAGGATCTGTTTTACTCCCTTTTTTATATATGGGTACAATAATAGATTCTCCCCATGTCTGAGGGATTGTGTCAGTTACAGCTGAATTAAACACTCTAGTTAAAATAGGTCTCCATAATTCAGGTGCGGATTTAAAAACATCAACTGGTACACCATCCAGGCCTGGTGCCCGTCCCCTGGCACTCTCCTGAATGGCCTGAAGTACTTTTTCATTGGTGATATTCAGGGGGGGAGGCCTCCCTTCACAGCGCTCCCAATCAAACCCCTCCAATGTCTTCCCATTGTTACTAAAAATCCCGGTGAAATGTGTCACCCATTTATCTGAGGGAATAAAGGATCCCAGAAGAGTTTGTTATTCCTAGTTTTCACAGTAATAGCCAGATTTTCCCACACTTCAGCCTGTAGTGTTTTTTTCCGGGCAGCTATGGCTAATTTATACTCGCTTCATAGGGATTTAATGATTGATAAATCTCGCGGTGATTTAGACAATGCATACTTTAACACCTGCAATGCTTTAGTGCAAGTGCCATCAAACCATCTCTTTTTATTATTACCTGATGTACCTAGCTGCCTGGTTAAGAGGGATTTAATGGATATTGCAATACAGTGAAAATTTGCATCACTATATTTGGAGTAATTTCATGCTGAAGACAGTAAGCTATTTCTCGGTGGTTCGACACTATTATTTTCTGCATGGTCAAACATGGGTCGACACCTGTCCACTTAATTCTAACACCATTTGTCCTAAAGGGGTTGATATAATTAAGTGAGTCAAATACTTCACTCCTTTGGCCCCAGAAAAAAAACAATAGAGTGAGTAGGTTATGGTCGCTAAATATGGAGGGAGAGATGCTAAGGTTGCCACTCATGCAGGCAGCAGAGGCAGACACTAATATATAATCTATAATGGAGTGCAGATTTCTCCCTTAAAGGTTGGCAGTAAGTCCCCATTTGGACCACGGCCCCCCTAAGTAGGTGGAAATTGTATTTGGAGATCATCCAATTTAGGGCTTCTCCATACTCATTATGGCAGAAATGATCATTTCCCTCTCCATCATGGTAAATGTGACTACATGCCTGATTGTTAGATACTTCACATGCCTGTATGTTAAAGTCTCCTGCCCATAGTACTAAATAATCAGTGTTAATTGGGGCTTAAAAATGTTTCAAGGGCACGATCAAGAGCTGTTGTCACATTAGTGCATGTACAATCAAAAATGTTGTTGTAAAAATTTACAACTATCAGATCTTTCTCTCCTTTTTTACTAAGCCACAATATCTGTACGTCGGGGCCCAACTGATACAACTTTTTTGACCTTAGTAGAGATTTTATTAGAAATGAGTATCTGTAGTCCCCCTTTAGCTCACCCTGCTTGTGACCCTATTGCTGCTAAAAAATGTTAAGAGTATCCTTCTACGTGTACAGGGCTTATACACCAGGTTTCTTGTAGGCATATAATGTCGTAGCTAGATATGGTACTAACCCAATCAATATTCCCAACCTTGTTTAGTAGCCCATTCACGTTCCAGGTTACAAACTCAAATCCTTCCATAGGGGGCTGTCCTACAGGTTGAGTATCTGTTACGCTTGTGGGTATAATATGGATGCCTCAACAGCCGCAGCTTCAACCATCCCACAGATAGCTGGTGCCTGTGTGGTATATGGGTGGTCACTCGGAGATAGCTGGCTTATCTGGTTGACTCTAGGAATCATTGTAGGATCCCCTCTCTGATAACTCCTGGGGTCCCCAGCATGACTTTGTTCAGAGCTAAGTCAATCATTATCGTTTAATCTGCTCAGCTTCTCATATCTGTCAGGCATTGCAAAATCCAGATCATATGGCAGGTACAGGCTTGAAGTATCCCTCTGTCTCTGTATATTTGGTAGGCCCCTAGAGCATTGCTCTAAGCCCTTCAAGTGACGGTAAGAAAACCCTAGTGGAATTATACCCATGTCTTGTGTGTCTATGATAGGTACCCCTATCATTTTATGAATACCACTGACGGTTCTCTGGCTTCTGAAACTAATTATAACACAGTCACCACCAAGATTTTTTTCCAGTGGCCCAATCCACCCCACTCTCCCTATAAACAGGATTGCCTGTGCTCTACTAGGGGAGAATAGATGTCTGGAGCTAAGCCAATGGACCACCTTGTTTTTCAGACATTCCGTGGTTTCCCTGACTCCTGACTTTAGTGGGGGAATATTAACTAATACTGCCACATATGGGCAGCTGGCAGGTGGCAAGTTGATGGTGACTAGCGCTTGTACGGGCACGTTGGTGTTGGGGGTGTGTGTATTTAAGCCTCTTTGATTTTGACTCAAAACATGTGTCCTGGTAGGCTTACTAATAGACTCTTGTATATTTCCACCCAACATCCACTCTTGACTGGGGTAACTCGGAGGCTCAGAGTGGGGAGGCATGCCACCTATGTCACTACTCAGACCAGTGTCTATTATTCAGGGCCTTTGGTCCAATGGCGTTTTACCCAGATCAGTAACCTTTTTCAGTCCCTCCTACATCTTGTCCAGTCTTTCTTTGAGGGGACTCAATAAGGTACTAATGACAGATGTTAGTTTATCCCAGAATGATGCCCATGTCTGATTATCCATAAAGTTAGTTCCTTGTTTACCCCCCCAGCGCGGTCAGTTCATCTGGGGATCTTAAGACAGCAAGAATTTCATGCTGTGTCTTTCTTTTCCGTTTGGCTGTGGGTTGACGGGCTATGTTCAAAACTTTAGCTGCTCGTGATATTGCTGATCCTGGGGCAGCAGGAATTAGGACCTGATCTGGGACAGTTAGTGTGGGTGTTTGCCTGGGAGCTTCGCTTGGATATCCTACACTCTGGTTATTATGTTCGTTGCCTAGACTAGGCGTCCCTTTAGTAGATGTTACACATTGGGCCTCTCTAGTTTGACCAGTCGTGGTGAGAGACATACGCCGTTCTGCCAGATCGGTTTCTTTAGATAGAGCTCCAACAGCACAGGACAAGAAGGTGTCTATAGTAGTCCATTTGGGGGTGCTGGCTTGCTCGATCGATGGCTTTACGCCCCCCACCTTTCATTTGCCCATATTGCTAGTTAGACTTTTAAATTAGAAGTAGTCTAGGGCACAAGGAAAGAAGGAAGAAATCAAGCTTACTCCGCTCCCGCCCTCAGTATTTCTCAGCTGGCATCCTTTACCAATGTTGTAAAGACCATTCCGTTCTGCGGGATAAAACCAAGAGACTGGGCCCAGCCCAGCCTCTCCCGGCCGCGGACAGGCACAGACAGGCCCACCCTTAGCGTGGGCTTTGCCCGAGTGCGGCCCGGGCATGCCCGCGCACGTCCCGCACTGCAGGAGCCCCGAGCTGACTTTAAGCACCTCCAGGCATGGAAATACCACATTGGCACCTCCTGGCACGAGTGCTGATGGGGGTGGAGTCCCCGAAGTGGATGCGGTGTGTAGCGTGCAGCAGTCTGGCAGTGAAGAGCCCCGAGCTGACTTTAAGCGCCTCCGGACGAAGAGATACCACGTTAGCGCCTCCTGGCATGAGCGCTGATGGGGGATGGAGTCCTCGAAGTGGATGCGGCGTGTGGCGTGCAGCAGTCTGGCCGTGAAGGGCTCAGTCATAAATATACTCAGACACCCTGGGACTCACTTATACATACATTGACACACCCACACACATACACACACACTGATGTATTCATCGAGTCACTGATACACCCACACATATATACACTCAGACACCCTGGGACTTACTCATACACATACTGACATATGCAAGCACACACTGATGCATTCACTGACTCACTCACACACTCACTCATACATACACTCAGACAAACCCATGACACACTCTTACATGTAGTGACACAGCAAGCAAATACTCTGATGCATTCACTGACTCACTCTGACACTCACACATACATACACTCAGATACCCCAGGACAAACTCATTCATCCACTGACACACAAATGCACACACTGATGCATTCACTGGCACACTCAGAAAAAGTTATTCATACATGCACTCAGACTCCTAGGGACTCACTAAATATACACTAACACACCCAAGCACACACTGATGCATTCACTGACACACTCACTGATACCTACACTAAGACACCCCAGGATACTCCTACATATACTGACAAAGCCAAGTAAATAAATTGACGTATTCACTGACACACTTAGGCACTCACACATCCATACACTCAGACACTCCCGCACACACTCATACATATACTGACACACCCAAGCATACACTGATGAATTCACTAACACACAGACACTCAGTCATACATACACTCAAACACCCCAGGACACACTGACACATACACTGACACACCAAAGGACACACTGACGCTTTCACTAACTCACTGTAGGAAGCTTACTCTCTATATAGTGTACTAAAATGAGGTACGCTGTGCAGAGAGTTCAGTGATTCCCCAATAGGTATGCACAGGTAAAAGTAGATCATTCTAATAGTCTTTTTGTGGTAGTGTGAGCGAGCGGTTAGGCTTATCAGAGCAGAGTGCTAAGTATTTGTTGTCACACACAGAGGCAATAAATGGGACACACATGCAAGAATAAATCCAAGACGAGTTTGTAAAAATAAAGACTATTTTTATGCAATTTTAGAGACCAAAAACACAGTTCTAAGGTAAGAACTTTTTGAGTTACGATTTTTTAAGTGTTCGGAAAATATACCACTTTTGTGTGCAACTACTCACCATAGGAAACAATGGTAAGAAATAGAAAATTGCATATAAAATTAGGCAATGTTTTCACGAAGTTCACCTTCTCGTTTTAGGTCGATGTCAGGACGAGGTCCAAAGATCCAGCAGGAGAATTTTGGGAGCATCCCAGATCAGGCGGGAGCAGAGGTTTGAGGGTCTTAGAAATTAGTGCACAAAGATGAAGGAGGCCACTTGAAAATGCACTGCGCAGATGGACTTACAGGTTAGTCCCATGGATCTCCTTGGAGAGGAGAGGTCGCATGGGCCTGGGGAACACAGAAGCAGGGCTGGTTGGTCAGTGCTGGGGCCAGGTGCAGAGTGAACAGGTCAGCTGAAGATTGTGCATCTTTAGGGTGCTCGCGGTCAGGAGCAGGTAACTTGGGGAGGTGATCTCGGGGCAGCTGGGCCAATCAGGAAGTATGTCTCAACCTCACTTGATAGGTGTTTGCTTCCGGTGTGGACTCTTCTTCTTGGTTTTTAACATTGGGGGTCCAGTACCTTGGGTATTGGTACGCTGCAGCTCCAGTAGGACCTGGTGCCTCCAAACTTGGTGGAGAGGCAGATCTGACCCTCCGGAGCTGTTGTACCTCCAATTGCTTTGGTGCTGCATTGTGGTCATAAGGGGGCAGCAAGTCGACAAACCGGATTTCACAGGATCGGTGTGCAGGGGAGTGATACCTCAACTTCAAGGGAATTTCTCAGTGATTTCTCAAAGGTTGGAGGTGTTGCAGGGTTCTTGGAGTCCTTGCAGGTTTCAGGATGACACAGCAGTAGAGATTACTGAGTCCTTGCAGCCAGCAGGGTTTGGCATCTTTTCTTTCTGCAGCAGGGCTTCTGTTCTCACATAGCAGACTTATTTTGTCCTGGTATTCTTTGGTCCAATAAATCTGAGGTTCAGGTCTCAGGCCACCACCTAAATATTGAATTTAGTGGCATTACAAGGAGAGACAGGTAATAGCCAATGGGCTGTCTACCTTTAGGTTGTCTACACCCTCTAGTGATCACTTCCGGTGGGAAGAGGCACTACCCTAGCACTGATTGGAGGCTTTTTCACAATCTCAAGAAGGTGGAATTTCAGGAGAGGGTTTCACCTCGCTTGCCCCACCCTAGGGGTGGTATAGACTGAGGGAGGATCCTCCTCATCATCTAACTAATTTTCCCATGTTTCTCCTGCCAAAAATAGAGCAGGAAAAGAGGCTTAGCCTCCTCTGTTATCTGGGGGTTCCTGCGTTCGATTTAAAAGGAAGGCCATTCTGTCTTGGAGGAGGTGTGAAACACCCCGCCCAGAGCAGGCATTGTTTCTGTCCTCTGAGAGATCTGGCTCTAACCCCATGAGATCAGAAACATGTCTGGTGGTGACTGGCTGGTGAAAACCGGCCCGATAAGCCACTAGTGTTTGGTTAGGTTTCAGGGGACCCTCTAAAAGGGTCTCCTGTGGGAATTTATTAATAAATTAACCCTGGGCGGTGAACTCCGCTCCGCTCGCGGAGTTTTCTGCACTCCGCGTTACGCGGAGATCGCTGAGTTCCAAAAAACTCTGCTTCGCGTTGCGGAGCATTGTTTTTTTCCTCGCTCGCATTAGTCGACGTCAAGTTGGCGACCGCGAGGAAAATCAACCTCCCGGCGAGATTTTTCCTCGTTCGTGATCGTCAACATCAAGTTGGCGAGCGCGAGCATGGAAAATCAACATCCCAGCGAGATTTCTCAACGCGGGGGAGGTCGGGTTTCTCATTGCGAGTGGTTGGGTATGCTCGCGACAGCTCTCGTTGAGAAACGGCCCATTTGTGTTGAGAAAGCTGCTGCTCGAGTAAAAATCTACTCGAGCGGCAGAAAAGGAAAGCAGGGACCGCTTGCACTGTGCATGGTGCCGTTCGCAATGATTGCACAGTGCGGACAAGCATCCGGCACTGTGCAATCACAGCAAACGGCATTTTTCTATCGTACTCCGCCGCTCGCGGAGCTCCGCGTAGTGCGACGGAGTTTCTTTTGCACTTCACGGTGTTCCGCGTAGTGCAACTCCGCGAACTCTGCCCAGGGTTATAATAAATCCAACACTGTGAGGATTTATTAAGACAAGATGTTTGGTGCCAAACATCTTAGAAATTAGTGAAGCCATCATGGAGCTGGGAAACTTGAGATGATACGTATCCAGCTCATGTACTCTTTATGGCTTCCCCATTTAATTACAGCATCCCAAAATAGACTGGACATTGTAGGGGCATATCTGCTCATGCTGATATGCCCACACATAGGATATTGTGCACCCTGCCTTAGGGCTAAAGACCTACAATAGGGGTGACTTACCTATATCTTATGCAGTGCATGGGGAGGCATGGCACACAGGTTTGTGTGTCATGTCAACTCTTCCGATTTTCCTCTACCATGACCCGCAGCTTGAAATGGCAGTGTGCATAGCCTTGGTGAGGGGGCCCTGGGGTAGCACAAACAGTTTTGTAGCCCCAGAGGACCCTCTTCAGTACACATGTCCTAGGTACCCGTGGTACCACTTACTAGGGACTTACAGGGGTAGCTGAAGTTATGCCAATCGTGGTACAGTGTTTTTAGAAAAGAGATCTGGCACTGGGAACCTGGTTAGCAGAGACCCAGTGTACTTAAAGTTTGAAATTACATCAGGCATCAGGCATAAAGTGGGGGTTAACCATGCAAAAGAGGTACTTTCCTTCACTCACTCTGGCACTCTCCCATACATAGACTCAGACACCCCAGGATACACTCAAACATATACTGACACAGCCAAGCAAATACTTCCATGCATTCACTAACATACTAAGACACTCACTCATACATACACCCTGACACCCTGGCACACACTCATGCATATACTGACACACCCATGCACAAACTGATGTATTCACTGAGATACTCAGACACTCACGGATGCATACACTCAGACACCGAGACAGACACTCTTCCATACACTAACACACCCAAACACACACCGATGTATTCACTGACACACTCACCTACTTACTCATACATATACTCAGACAGCAGGTGACCCACTGATACATACCATGACACATCTATGCACAGACTGATGCATTCACTGACTGACTCAGACACTCACTTATACATACACTTGCTGCAGGGATTCTGCTTAGAAATAGAACTATGCCTGGGATCACAGAACATCAGTATGTAGGAACTGGGTCACCATACCACATCAGCACCTATCTGTCGAAATCCAGACTAGCTTATAGTGCCTTACTTGCTCTCATAACATTTCCAGATAAACAAGTTAATAGGCACCCCAGAACACAACTCTCTAGACCCTCTCAGGTATTGCGGTAGCAGACCATCACCTTTTATTCTTTCACTCATACGTATCCACAATAAACAGAAAAGAGACACGAAGAAAGCTTACAATATTTATTGAAACTATCGTGCTCTATTTTGTAATAACTGCACTGTAATTAAAAGAAAAACACAGGCCAAAAATGTGATTATCATAATCAACAGACTGTACACAATGAAAAGCCCTGTAATATTGAAAGACATATCTTCCTTAGCTTTCCCTCACTATAGCAACACAGTGTTCTACTATAGATCTCTGGGATTAGTGGGGCATCCCATACCTGGCATACATAAGTAGTTCTTCTACATCTAAGGCAGCGGAGCTCTCTTTCGTTTCAGGACCTTTGCTCTGCAAAAATGTGCTCCTCTCTTTTATCAAAATCACAAGTCCCAGCTTATATGATAAGAATTGCATTTTCAAAACAGCAGCTGGATTTTTTTTTATTATGTCTAGGTGTTAGTGTCCTACCACAGAGAAAACAGAGCACATTTTTCCATCTTGTATGAAATGTTACTTCTGTATCCCAGTATAAGTACTAAATAACAAAGCATATGCAGCCTATATGAAAGATAAACGTGTAGCACAAAACAAGCATGTTCTTTTGTAACATGTGCAGTTAGGCTAACATAAGGGAGAAAATACAGTGAGCCTATAGGAAATACACAACACCCTCCCTTTGGTTGTCACAATGACACAACGACTAAATACTGAAAAGAAAATACAAAATAAGCAAATTCAAAGCACTGATAATAAGCACATTATATGAAAAGATTATAATTTAGAACAATCAAACAAAAAATAACAGAAAGGGTATACATTTTGAAAGGGCCCGATTCACAGAACTAACTTACGACAAAATCCTAAACTTACTACCATTTTGGTATTCACAGAATGAACTTACTCATTTTGGTATTCACAGAATAAACTTACTCATTTTGGTATTCACAGAAGACACTTACACATTTTGTGTAACTTACACATTTTGTGTAACTTACTCATTTTGTGTAACTTACACATTTTGTGTAACTTACACATTTTGGTATTCACAGAAGGCACTTACTCATTGATGAGTAAGTGCCTTCTGTGAATACCAAAATGAGTAAGTTAATTCTGTGAATACCAAAATTGTTGTAAGTTCATTCTGAGACTACCCAAATGTGTAAGTTCATTCTGTGAATACCAAAATTGTTGTAAGTTCATTCTGTGAATACCCAAATGTGTAAGTTCATTCTGTGAATACCAAAATTGTTGTAAGTTCATTCTGTGAATACCCAAATGTGTAAGTTCATTCTGTGAATACCCAAATGTGTAAGTTCATTCTGTGAATACCCAAATGTGTAAGTTCATTCTGTGAATACCAAAATTGTTGTAAGTTTAGGATTTTGACGTAAGTTAGTTCTGTGAATCAGGCCCAAAAAGTTGCTGAATTTAAAAAGTTGTTGGAGGTATCCATGATGTCACTTGCAAATTCAAAGGCCAGCAAATCCAGGACGGATTCAGTCTCCAAAGAGGACGATTGGTTTACAGCCCAGTTCATAAGTTCCAGGGAACAGACATGTTCCTCGGTTTCAGTCGATGCTGAAAATGGTGCCAGGTAACCACCATCCATGTTATTAGAACCAGTATTTATTTAGTGATCCATGTGCCGATGCACACATCTCCTTCGGTAGGAGTGGCTCATAGCTCACAAAGTGAAGAAGCTGTAGGCCTATGGGACAACTCTGTAAATGAGTCTCTAATGGACTATTCAACAGGTTGTCCATTGGGGCTAGAGTCTGCATAGCCAAACAAATATCCAGTGCCCATCAAAGGGGCACCAGAGGCAGCAAAACATGGATCGCATGTAGGTAAACCAGACAGGTCACAATGTCAGTGGCCAATAAAAGGTCCAATTCCTGGAGCAATAAGAGGCCGAAGAATCGAAGCATGTGTTATGACACAGCTGGAGCGGTGGTAGTTCCATTGGGCTTGCAAACAGAACATCCATTGAGGAGATGCAAACATAGAACCAAAATGTCGCAAATGAAGAATAACAGCAGTGGGAATCCGCCAAACACACTAGTAAAATGGGAAAGAATAAAAGCTGGTATTACTCCAAAGATTGTTTGGAACTAACTGACTAATCCAGAGCCCACAATCTTAAAAAAGTATGCAAGGCCGGCAGTATTAGATGCATTAAAAAATATGATAAACTAATTCACAAAAATGTAATGGGAGGTTTGTATTTAACAAGGACTGGATGTCCTTGCCACCTGCAATTTGAAAATTTCTCGAGCAGACGTGAGAGCTACTTCCTTTTGAAACAATAGTGCTTCGAGTCTGCTTAGCTTGTTAAAATCTGCCTTCAAAGTTGGAATGGAAGGCCATAACGGGCTAGCCATTGCCCCTCTGGGGGTGGGGAGTGACGTTATTGCAGCAGGTGACCAGCTGGAAGAGGAACAAAATGTAGGGGATTCCAGCTCGCATTCCACAGCGGTCTTGATCACCACGCATTAAATAACTTCTATTTGAAAGGACAGTGATAAGTGGGAGTATTGCGGCAGCTGGTATTCCTTTTAGATATCAGGCCAAATTTGCTACTAAAGCATTACATGCACCATAAACAGTCACATGTTTGCAAATGAGTTTTGCAAACATGTGCAAATGAGTGAATGTCCGACAGAAAAGTCACATTCTTCTCCAGTAAAGAAGACTTCCTTATTGGCACGTTCACAACAATAGGAAAATGGGATTGAGCACAATTCCTGAATGAAGATGTCCCCTAGCGGTTCATATCTACACACTGGAAAATGTTTCATGCAAGCTGTGAAGTGAAATGTTGAAATCAGTAAAGATATTTCACCATGTATTAACCAGACAGCTAAAGGTGTTTTGGCTATGGTAAATGGGAGCTGTTCTAACTTCTCTAAGTGCAACATTGTATAGGTGGCATCTTTCTTAGTCCTGAGTTGTTGTTTATGGGTCAGATTAAAGGGCAAAAAGAGATTACTGGTATTTAGATAGTGCCAGGGTGCACCCCATTCTTAAGGGATTGCAACTTCCAGCTAAATTGCATGTTAGATCTAAGCAGACTTTGTCCATGATACAACGTCGACATGTCACTTTGCATAATATCAATAACAGATGGCACAATATTATTCAGATTGCAAATATGAGAAGACAGTGTACTAATGCTATTATCAACAACAGCAAGCACTTTATCCAAATTATCCTGATAAATTTGTCTTAAGCGTGCAGCAGCTTCCATTTGTGACAATTTCCAAATGTCATTATATGTAGCATAAATAAATCTTTTAGAACATGGAGATTTAGAGCCTAATAAAAAATCTGATAAATCCATGTCTTCGGACAGGAGAGAAAGATGTTGTTTTACTGCAGACATTGTGGAATGTTTCAGTCATTGTTGACACAACTTCCCCACTGAATAGGTTGTAGCAATACCTGAGACTTGTGAGTGTTAAATCGGAGGACAAGTCTGTTTGCCTTGAACACCAGTGTGGAATTCAGAAAACGTGGATGGCAACCATTTGTGTCCACTGGCCATAAAAACCACCATTGAGGTCTTGAAAGTATGGGATTAAATGTACCATTCTGAAACATACTATTGAGTTGTTCTTCAGCGTAATTTGTCAAACTCTACCAATTTTCAAAGTGGGCAGTTGAAGGAATAATTGGGCGATTCATTCCTTTGATTTTAGTCAGTCCCAGACATGTAGCTTGCTAGATGGTCTCATTCAGAAAGATCATTTGTGTTGGCATTAAACAGGTTCAAAACAAAGTTTCTATCCCCTGAACTTGCCACGGTTTGGTACCCCAATTAGATTTTATTTCAATTGTGCCCTTCCAATAGTCATAGCCTTTAACAGCTGTAAATATTAGCTTAGTCTGTGTAAGCGTGTATTTCTTCGATGGTGTAGGTACTAATTTGAAATAATATGATGTTGGGTCTTATGTATCATATCCTGAAAAATGTGTGAATTATTTTTTATGTGTTTAGAACTCCCTTGCAGGGGAGTTGGGCAATGTCCCATTGTGTATAAAAATAAATGGTGCAGTGAACAGTTGCACGACTTAGAAACTGATGTCGGAAATTATGATAACAGAACATTTCCCCATAATGAACAGAATTCATGTATAGGTCCTCTGACTCAAAAACAGTATAATACTCCAGCTCTGAGAGCATGGAGTTTACAGTTTCAACATCCCAATCATCCGAATGCAACCCAGGTACTATTACATCACTCATAGAACCCTAAAACACATATGGTATCTACAGGATACCATATGTGTATCCTGTAGATACCATATGTGTTTCGGAGTTCTATTTTAGGTCTTACAGATACCATACGTGTACCCCGAAACACATATGGTGTCTGTAAGACCTAAAATATTCAAAATAACTTTATCCCAAACAATTTCATTAGTTAGTGGAATGGCGGATATGTTCATGAGGAACAAGTCTCTTTTTAACTTATGTGAAGAAGAGTGGGGGGCCAACAACCCAGCGACCAGTTCTGTAGCACAACGTTCTGGAAGATAATGTCCATTAATCAGCAAGAAGAAAACAGTCACAAGTCCAATCCACAGGAATTTTAAAAAACAAGGAAAGTATTATCCAAACATATATCCAAAGTAGGACGAGATTAGTGCGTTTCAGCCATGAAATGAAAACACAGATCCTTAATGGAGGAGTGTCAAAAGAAGAAGAACTGTCAGAGGAAAAATCATCTTTATCCATATAATACACAGAAGCAGTTAGTTAAAAAACTGGTGTCTCCGATACTGCAATATGACTCTAAAAATTCAAAAAAGGTAGATCCATTGTTGGTGAATCTGCGTAAATATCATCAGTCATAAAATACGCAGTAGTATCAGCACTACTCACTTCAGTTGTGTTGGTGTGGCGGATGCAGGGATTAATTGTAGTGCAGTCGCCACCCCCTCAGCTAGGGAGAAACAGCTTCAGTGATGCTCCCCAGCTGCAGAGGTGTTTCCAGTATGGTAGTGACTTAGGGAACTACCAAGGACTCTCCGTGACCTACTGTTTAAAATCAGTCACATGGTGTAATTTTACATGATCAATAGAGACAAAACGATTGTCTTTAGAACCAGGTAGTGGTGGCAAGATAGCTGTTCTTGTGCCTTGAATGCCAAGGACTGGCACTGGTGCTCAGTATAATGGGCCAAACTCCTTCTTCAATGCTACTTTTTCATGAATAATATCCCCAATCTTTGCAATTTGAGCAAGAAGGTTCTGGTTTCACCTCAATTCGTGCACAGGGAGATATTTTCAAATGTTCATTGGATTGGGTGTCACAGAACATTTGTAGATCCTATAAGACAGCACAATTATCTACGTTGAAAGTGTGGCACCCGCTACAATGTCTAGACCGCCATGGACTGGAACAGACATTTTGATGCCAAAAAGTACTTCATATGGTTTCCACCACCCAGAGATCTTTTTTAGAGATGATATTAAGAGCCCTCTGAACCCCCGTGGCGGTGCTTAATACTCTAGTTGCTAAGGGCTGCTTTAAGTCACAGTTCTTTCTTTCCACAACAGAATTGTCCTCGGGCCAGTATGGAGAAGAATAATGTAACTGTACACCCAGGGATGCAATAGTATCCTGGTACGACTTTGAAGCAAAAGCTGGATCCTGGTCCGAGTGAATTGTACTGCATGCATGTGTCCCCATAAAGACTCGCAGGTCTTTAATAACAGCTCGAGTGTCAGCTGGGCCCTTCAGCCAAATCCAGAGGAACCTTAAGCAAGTATCAACTGCAACTAGGATCAATTTAAACTTTTTCCGAAATAAGATGGCCACAGTGGTCCAAATAAATGCAGCCAAAAGGTTTATTACAAATTAACAGGTGTGTCTGCTCTGGCCCAGCCACGGTGAAACCTTTAATTTGTTGAGAAATGTCACAACAAAGGACATATATTTTAGTCTGTTGATATAAGCCTTGCTACCAATAACGTTGCTGTAGCAGCCAAATTGTGTCCGCCACACCTGCATGTGCAGAAGCGACACCTTCATGCGCAGCTATCACTAAAGCTAGTCTGCAGTTTTGGTTGGGAATTAAGCGATCATCAACTCCTGGAATTGTTACAAAAGGAATGTTTTGTTCACTCAATTTGTAGGCATATTAGATGGAAATCCCTTTGGTAAGGGGCTGCCATCTTTATTATCATTAACAGCAGCTAAAATATCAGCATCTATTCTTGTGTTAGAACGAGCAATTGCAGAAACAGTAGCAGTCGCAACTGCAGATTTGGCTGCTTTATCAGACAGAGAATCCCCTACAACATGCTTTCCCACACGCTGATGACTGAATGTATGAGTAACATGAGTCCGTGGCAACCTATCTTTGAGGTTGGCCACTTTAACTCAAAGTGTTTTATGCTTGATTGTTTTGTCTTTAGAATCTTTGAATCCATTTTGTTTCCAATAATGTAAATTATCATTAAAGGATTGTACACAGTATTACGAATCACATATTATAGGTGTGCGGAATTCGGCATCCGTATGTTCAAGTGCAAGAACTAAAGCCTTCAGTTCCTCCAATTGCGCAGTACAGTCCCCCAGGGATTGCATGCAAGTTTTTTGTGGTTGGAATTTCCCGTCCAACATCACACCAACAACAGTGGCACATGACGCTGAATAATGTTGTTTAGAACCTATAGCAGGTTGGGCTGAACCATCAGTGTAAACAATGTATTTATACGGATTAAGAGGTAAGACAGAAGTCTGTATGGTAGAAATATGCTTATACTGCAACAATGCTAGTATTTGTAAAGGCGGGTCAAAGACGAAGTGTGTATCAACAGCGAATAAGGATGATTTAGCTTTAGGAACGTTTCCTTTTGTGACAGCCTCAACAGCCGGTCATGGGAGTGACAACAATGATGCATTTCCTTTGTGCTAGTGGCCTTTCTTTAAGGATAAGCATCTGAACTGAATTCAGTATCTTTTCAGTGGAAGCAATATGCATTTCTGCATTGGAATATAAATGTGATTTATATGCAATCGGCACTGTTTAACCTTCATTGAAAGTGATAGAGGTAAATCCAATTGCAACCAGTAGAATCTGGATGAATAGATTTGTGGTAGTCACAGGTATATGTAAGAAACGTTTACGAAGTAAATCAGATTGTAACCTATTAATTCATTCAGGGGTTCAAAGCATTGGTATGCATGTTCTGCCAAAATTAAAAAATCCTAACAGGGATTGTAAATTTCTTCAATGTATTTGGAGGTTGCAATTGTGCACATTTCTCAAAAAAATGAGACGCAAACCTCTTACCCTCATGTGTAAGTTCATATCCTAAGAATAGGACAGTCAGAAAAGCTATATTAGATTTCTTGAAGTGAATTTATAGCTAAATTCAGCAAATCCCAATTTTATGTAATCTACTCTGGCTGAGTGTGAGTTTAGTTCATCATCCGTAAGGTAGATATCCCCTTCATGGGATAACACGTCTGGGTAAATATTGTTTAGAATAGATATCATGCATGCTGCAAATAGTCCTGGGCTGTTCTTTTAGCCCATTGGGATCTTTGTGTATTTCATCTGAAAACCTAGGGCAGAAAATGCGGTCCAATCTCTGCTTTCAAGCGCTAGATTGTGGCTAAATATAATGCTGGAGATATCCAAGGTAGGTTTGTATTTTTTAATGAGTATATTGTTTATAAGTGCCGTACTATGTGTATTTTGTATTGCAAAACTGTGTGTATGACTGTTTAAATGTCTATAGTCCAAGACTATACGATATGAATGATCCAGTTTCCAGACATGAAAAAGTAGATTATTCATCTGAGAGACACAGGGTTGATTACTCCCTGGTACTCCAATTGAAAGAGTATTTCCTAAACAGGTGCTTTAGCATCCCGTTTAATAGGGTATTGTGGTTGCACTTGCGGGCTGGACCTTATGGGTATAAATTGATAAGGAGAGTCCTTATCCCAGACGAAATGATTGTTATATAGTGCAGGGGCTAGTGCAAGAGCCCATTCTGCCGCGTAAGCTTGTTTAACTTGGTCAGGGACAAGAGTAGAAAAGGAAGGAAGTATTACATTCTCACCCTGTGGGGATGTTAGTACGAACTGTGGAGGCCAATCAACCTCCGCTAGAAGATATGTCATAAGACTAAGTTACGTTTTCCCAGAATATTGCTTTAATGGTGCTCTGTATGTCACCCTTAATATGAAAGTCTAGATCATATAATCTATCCAGAGGGGCTACATGCCTGTCTAGGGTCTCAACTGTAATAAAAGTGTCAGTTGCTTTCACTACCAGAAACTCCTGGAGATTCTGGCACACTATGGTGACTTCTGCCAAGCTGTTGCGGAGAATCACTGCCCAACTCCTGTTCAGGAGGAGGGTTCTCAGTGTCTGTGGCATATTTAGTGGTTATAACTGCTACTTTCTTTTTTTGGAAAGGGGCTTTATATTGAAGAGGTTTTTCCTCTTTTTTTATCCTTACGTCAGAAGAGCATTGTGTTTCCATTTTCGGTTTCACATGCTATTCTTGTCTGCATTCAAATTGCCCGCCTCTGTCATACTGCTTGTCAGATGATTCCTGAAAGGAATGAGGAGAACGTGTATCAGGAACCTGATACATGTCTGGAGTCTTGATTTTTTGTGCAATCAAGAAAATCGTGCTGTCTCTCAAAGGACTCTGGGGGTGGAGAACATCTGTGAGATTTACCTCTTTGTGGTTGTTTAGATTTATCTCATGGCTTTTTAGCAGACTCACTGGAAGGCTTTTCTTCCTTGTCAGTGCTAGGCTTGCCAAGAGGTGCTTTAGTAGGTCTGATTCCCAAATTATTGCGTCCTAAGGATGTATACACATCAGCAATAGTTATAGGCAACGCGCGTTCACCATCAACTACTGCAACCGTTGCGAGCCGCTGGCGTATAGCCAGAGCTGCTGCTTCACCTTTAATGTTTGCAGAATCATTGCAGACACTATGGGAAAATTTTCCATTAGTTTTTTCCACAAATCCAGGGCAGCAGCTGCCCTTTGTTACTTCCTTATTTCTTTTAAAATGTATGATAAGGGAGTGCCATGACTGATCATATAGACACTGTCCCCCAGGTGTTACAGTCTCCAATAGAGGGAAACATTCCATGTGGTAAGCACATAGTGAAAATGCTGTGCTTGTTGTGTAGAAACACAGCTTCAAGTTAGCCTACTTTTTGGGAGATCAAAAATGAAATTTCCTCACGATTATTGGGTATTTTGCCCATAACTGAATGAACAGTTACAGGACTTATTGTAGGCACTGCAGGCAAATGGGCTTGCCCTGGCAGATAAACCCTTGCTTGTTGTGCTAACAAGGTGTACTAAACAAATTGAGTTAAAAGCCTATATAAGACAACTAGAACTTTGTAAAAAGCCTGTGTTTGCAAAAGGTTAAAAGTCACCAATGTAGGATAGGGCATATATGCACAGCTAGAGCCAGCCAGGTCGCCCCATTATTACTGAGGTGACCCATGCGTACAGGTGTAGGTACATGTGGAGGGGTGCCAAGGAACCAAGTATGGTGTTCCCAGTAAGACAGTGGTATCTCCATGAGCACATAAGTTCTATATAGATTTGGCGCTGCAGGTGTGGTGTATGTATGGAATGTGTTAGTATTAACATCCACAGTCAGAACATCGACCCAAGAATAAAACACTTCAAAGCGGTAAGCTGTATCCGCTCCTACAACAAAGATAAGAGTACCACCCTGATTGTAAGTCCATGTTGCGTTATGTGTGCATGGACATCAGGTCTACAATTTATAGGAATAACATTAGGTCGTCATACAACCATGAGAAAAACCGTAAGGAAAACAAAGTGCAACACAAAAAATGGGTTTGATCCTTTGAAACTTTCAAGCTTGAAAAACAACAGTAAAAGGAACTGCCTAAAAACTATGGAGGATTATTCCCAAACACCACAGATGTCTCCGGTGGTAGGTGTGAGGGTATTGTGGATGTGCATAAGCACTACTCAGGAGACCCGTGAATAAGTTCCAGACCAAACGTTGGTTGTGCCATGCTGCAGGGATTCCTCTTAGAAACAGAACTGTGCCTGGGACCACAGAACATCAGTATGTAGAAACTGAGTCATCAAACCACAACAGTGCCTAGGGCCCAAACCCAAACTAACTCATAGTGCCTTACTTGCTCTCCTAACCTTTCCAGAGAAACAAGTTAATTGGCACCCCAGAACTCAACACTCTAGATCCTCTCAGGATCGCGGTAGCAGGCCATCACCTTTCATTCTCTCACTCATATGTATCCACAATAAACAGAAAAGAGACACAAAGAAAGCTTACAATATTTATAGAAACTATTGTGCTCTATTTTGTAATAACTGTGCTGTAATTAAAAGACATATACAGGTAAAAAATGTGATTATCATAATCAACAGACTACACAATGAAAAGCCCTGTCATATTGAAAGACAGATCTGACTAAGGCTATCCTCACTTTAGCAACATAGTGTTATATATCTCTGGGATTAACAGGCATCCCATACCTGGCATACATAAGTATTTGTTTTGCATCTCAGGCAGCGGAGCTCTTTCTCATATCGATACCTTTGCTCTGCGAGAATGTGTCATCTCTGTTTTCCAAACTACAAGTCCCGGATTATATGATGAGAATTTCATGTTCAAAAAGTAGCTGGATTTTTTCATTATATCTAGGAGTTAGTGTCCTACCACAGAGAGAACAGAGCGCAGTGTTTTTCAATCTTGTACGAAATGTTGATTCTGAGTCCCAGGAGAAGAACTAAATAACAAAACAAGTGCAGACTATTTGAAAAATAAATGTGTAGCACAAAACAAGCATGTTCCTTTGTAACGTGTGCAAAGCAAATGATGGCTATTAAGTACAGTCAGGCTAACATAAGGGAAAAAAACAGTGGGCCTATAGAAAATACACAACATACTCAGACACCAAGGGACACACTGATACATACACTGACACACCCATGCACACACTCATGCATTTACTGACTCACTCAGACACTCACTCATACATAGACTCAGATACCCCAAGACTCACTCATAAATATACTGACACACCCATGCACATATTAATACATTCAACGACATACTCGGACACTCACTGATACATATACTCAGACACCCAGAGAGACACTCTTACATACACTAAGATACCCAAACACACACTGATACATTCACTGACACACTCACACACTCACTCATACATACACTCAGACAGCCTGTGACACACTGATACATACACTGACACACCTATGCACACACCTGTGCATTCACTGACTCACTCAGACACAAAATCATTTATACACTCAGACACCAAGGGACACCAAGGGACACAATGATACATAGACTGACACACCCATGTACATACTCATGCATTCACTGACTCACTCAGATACTCACTCATACATACACTCACACAGCCTGTGACACACTGATATATACACTGACACACCAAAGCACACATTGATGCATTCACTGACACACTCAGACACGTAGGGGTATATTTTCAAACAATTTGTGGTGGGATAGCATCCCAAAACTGATGCTAATCAGTGCAAAATGTTTTTGGGGGAACTTACTTTACACTTTCTTACTTGTTTTGCACTGGAAAGCTTCCTAAAAGTAGCTCAAACAGCTCAAAGCACTGCTTTAGGTTACTAAGCACCAAGGGGGCATTACATGGGTCATACATGGGCGTTCCCGTGCAACCTCCTATGCCTTTTGATGCAATACCGTATCTACAAAGAATTATAGACAGGGTTTTGTGCCAAAAGTTAATGCCACTTCAAAGGAGGTGCTAACAGGATATATATTTTCATTTCTTCGTGCTTTTCTGACTTTGCATGCATGCTGCACTGTGTAGCACACATACAAAGTGGGAACAGCTTTGAAACTTGTCTAGGCATAGTATTTTGTACAGGAAGGGTGCACTGCAGCTAAAATCAGTGCCGGCACTAGAGAAAGGGGAGGAGAGAGCCATATCTCTGAAGATATGGTGCTCGGCTGCTCCCTCCATGGTCAAGCAATTCAGTGCAGCCTCTTTAAGGGCTGCACTGAGTTGGGCGCATTTTTGAAAATCTGGGCCATAGTCATACATCCACTCTGACTCCCAGGGACTCTCTTATATATAGACTAACACATCTAAGCACACACTGATGCATTCACTGACACACTCACATGCTCACTCACTCATTCATGTATACCCTTTGACACACAGGAACTCACGTATACATACACTGACACACACACACACACACATGCATACACCTATGCAGCCAAGCACACACTAATACATACACTGCCATACCCAGGGTACACTCTGATCCATATACTGACACACGCAGGTAAACACTTGTTCTTAAAGTCGAACACGCAGGCACACACTCTTATATACATTGACACACCCAAGCACACTCTGTCACATACACTGAGAAACCCACAGACACAGGGATACAGATACTGAGACACACTGGCACACCACACTCATTCATACACTTATTTGCCCAGGACACACTCATACATACACTGACACACCCAAGCACACTCTGATACATACCCGTGAGTCATCCACAGACACAGTGGTACAGATACTGAAACACACTGCCACATACTTATGTATAGATTGATATACCCACACACACACTCATCCATATACTGAGACACCCAGCAACACTGACACTCACAGTGATACACCCACATACACAAATGCAGATACTTATATAGCCAAGCACACACTGATACATACACCAGCTTCTAACACATACTAAAGTATACAGTTACACACCCAAAAACATACAGAGACACATACACTACAATAATAAAGATACACTACAATAATAAAAATGTAGAGGTAACTTTTCCATTGATTAAATTGATTAAGACAACCTTGCATTGCTCAGGAAAAACAGTGTCTTGGAACAGCAACAACATAATGTAAATAGAAACATAACTTAAATAACAAATGCCTTTTAATAGCATAAATAAATGGAAACATTATGAATTTTAAGTGCCACAAGTTTGTGGCAGTTGACAAAGTGTATCTTCACCATCCCTTCCAACTCTGCACAGGTAGCTGGTATGGTAATTTCAGAAGGAGTTGGAGTTTCTGCTGAGCTTGAGGCACCCGCGGCAATCCCTGGTGTTTTCTCTCTCTCCCTCACCATCCATATATATGCAGTTTGTGGATGGTCTTCATATGTTTCCACATAGTAGAGGTCCCATGGCTGTATTTTTTGGCAGTGCCATGTGACAATTGTTTGCCACACAACTTGCACTGCGCAAATCTTGCACAAACCTTTTTCTCCCCTGAAGGAATTGTGAAGAATTGCCAGACTTTGCTCTTCTTTCTCCTGCTTGATGGCTAACCCTCTTAATCATCTGGAATAAGTTCTGAATTTCCAGATGTACATGGGGGACTTGCTTCTGCCATAGCTAATTGCGCAGGAGCCAGGAACTCAGTAACAACAATGCTTCTCCAAGAACAGTTAGCATACAAGTAACTTTTTTTGGTAGTGGTCTTATTAGAAATTGGGCGTTGTCAAACTGTAACCAATAGAAAAGGAGATTTTCTTTTTGACATCAAGCAGATCCGCCTATCTCAATCGTAAAGTCACGAAGTTGTCAAAATCGTTAAAAAAATCTATGTTTACAGAAGTTAATATCATTTTTATTTAAATCGGCTAATCCGTGTATGCACATTCATGGATGCATTCCAATTACATGATCAGAACAAAAACCATAGAGTAGATGTCATCAGTTATGTCATCAGTGATGTCACTAACCATGTCATGAGTGATGTAATATGTGAGCTCATAAGCAGTGCATTGTGGGGGTGTAAGTTATAGTCAGCTCAGGTAGCTATAACTGTTGAATTTCACTGGTTTTGTACGAGTGGAATGTAAGCCTAACTATAACCTTAGTGTAAACCCATGGTCAGTGACATCACTGATGACATCACTGATGACATCTCAAATGACATCACTGATGACATCAGTGATTACATCATCCACAGCATCTCTGACGTACCCACTCACACCCCTATAGAAACTTTTATATGCCCACTGCCAATCCCGCACAACAATTCACAAACCCATTCACAGTGCCATACCAGTACTTACACACCCATTCACTGATTCATAGATCTAAACACACATCCACTCACTTACCTATACAGCCACTCATACACCCACTCACTTACTAATACAGCCATTGACATATCCACTCATACACCCATACAAATACTCACACACTGAGTGAGTCACCCATAGAACTTCTCACACACCTAGACACTCATACAGTCAATCACATAGCCACTTACCCACAAAGTTACACACACACTCACTCACTCATACAGATACCAACACATGCTCACTCACCTATACAGTCATTTACACAAGCACACACTCACCCATACAGCCATTCTCACATTCACTGACGTATGCATACAGTGACTCATATACTCCATCACTCACCTATACTGCCTTTCACATACCCAGTTACTCACCCATACTGACACAAACACTCAATTGCAGACACAGCCATAGAGATACTCACTCACCCATACAGCTTCTCACACACACACTCACTGTCAGGCGCCGTGGCTGACGCCACCCCCGATGGTGCCCGCGCTGGAGAACGGAGCAGAGAGCCCCGCCCGCCGTTCCCTGACGGCAGCTGGGGGCAGCTGGGGGCAGCGTTTGCAGCATAAAAGGACAGGATCCACGCTGGTAACGCGCTTCGCGTCCCAGTTCGGATCCCACCAGGCCTCCCACCGCTGTTCAAGTGTTCCCTGCTTACCTGCAACTTGGCTTATCCTTCGGTTCTTGTCGTCGGGGATTCTTCTTGCTTCTTCGTGTTGCTGGCTCCTGTGGTGTTCCTTTGCTTCCAGGTCCTTGACTGTTCTTCCGGGGCTTTGCTGTCTGCTCCCTGTTGCTAGGATACTCTTCAGCTCCAGTGTTCTTGTTGGGCTTAACCCCTTATTGTCCTGATTATGCAATACAGAGAATTAGGCAAGGGGTTTTAAAGCATCACAGTTTCTTTGTTTCTTGGGCAATTGCATATAAGGTTTAAAGCGGTATAGCACTTATCTGATGGTTCCTTGTTATCGTGCGCACATCATGAGGTTCTTCTGTTCTCCAATCTCTGTAAAAGCGAGAAAGCATAATTAGAACTGCGAAGTAACGTTGCTCTTCGCTATTATGAATTATACAGTTTTGCCCCCTGCCTTTTTTGCCTTTTTTTTGTCTTTTGTCCCGTGTCCCCTCCTGATAAGGGAATTGAGTTTTTTTGTTTTTCCCTGCCTACAGGAGTTCGAAAATTAGTGTTTGTTTCATTTTGGGGCTTACTATTTCTACAGTGATTTTCACTAAGGTCTGTACCTTATTTCTTTTCTTGGTTTTCTTGCTTACTGCCGCAGTCCTATTGCCTAGTGACCCGTGTCCCTCCTTCTAGACAGTAAAGGTGTTCTATCGTCCCAGGGAAGTGGTTTCCTCGCACATAATGGTATCTCCTATTTCCCTTAGGAACTAGGAAGGACCATATATACATCCTGTCTTACCCATACTTAGCACTCACGTTATGTTTTCCTTTTTAGGATTGTAGCAGACCCTCTCAAAAGACCCAGCGGACGTCTACCCCTTCTCTCTTCCCTTGTTTTGTTTCCTTCCTTCTCCACCTTCCCTCTTTGGCTTTGACATAGTTGGGCTAAGGAGGTGGGTGAGGGAAGTTGGGGACTAGCGTTGTGTTCATCCATACCGTCCCTGCAGTAAACACAGGTGAGCCCTTACACTCACTATCCCGTACAGCCACTGACTCATCCATACAGGCAGTCACACACCTACTCACCCACACACACAGACACCCAGACAACCATAGAGATAGTGAGACAACAAATAAATCACCCATATAGCCATTCACATACCCAGTAACACACTTATACACCCACTTAGACATCAACTGACAGAGAGATACACACATTCACATAACCAGTCACTCACCCATACATTCGCTGAGAGGCCTAATCACTCACTTATACAGTCAGTCACGCAGCCACTCAGTCATCCATACAGTCACTCCTACAACCACAGATTTACCAATACACCTTCGTATATATATTTAACACTCATATACTTTTCAAAAACACTCACAGTCACTGGATGATGTCATCACTGATGCCATCAGTGATGTCATTTGAGATGTCATCAGTGATGTCAACAGTGATGTCACTGACCATGTCATGAGTGATGTAATATGTGAGGTCATATGCAGTGCATTGGGGGGCACAAGTTATAGTTAACTCAGGTTAACTATAACGGCTGAATTTCTCTTGTTTTGTATGAGTAAAATATCACCCTAACTATAACGTCCCTGTAACCTTTGTTTTTTTGTGAATTTATAAGGTTTTTTAAATGCTAACTCCTAACTAAAACATCCCTGTAACCTTTGTTTTTTTTCAGTGAATTTCTCAGGTTTTTTAAATGATAATTCCTATCTATAATGTATCTGTAACCTTTGGTTTTTTCAGTGAATTTCTAAGGTTTTTTAAATGATAATTCCTATCTATAATGTCCCTGTAACCTTTGTTTTTTTTAGTGAATTTCTATGGTTTTTTACTATTAGTCATGTTTGCAGGGTGGTGGAGGAAGGGGTCTGGGCCTCCGATCGGCTCTCAGGAATCCCACTGTGTAGGAATTACAGGATGTACCAGGAGGGCTTCTTGGCACCCAAGGTCCCTCACGAGTAAAGTGGACTTCATCCTCCAACCAGTAGTACACCACCAGCTGAGTTTGCAGAGTGGTGGAGAAAGGGGGCGTGGCCTGCAAAGACCTCTTAGCAATTCCTCTGTGTTGGACTTACTGGAGATAACAGGAGGGGTAGTTGGCCCCCAAGGACGTCCTTGGGGTCCAACTTCCCCTCCTATTACCTCCAGTAAGTCCAACACAGAAGGACTGCTGACACCTGATAGGAGTCCATGCCCCCTTTCTCCACCACTCTGCAGACGCTTGCTGGTGCACTACTAGTAGGGGGATGAAGTGCCCTTAGCTATTGAGGGTCCTTGGGGGGCAACTACCCCTCCTGTTAACTCTAGTAAGTCCCACACAGTGGGTTTGCTGAGAGATATTCGGTGACCACACCCCCTTTCTCCACCACTCTGCAAACGCACCTCCTGGCACACTACTAGTTTGGGGTTGAAGTCCCAGTGGCTCTTGAGGGTACTTGGGGGCCAACTACCCCTCCTGCCACCTCCAGGAACACCCACACAGCTGTATTGCTGAGAGGTTATCAGAGGCTACGCCCCTTTCTCCACCACTCTGTAAACGCACCTCCTGATGCACTACTGGTTGGGGGAAGTAGTCCACTTTAGCCCTGAAGCCCTCAGAAGTAAAGTGTAATTCATTCCCCAACCAGGAGTGCGCCAGGATGCACATTTGCAGAGTGGTGGAGAAAGAGGTGGTGGCCTTCAAGTCCTCTCAGCAATCCCGCTCTCTGAGGCTTACTGGAGATAACAAGAGGGCTTGCTGGCCCCTAAAGACCCTCAGCATTCAAGGGGATTTCAATCCCCAACCACCATTGCGCCAGGAGGCACGTATGCAGAGTGGTGGTGAAGGGATCGTGGCCTCCGGCGAATTGCAGAGTTTTTTTTTTATAAAAAAAAAACTTTTAGGAAAAGGCAGCGGCATAGCCTCCCTTCCCTTGGCCAATTTCAGCCTTGGGGACCCCATCCCCCGGGTTCCTAGCCTTTTCCTTTAAAAAAAAAAAGTTTAACATAAAGGAAGCGAGGCTGTGTGGCCCCTCTTCCCTGGGCCAATTTCGGCCCGAGGACCCCATCCCCCATTGCCTGCCCTTTATTTTATTGTTTTTTAATGGGAGGGGGGCTGCACAGCCCCTCTTCTAAGGCCAATTTCCTGCCCCAGGACCCCATCCACCAGGCAGGCCTTTATTTATTTTTGTTTAAAAAAAGGGAAGGGGGTCGCGTGGCCCAAATCCTCAGGCCCATTTCGGCCCTGGGTACCCCATCCCACAGGGCAAGGCCTCCATTTAAAAAAAAAAGATTGGGAGGGAGCCACCGCGGCGCCCGTCCCTGGGCCGATATTGCCCAGGGGACCCCATCTCCTGTGGCATGGCCAGCTCATTGGGGATTGCGGGGGGAGCCTCAAGATCCTCGCGGTCCCTGTCGGCTCCCCGCCTTCTGCTACAGCCGGCATTGATTTTGGACAGATAGAGCTGCAAAGCATTTTTTTCTGCTCTCACTTCCATGAACGGGAGTAGAGTTTGCTATGTCTTGGCGGGATCAGCCAGAGCACCCCCACGCAACTTATTTAAAAATAGCCACCTCCCCGGGGCAGCGAGGTTGCGTGTGGCCCCCGTGATTCAATCAATTAGCCCCTGGGAGGTGGCAGTCCCTGAGGCTTCATGTAGGGGCTGGAGCCCCGCCACGCATTATAAGAAAAAATAGCCCGGGGAGGTGGTGGTCCCTGGGGTTACAGTAGGGCCGCGTGGCTCCACCGCATTTCAATTAGCACCAGGGACCCCACATTTTTATTTTTTATTGCCCCTGGGACCTGGCCCACCTGGGGGCTTAATTAAACAAAGCGTGGGAGCCTGCACTTCGTTTTTTGTACATTTTCAGCCGGATTCACGGATCCTTTGCGACTCCCACTGAAAATGTTTTAAAAATACTTTTTATTTGGCCCTGAGGGTCCCTGCGGGACCCCCTGAACAGGCCGAGGGGTCAGGGTGCTTCTACTCTGCCCCCTTTTCTTTTTTTTCTTACATTTTTGCTTGTGACTCGGTTCAACCGAGTCACAAGATGGCTGCCAACATTTCCTGGTTTGTAGTGTTGGCAGCCAAACAGATCTCAGGCACGAGATGAGGAGGGTTCATGGATCCACAACAGCCACAGTTGTATATCTGAGGAATCTTTAAATTTCTTGGAAACTACTGAATGGATTTACACCATTTAACAAAAAGAGTGCTTTCTGGAACAAGAGCTACCGTTTTGATAAATTTGGTGTTTCTAAAAATTCCTATGGAAATTAAAATGGAGAAAAAGCATTTTGGGACCCCCCCTTTTTCTCAGCCCCCACTTGACGGGTCAACCCAAAATTTCCAAGACAGGAGCTGAAGTGAGCATCAAATTCTTTTTAAAATTTTGTGAAGATTTGTCAAACAACGCCAAAGTTATTGGCAAATCAAAAACAGCTTTTAATAGAAATCAGGTCCTAATACTAACTACCTAGTGGTGTCCCCCAGTGGGTAATATATATATATATATTACCTACAGTGGGGGCTGAGAAAAAGGGGGGTCCCAAAACGCCTTTTCTCCATGTTTTATATGCATATATATATATTACCTACTGGTGGTCACCAGTAGGTAGTTATAGTTAGAACCTAGTTTCCATAGGAAAATCATTTTTTGACTTGCTTGTAACTTTGGTGTCGTTTGACCAAGCTTCATGAAATTGTACAAAATAGTGTCAAGGTTGGTTCTGGTTGTCATGGAAAGTTTGGGGGTGATCTGTGTAGTGGGGACTAAGAATCTGGGGCACCAAATAAGGGTGCATTTGTAATGTTAATTCCCATAGGAAACTTTAGCCACATGTACAGCCCAAACTGCTGAACAGACTTACACCAAATTTTGCAGGATGGGTAGATGTTTGTTCAAGGAAGTGCCTTTTGCCTATTTGGTGTAAATCTGTTCAGTAGTTTTTGCGAAATTTAAGCTGAAAATTATAGTGATATCTCTGGTCGCATATCTTTCTCGGTGGTTTCGCGATTAATCGTGAATGTACTAACCAACGGAACAGAAATTTGTGGCCGCCATGTTATTGATCGAGGATGATTTCTGGGGCTGAAAAGTCCTGAAAAAGCTCACATAAAGGGTCAGAGTGGAGGTACTCTGACCCCATGTGTGAGAAATGGGGGTGTTAGTGACACAAGTTATGTGTCGAAAATAGTCTTTCTTAATCATGCACAATATTCGTGACGATGCCACGACCACCAGCGTGGCCTCTATGTACCATCATGGGGACGTCGCAACTAACGCGAAGTCATCGCGAAGATTGGTGAGGATATAAAAAAATATATCAATGAATCATTAATACACATTTTCATAGAGATATTGAGATTCTGATAAGTGTTTTTATAGAGTTATTTATATAGAGAGTCATCTACTGTGATGGTTAGAATTAATTATATAGTTATAATTTCTGAATGTGGTGGTGGCTATTGAATTCCTGCTTTTGCTTTCTGCTTTCGCAACGTAAACGCGGGGATCACGATGACCAATGTCATCGCAATCTCCTGCCTCACCGCTAAAATAGAGAATATGTTTTAGAGATGGTTATTCTAGAAATACAATAAGAAAACATGAGTTTGAAGTGTACAGTAATAAACCCCTAGTGTGTAAAATACTGTGATATGTGTGCATATATGTGTTTTTACCTTATGGAAAAGGTGCGATTGTCACGTTTAACGGCAACGTTGCAATGCCCCAAATAGCCACGAAAACGGATAATAGGTCTTAAAGATGCTTTTTAAGAAACATCTGAGTTTAAACATGCTTTGAAAGAAGTATGTATATAGTACTATGTGTAGTGCAATGATCAGAATGAATATTTTCCATATTATTTTTGGATGTGTTGGTGGTCATTGAATGTCTGCTTTTTTTTTCCAGTTTCGTGACGTGTCCATGGGGATCGTGACGTTGTTGCAAAGATTGTCAAAAACTAAAAAAACAACCTTTAGAAAAAAACTTCACAATATTTTGAGTACTATGGAGGCTCTGAAAAGAGCTGTTGCATTGGTTGTGTGTATATAGCTGCTACACATAAGAGTGGATGCAGAGTTTCAGGTTACTTAGAAATACCCTGTTGCCTTCATCTGTAAAGTGCACTCCATCATTTCTATAAATACCATGCATGTCAAAATGCAGATTATTGTTATAGATACAGCCCATGTGATGGTCTCTAAGGTATACAGAAACAGTTTTATTAACATGTTTCCTGGCTATGGCATCTGTGGACAGAATTGATTTGGCCACTTCCATTTCTTTCTTTGGCATACATCAGAGTACACCAAGACAGAGTGAGGGAAAAGCGACATCATTTTCCAGAGGTTTCTTTCATTAGGATTTCCAGCCCTGCCCCAGTCAATGTGCCTATGTCATTGTGACCATAGTGCGCAATCATCAATCAATCAATCAATCAGGTATTTGTAAAGTGCGCTACTCACCAGGTGAGGGTCTCAAGGCGCTGGGTGGATGGTGTGCAGCTCCGATTCAGCCAAAGAGCCAGGTCTTCAGGCTCTTCCTGAAGGTGTGCAGGGTGGGGGAACTTCTGATGTTGAGCGGCTGCTCGTTCCAGGTTTTTGCCGCGATGTAGGATTAGGCTCTTCCACCCGCTCTGGCTCTGTGGATGCGTGGGGTTTCGGTGAAGTAGTGGTTGGCGGAGCAGAGGTTTTTCTTGGGTACGTGGAATGAGACTCTTTCATTGAGGTATTGGGGTCCGGTGTTGTGGAGAGATTTGTAAGCGTGAGTGAGTAACTTGAAAGTTACTCTTTTCTCGAAAAGGAGCCAATGGAGGTCTCTTAGGTGCTGGGTGATGTGGTCATGTCGTGGGATGCCGAGGACGAGTCTGGCAGTGGTGTTCTGGATGGTCTGGAGTTTTCGGAGCAGGGATTTGTTGATTCCAGCGAAGGGCGTTTCCGTAGTCCAGAGTGCTGGTTATGAGTGCGTGGGTGACAGTTTTTCTGGATTCGGGGGGGATCCATTTGAATATCTTGCGGAGGATGCGGAGGGTGTTGAACCACGTGGAGGAGATGGCGTTCATCTGTCGGGTCATGCTGAGGGAGGAGTCAAGTATGATGCCGAGATTGCGGGCGTGGTCCGTGGGT
Organism: Calotriton arnoldi; assembly: GCA_963921515.1. Taxonomy (NCBI): domain Eukaryota; kingdom Metazoa; phylum Chordata; class Amphibia; order Caudata; family Salamandridae; genus Calotriton; species Calotriton arnoldi. Next base: position 196,593 of record CAWUFW010016384.1, on the reverse strand, counting down.
CTGAGGGGTTGCCAAGGGCAGTGAGGTGAGGAGCTTGGGAATCCACAATGGATTTAACCTAAGCCAGCACCTGATGAAACGTTAACCCTCTCTGTCCAAAACAAGTAATCTGCACATTTGGCAAACTCAAGTCCCTGTCAATACCTCTCTTCTTTGCAGCCTCTTTAGCCCAATAGATTTAGTAGTGTCCCACAATCCATACTCTAAGCATTTTGAAGTGAAGGAGCAATAGTAGTCAGGAGAAGGCTGGAGCTGAATGAGGTAGTTTTCCAAAGGAAAAGCAGTTAAAATGGAGGTGCTTTAAAAATATATATGTATATTTCATTGGATGCTGTCAGCATGAAAGTGAATAAAATTAGGTAGTGTGTTGAATGCCTTAGGAAAAATTCTTATTATTGGCTGTTGGTTAAAAAAAGAAATGTAATAGCGACTTGGATATGCTTTTGAATCTGTGGAGTGAACCACACCTGCTCTATATCCTTTGGAAGTAGCATATTCCTTCTAGAATGTGCTGTGAACTTGTGACCTCCTGGTTCCACTGGGCTATTAGGTACACTGAGCTAAGAGTGTATTGGGGGAAGGATGTTAAAGAGACAGTTTTTAAAGTTGAGGAGTGATGTCACAAGTAATGGCAAGCTTTAATTTCCAACTCAGGACTATGCAATAAACTGTTGTGTAGTACTTACAATTTTAAAAAATGAAGCTAGATATAGGTTTCAATTCCCATTTTTTCACGATAACTCCTTGATCATCGCAAAGACATTGCAAAAATGTGCCGACAGGAACCTCATTTTGAAAGAGAGGGAAAGGGTTAACAGATACTAACCATTCGCAGTGGAGCTAGAGTTAAGTGGAGCTAGAGTCGTCGAAAATAAAAGACATGATTTCATTTTCTGCCTCTCTCATGATGATAGAGTGGAAAATTGAAGAGGTTGCCATTTTAGAGTTGCTTTATATGAGAGTGGTGTACCATTCTTGTGCTTAGTTTGTACAAATCTTAACAGTGTCAAAACTATCCAGAAAGAGCTAAAAGAACAATATAATCTTTGAGGTCAATTCACTGGTATATATATATATATATATATATATATATATATATATATATATATATATATATATATATATATATATATATATATATATATATATATAAAATTTCCCGTTTCTCTCCACCACACTCCTTGGCAAAAACGGATACGGACCACAAAGTTTGGTGCTGCTTAATTTTTAATGGTGCAGGTCGCCATGACGCGTTTCAGCCCTTCCTCGGGCCTTGATCACATGACATAGTTTTACATTGTCATAGGCTATTTAAAGTGACTAGTGCAAGCGTAATCATTGACACTTGATGTTTCGAAACTATAGACATGAACGAAAGATTTTGTAATTTAAGATTGTAAAATACATTGTATAAAGCATTTATAAAAGCATTTTATAAAAACTCTTTTAGGGAAACTTATCTATTTAACAAACTCATCTTGGTTGTAAACTTACTATAGTAAAATTATTCCCCTTTGGTCCTAAATAGTGCAAATTACTTTCTTCGTTCATAGCAATGTATGCTTATGCCGATATACGTTTGAATCTCATAATTGTGTCAAAGACCTTAACGCTAAAAAACTTTAATGTGCAAAATAGTGCTGAAGTGCAAATGTGATTACATATTTAAAAATTTATTAAAAATACCAGTATTATTTTGCTGCATAAATCGCGTAATGCCTATTTACTTTAGCAGTAGAACTGCTACAGCTATTTCTTTATAGTCAATTAAATCAAGGTACTGGGGCCCCAGTTACCTATTCAGAGTTGTTTTTAGTCAAATGATGGTTTAATTGGTGTTTGTTACACTAGTTTCTATTTATTTTGTATTACAATTATTCATTATTTGTAGTGTCTCATGTTGTTCTTTGTGGTTTAAATACCTGGTGTATCCTACTTATAGATTCTGATTTTAGTGGAGTTATTGAACTTATGATTGTCTATGATTCTCATAGTATTTCCGATACCATCAATGACATTTTATAATTTGCATTCCAACACCCAAGCATACATTGCAATCCATATAAAATAAGCAATATAATATAATAGATAAAGTTTGCTCAAATATAAATTCATGCCTACATAAATATATAAAATACAAAATTTAAGAAACTTAAAATGTCAATAAATATACGATAAATACAATTTGAAATTCATAGTCATAAAATCCAAAACACCAAATAAGAACACCAAATAAGAACTCCTTCCTGCGTATGGTTTAAAATTACGCTAAAATTTTTTTGCTACAAATATATGTGCTAAAATTCTGCTAAAATTTGTTCACCTGATGTTAAAACAGTTAAAGGCAAGTAAAAAGATCCTCTGTTACGTTTAACCCTGATGGCTGTTTAGTGTTGAGTTCCAAAATGTATCTAGTTTCTAGCTGGCGTAATTTCTGTTCTCTATTTCCGCCCCTTCTACTCGGTGGTATTGAGTCAATGACAAAATACCTGAGATCCTGACTTCTTGACTGGTGATTAATCTTAAAATGGCGTGCCACTGGGTAAGTATTGTCCTGGTTATTAATTGCCCTCAAGTGCTGTAAAATCCTCTTATGCACTTGTAACTTAGTGCTCCCTACATATTGTAGGTTGCATGGGCACGATAAGACATATACTGCAAATTCAGTTTTACAGGTAAGTAACTTTGTTATTTTATGGCTTCTGTTACTGAAAGGGGTAGTATACGTTGTCTTATTATCTCCTTGTAGGCATGCCTTACAGGTTTTACATTTAAAGAAACCTGTGTGTGTTTGTAACCAATTGGTTGCCTCTATGATCTCAGGGCTGGTTTTACTAGATCATCTCGCATAGAACGTCCCCTGCTATATGTGATGGACGGTCTTCTGGGTAATTGCGGACCAATCACTGGATCATTAAGAACCAAGGGCCAGTTGCGAGAGATGATGGCCTGGAGCTGTTTGTGTTGCTGGCTGTATTGTATAATGATTCTGAATTCATTTTTGGTTTCATTAATCATAGTGTCTGTTCTGAGTAAGGTTTCATCATGGCTTGGCAGTTTCACAGTTAGCATATCATGTCTACTTTTACGCATAGGTTTTAAAATCGCGTTGTCAACGATTTGTCTAGAGTATCCGCTCTCTAGGAACCGCAGCTTACTTTCAGTTTGTGCTGCCCTCAAGTCCCTTTCATTGCTATGGATATGCATCAAACGAAGCATTTACCCATAGGGGATGCTGGTCACTAAATGTTTTACATGAGCACTACTCGCATGGAGTGTAGAATTTCCTGCCGTTTCCTTACGATATAGTTTTGTTTCTATCTTATTCTCTTCTATGTAAACATTAGTATCCAAAAAACTGACTTGTGTTGTGCTAATGTTTGCTGTAATGCAATTTAAGTTGTTCACATTTATAGCTTGCACAAACTCCTGAGCCTCACTGACATCACCATCCCATACAATGAACAAATCGTCAATAAAACGTAGCCATAATTTGACCTTGGTTCTCATTGTCACCTGGTGTTCTGTCATGAGGACCAGCTCCTCCCACCAACCCATGTGCAGACACGCATAACTGGGGGAGAAGCTGGCCCCCATCGCCACACCTCGGGTTTGTTTGTATAACAGGTTATTAAACATAAAAATATTGTTCATCAAACAAAATTCAACCATCTCAGTTATCATCTTCTTGTGTTCCACAGTACTGTCCAATTGTTTTTCCAGAAAATGGTCTAAAGCTCGTAGTCCGTCTATGTGCTGAATACTAGTGTACAACGAACTTACGTCAAGTGCTACAAACAAATAGCTCTGTTGCCATTCAAAGTCTTTAAGTTTTCTTAAAAAGTCACTAGTATCACTCACATACGATGGCAATGCTTTGACTAAGTTCTGAAGAAAATGATCCACATATTGAGAAGTATTTTCCAATAGCCCATTCCTGGCAGAAATGATGGGCCTACCAGGTGGGTTTAAAGGGTCTTTGTGGACTTTAGGTATAAAATATATAGTTGGAACCACAGGATGGTCGTTTTTAAAAAATTTAAATTCCTGTACGGTAATTAATTTGTTGTTTTTCCATGTCGACAACCTCCCATAGAAACTAGCATACATTGTTTTTAATTCAGATCCACTGCTTCGGGTGTAGCATGTTCTATCGTTTAATTGGTTGTAAGCTTCCTTGGAATAGTTTTCCTTAGTCATCAAGACAATGTTCCCTCCCTTGTCTGAATTGCGAATAACAACTTTATTGTTTTCTTTTAGTTTTTTCATGAGTTCACTATAATTGTGATTTTGTTTATTGAATTTGTATTTAGTGTGATTCGTCTTGATATTAAGTTCTTTTAACTGCTCTATTACCCGCTCGTGAAATATATCGATAGAATCTCGAATCATAATTGGATTAAATGTTGATTTTGGTTTGAATCCGGTTATTGGGCTTGGAGTTGGGGCACTGTTTCTTTGATGGTCATATTGACTTGATGCTGATGGAAGTGTCTCAAATATGTTCTGTTCAGAGTCACTCTGTGTTTCCTTGCTATCCCATAGTTCCTGTATTTCATTCACAAATATTGCATCAGATTGTGTAGATGCACTCAGATTTTCCGTATTTGGTCCTCCCCTAATGGTTGCGCTCAATTGATTTTCATCTTTTTTGTTCATCAGATGGAATTTTTTGAGTTTTAGTTTTCTTGTACTCTTGAAGATGTCCAGTCTTGTTCTAGAGTAATTGAAGTTGTTAGCCGGGCAGTATGTTAGACCCAAACTAAAAATGCGCTTGTCATTGTCACTTAGTTCTATATTCGACAGGTTTACAATCGTTTTGTTAATGGCTATCATGTCAGTTATTTGCCTTTCCTCCAGCCTCCTCTTTTTCTTTGATTCGTTCCTGATTGCGTTGGCCTTCCTTCGTTGTTTGCGCTTGTATATATAACTTTTTAATTATATCTAAAATGTACATTAGAAATGAAGATGTATATGGGAGTTTGATTTAAAAAAGTATCACAGTGATGTGAAAAAAATATAGCAGATGAACTGTATCTGGCATAGGGTATGTGGATGTGTTTAAGATGTTAGCACTGTTGAAAATTATCATGGGAAATGCCTTTAACAATGACAATGTTTTAAAAGTCTAAGCAGTATGTGCAGAATAGATACATCTATTATTTGCATTCTGTTAGTTGTGGTAGTTTTAGTCACGTTTTTAAACAGGAGTACTGTAGTAATGAATTAAACATAAGAAAATGTGCGGCGCCTGTATATACATTATAAAGAAGTAATACTTGTTAGGTATGCATTGGGAAGCGTTTGTCAATGTGGTCTTTAACTTATATGATCGGTTTGCATATATTGAGATGGTGAGATATCGTTTTTCTGGTTGCAGATAGTTATTTGTACGATTAGGGGCCGATTCCGATCTCGGTCGGAGGCGCACCCAATACCATTCGGTCGGGAAAAAAGCCATGCGAAAGCCTGTTTCCCGACCGATCCGTACAGCACACCGAACGAGCAAGTACGATGTGCACAACAGCAAAGAATCCGGCCGAGCCGTACTCACCCAAACCAGGTCCTGTTCTCCGACCGAGGCGAATCCGGAAACGCCGAATCGAGTTGCACGGAAGGAAAAATGCAGCCCCGTCCGGCCGGACAAGTACGATGCGCTTTCCGTACGCGCCGAACCCGTCGCTACGCACGGCACGTCAAAGCATCCGGGAGAGGCGCACATAAGCTCCGATTCGCGCCACAACACGATCCACGGCTCCGAGACGAACACGGCAGCGACGAGGATGACGCGAAGCGACGAGGACGAGGCGAAGCGACGAGGACGAGGCGAAGCGACGAGGACGACGCGAAGCAACGAGAAGGACGAACGACACGAACCAACCATGAATCCCTTCGTCCCGATCATACCAATATTCTACATATACTACCGGAACAGGCACGGACGCGTACGGCGCAGAAGGTAAGCCAGACACCAACCACAAAACACATACAACACGTACACGACACATCACACACACACACAGGGATGCAGAATATACTTACACCAGCAACAGCAGCACCATAGGGGCGGGATGCCCATCACCAATGCCACATATGCACACAGGGGCCTGAATGCGCACCACCACCCCTACCCAGGGGTGGCATGATGCCTACCACCACTACCACCCTTACCCAGGGGGGCAGGATGCCTACCACTACTACCACCCTTAGCCAGGGGGCAGGATGCTTACCACTACTACCACCCTCACCCAGGGGGGCAGGATGCCTACCACTACTACCACCCTCACCCAGGGGGGCAGGATGCCTACCACTACTACCACGCTCACCCAGGGGGCAGGATGCTTATCACTACTACCACCCTCACCCAGGGGGGCAGGATGCCTACCACTACTACCACCCTTAGCCAGGGGGGCAGGATGCTAACCACTACTACCACCCTTAGCCAGGGGGGCAGGATGCTTACCACTACTACCACCCTCACCCAGGGGGGGCAGGATGCCTACCACTACTACCACCCTTAGCCAGGGGGGCAGGATGCTAACCACTACTACCACCCTTAGCCAGGGGGGCAGGATGCTTACCACTACTACCACCCTCACCCAGGGGGGGCAGGATGCCTACCACTACTACCACCCTCACCCAGGGGGGGCAGGATGCCTACCACTACTACCACCCTCACCCAGGGGGGCAGGATGCCTACCACTACTACCACCCTTAGCCAGGGGGCAGGATGCTTACCACTACTACCACCCTCACCCAGGGGGGCAGGATGCCTACCACTACTACCACCCTTAGCCAGGGGGGCAGGATGCTAACCACTACTACCACCCTTAGCCAGGGGGCAGGATGCTTACCACTACTACCACCCTTAGCCAGGGGGCAGGATGCCTACCACTACTACCACCCTCACCCAGGGGGGCTGGATGCCTACCACTACTACCACCCTCACCCAGGGGGGCAGGATGCCTACCACTACTACCACCCTTAGCCAGGGGGCAGGATGCTTACCACTACTACCACCCTCACCCAGGGGGGGCAGGATGCCTACCACTACTACCACCCTTGGCCAGGGGGGCAGGATGCTTACCACTACTACCACCCTTAGCCAGGGGGGCAGGATGCCTACCACTACTACCACCCTCACCCAGGGGGGGCTGGATGCCTACCACCACTACCACCCCCACCCATAGGATGGACAATGCATGACACAACCAGCACACCACAACCTAGGGAATGCAAGAAGAAGACATCCCCCCAACACCATGACAAGCGTGTGTAGACTGTGTCAAATGCCTACAACACCGAACATGACTTCTAACATACAATGTGGCCCCCTAGCACATGTGCCACACAAATATGTGTGTGGCACACACAACGCAAGCAGGCCATGACCATTGTGGCAATGGGGTCCAAACCCCCATCATCACAGTGACCAAAAGGCAAGTGTGGGGTCCATAGCTGCAGCACATTTTGAACATTGTGGCAATGGGGTCCAAACCCCCATCATCACAGTGACCAAAAGGCAAGTGTTGACAAAGTAAGAGGTGCAACTGCCAAACTGCATGGATGATTCCTGGTCACAGAACAACAAACACATCAGTGGCAAAGTAGTGTATGTGTCCCATTGCAACATAAATTGGGGGAGCCAAATCCTGCAGTGCAAATAAGACATAACTTTGGCCATGTGCAGACAAACAACACCCATGGGGGCTGACACCGTCAACAATCATCAATGACACAATGACAGAAGTGACCATCCGAATGCAGACCCACATATTTGCACCAATGGGCACACACATGCAGATACCCTGTGGAGACTGCAGATGTGAGGCGAACAGATACCATACCATGGCAGCAATGGGACACACAATCAACAATTAGCACCAAATGAGGGCTCCCGTCCCATCAGCCTGGTCATGGAAGTGCCAACGGAATCATCAGCACAGATCCAACACACTTGTATAGCAATGTTGCACTGACAACACAGATGAGTCCTTCCCCATTGATGCCCAAACCTGCATGTTCACTGGAGATGGCCACACGGTCAGGGAAGTAGACGAATAGAACAATGGCAGGCACAACAGATGTGCAGGGGTGGAAGCCACAGATGTGAAGTTGCCAATCTAAGTAGGAAATCTCATTGCCAAATACTGAACACATGACACCCTCAGATGCTGCTATGGATGACATGGATACACCACAGGATAGGACACATACCCCCTGGACCACATGGGTTCCTGCACAGTAACACTTCATTATCATGAGACCAAATATCACCATCACTGCAGCAAGGGCATTGTTAGCATCATCAACATCATGTACATCAGAAGCAAAAGCACTAGAGAACAGAAAGTTGCTTTATTCAGCATATGTGGCATTAAAAGTAGAAGTCCGGTAGAACATAAACAAAGGCCAATGGCCAGTCCATCAACAAAGTCACAAGTGGGTGACAGTGGCAGATGCCACCCTACACATGCCTGCACAAAACCAGGGACAATCCACTAGGAGGGGCAACCGGGGGGTAGGCCAGGCACCGCAGGGACAGGATCAGGGCTCACCAGGAGGAAGCAGGGAAGGGGTGGTGGGTGCTGGAGAGCCACTGACAACTGCAGTGGAGGTGTCTGACATGGTGTGTGCCGGCACAACTGGGGGGCATGGCTCAGATGTTGTGGGTGCCGGCACGACTGCAGTGGACCCTGCAGATGGAGTGGACAGGTCCGCCACTGCAGTGCCCAAGTCAGACAGGGTGGTAGTGGACTCCACTGCAGTGCCTACCACCAGGGGAGGAGAATGGGGAACAGGCAAGGTGGGCTGGACAGAGGGGGAGGACACCCTCACCACATCAGTGGCACAGACAAGCGCAGCGGGGGTGTGGTGCCGGGAGAGCAAGTGGCAGGGGGAGAAGGCCGGAGCCTCTTGGGGATGGTATATCTGTGGGTGGGGGAACCTGGGGCAGGGTGTGGTGGGGGCACCTGTGGAGTGGGGGCCTGAGGGATGGAGGAAGGTGACCTGGTGCTTGAGCTGCAGGGCGGCGGCGGGGTCTTGCTCTTACCACTCCGGGGGACTTGCGGGTGGGGGCCTCAGTCTGTCTGCGCCTGGGGGAGGGTGTCCGGGGGCGAGGGGCACTCTGCTCCGTGTGGGGGCTTCCTCTTCCCCCTGGATGCTGGGGCAGCTGGATCGGAGGGGAAGAGGCCGAGGTCACTGAGGAAGAGGCGCTGGGTCTTTGGGGTTGCAGGTGAGGCAAGGGAGGGTGCTTTGGAGGGAGAGGCAACTGAGGACTGTGCAGTGCCCGTGGATGCGTGTGTGTGTACCAGGGCCCCATCCCCTGTGAGTCTGGTTTCAGTCCCCTGACTGTGCGTGCGTGTGCGTTTAGTTTGTGGCGTGTGTGTCTGTGTGCTGGATGTGTGTGTGCTGGTGTGTGCCTGTGCCGGTGTGTGTGTGCTTGGGACGGGCAAGGTGCTGGGGAGTGTGGATGGAGCAGAGGCAGGAGGGGTGAGGGACTGTCTGAGGAGGGACACTGCTGCCGTCAGGGAGGAGTCCATGGACCTGTTGCCCCTCTGTAGGTCAGACATGCCCGATGAGATGCCCTCCATGAACGACACCAGCTGAGTCAACAGTGCGGTGTGCGCATGGAGGACACTCAGCATGGCTGTCTGCCCTACATGGAGCTGGCGAAGGAGGTACACAGACTCCTCACTCAGGGCAGCAGGGGACACAGGGGCAGGGGGTGCGGTGCCTGGGCCAAAGGAGACACGCTCCCGAACATGGGAGCCTCCACGGACCTTGGGAATGGGAGCCGATGGGAGGGCGGTGGTGGTGCTGGTGGTGGCGGGGACAGCAACACTAGCTGGGGTGTGGTGGCTGCTGACACCATCCTCCACAAGGGAGTCATCCTCCGAGTTGCTCTGGTCCTCAGCTGAGGTGGATGGTGCTGAGGATTCCTCGGTGTGGCTCCCCTCGCCCTCCGTGCCACTGGGTCCCTCCGACCACTCCTCGGCTGCTGACCCAGTCTGGCTCTCTGGCTCCTCCTGGTCCGTGGAGCTGTCCCCTTCCGTGGCCGTGGATGTATCTGCAAACAATGGGGAAACAGACAGACATCAGTCACCTGCACCAAACGCACACACCACTGTGAGCACAGCACATCACAGAGCAAGCCCTGGCATCATTAGTTGTACATTGCTAAAAGTGCCCTAACTGAACAGGAGAAGCCAATTGTCAGTCTGATGCCAAGCATGGCACTCACATCCCACATGGCCTTGCACCCATCTGTCTGGTGTCTGTTGGATTGCAACACCCCAGTGTGGACACATGCACCAAGTACACAGTAGTTGGACAGTGCAGAGGACACGGTGTGGACACATCACAGCTCTTGCCACTGAGTCAGTACAGGTTTCCGGATGAAAGGGATGCCCAGAGTCAAATAGGAAATGCATGTGATGCATATCAGCGACAGACAACATGATGCACCCATGTCCTGATAGCCAGCGCCACTATGGTGTGCATGTAGCACATGTCACTCCCCTGCAGGACCACAAATAAGTTGACACATGCCATGGCAGAGGCATGACTGCTAAGTCATACATCACTGTCTCAGTGATGTATGACTTGGCAGCCAGACAACAACACTATGCACTGTGTCACAATAGTAGGTCATGGGGAATGCAAGTCCTGGAGCTGCACAAGTGCACATGTACATCCCCCACACAACACATCATCTCAACCCTCATCTGTCCAGGTCACACCTATTGGACATATGGGAGACCTGTGACACTACCCTCTGAACCTGAGCCCCTCACAATTTGCTGTGAATGGGGAACAGCTGCCTGAACATCACATTCGCATACCCCAGTCTGCACGGGCAGCTGATCAAACACCTATGTGACACACAAGTATCGTCTCCTATGGTCACATCTCCAGGGGCATGCTGAGCCCCTACCAAGAAACACCCCAGCAGTCCTGGCAACTAATCCACAGCACACTGACACAGAGGCAGACACCGGAGGGGTCAAATCACTGTGCACAATGTGTCAGCTGATACACGGGAGTGGGAGTACAGAGTGCATTGCATGGCCTGGAGTAGGCATGACTGTCCTGCTCCACATGAATGAGGGATGTGCCCTGGACAGTGGATAGCTGGCTATGTATGTGTGACACACATAATCTGCACACTCCTGGGGCCCAAACATTGTTCCCACCCGCTGCATGGGCGTGTGCCACATACCCCAGGCACATGTGGTGGCTCAGCTCAGCAAGTGGACCGCATATCAAAGCAACACGCAGATCACATGTCCAAACCCAGGCGTTGTGTGAACAATGGACCCACCCATGATGCCCACAACAGAGTTAGGGAAACAGATGCTGTCCCCCACCTTTAGTGAAGCAAACTGCAAGGACACAGTCCCAAGTGACACAATTCCCTGAATGTAAGGGCCACACCTGGGTATCAGATGAGCAGTGGGCAGTGCACAATAGAGGGACATGGCTCCTGGACAACATGACTGCTGCACTGTGGCAGTTGAACCAGGCCAGAGGAGGGCACAAAGCATGTAATACAGAGTTCACAGTGCAGTCTTTGACTCACCCCTCCTTGCTGCTGTCTGGCCTTCAGCTGCCCATCCAGGTCTGGAAAGACCACCGCCAGGATCTGGAGCATGTGGGGGGTCAGGGTCCGTGTTCCGCCCCTCCTGCGAGGAGGCGACAGCTTCAGCTGGACCCGTGCAATCCTCCGGGTCCAGCCCCGAAGGTCCTGCCACCTCTTCTGGCAGTTGCGGATCCGGCGCTTGTAGACCCCCACGGACCGGACAGCCCGGACGATGTCCTTCCAGATTTCCTGCTTCCGATGGGCATTAACCTGTCAGGATGACAAAGTGAAAAGGCCATTACCACACATGCAACATATCCGTGCATGACACAGTTGTATATACATGTCTCAATCACAGGGGCACATGATGTACACAGGCAGTGCAAAGCTGACCATGGACAGTTTGCTAGACGTCACTACATGGTATCATTGCATGGGAAGTAAAACCATGTTCAAATGCACTGTCACTGCACCATACCTGTCCAGTGCAAGTCACTACACACTATGGGGGTGACAACTACTCAGTGAGCCTGCTAGCCAGTGGCGTGCAGACTTCCAGCCTTGCTAGTCACACAAAATGCACATTCAGAAAGGCAGTGCACATAACACTCACCTGCTCCCCTGGTGTCCCATACAGCTTGCTGTACTGTGGAAGTAGGCTGTCCAGCAGGGCCTGGTTCTCTTCAAGGCTGAAGGCTGGGGCTCTCTCCACAGTACGTGCCATTGCAGGGTCCAGAGGGGCAGAGACAGCAGCAGTGCAGTGGCAGATGTCGTCCTGGAGCATGTAGTGCAGGCAAGTGGGCTCTCAGGGGAACAGCCAGCAATATATATGTGCTGGAGAGGCAGATACTGTCCCTTGTGTCCAAAGTGATAGGTCCAAGTCGTTTGCATCTTCTGAATCTGGCCAATCCATGGAATAGCAGCACCAAAACACGCCCACAGCATCCTTCAAATCTTCAACTTCATGACATACATGATTTTGCAACATTGTTGTGGGTGACCAACTGATTTTCCAGCAACCGACTCGTTCGAAATTCGAAAACGCGTCCGTTGCCAGGCAAGCCCATTGTCAATGGGTGCGCACCGATCGGTCCATTGCGGTACAACGCGCACAGGGGTACAACGCGTACCCGCACACATTGAAAGCAATGGGCCGGCCGGAGGCACCGATCGGTCCATTGCGGTACAACGCGCACAGGGGTACAACGCGTACCCGACACATTGAAAGCAATGGGCCGGCCGGAGGTACCGATCGGTCCATTGCGGTACAACGCGCACAGGGGTACAACGCGAACCCGCACACATTGAAAGCAATGGGCCGGCTGGAGGCACCGATCGGTCCATTGCGGTACAACGCGCACAGGGGTACAACGCGTACCCGCACACATTGAAAGCAATGGGCCGGCCGGAGGCACCGATTGGTCCATTGCAGTTCAACGCGCACAGGGGTACAACGCGTACCCGCACACATTGAAAGCAATGGGCCGGCCGGAGGCACCGATCGGTCCATTGCAGTTCAACGCGCACAGGGGTACAACGCGTACCCGCACACATTGAAAGCAATGGGCCGGCCGGAGGCACCGATCGGTCCATTGCAGTTCAACGCGCACAGGGGTACAACGCGTACCCGCACACATTGAAAGCAATGGGCCGGCCGGAGGCACCGATCGGTCCATTGCAGTTCAACGCGCACAGGGGTACAACGCGAACCCGCACACATTGAAAGCAATGGGCCGGCCGGAGGCACCGATCGGTCCATTGCAGTTCAACGCGCACAGGGGTACAACGCGTACCCGCACACATTGAATGCAATGGGCCGGCCGGAGGCACCGGTCGGTCCATTGCGGTACAACGCATCACTGTACATGTGACTGGCATATGTCAGCATGCCTGTCTCAGTTGGACATATGCCAGCCACAGATAGCTCCCAGGGAGTGAGGGGCACACCTACATCACGACAGCCTGTCCAAACCTTATCATAAGGCATGTAAGGCTGCATTTCCTATTGTGTGTATGTTGGTGTACATGTTGTCCTGTGGGTGTCACCTGTGGGCAGCCACCCCCAGGCTGTGCACGTGTTCATGGGGACAGGATCCTGGGTGTTACGTGTACGTGACCACTGTGATGTGCAACTGTTCATATCTGTGCATGTGCCATGGTCACATTTCACAGTGGTGTATGTGTATGTCATGTCACATACCCCGTGAGTCCCATGTGGGACGGCATGTTTGAGCCAGGGTGTCCCAGTGGCACAATAGTGATGGTCCTCCACAGTCTTTGTGCATGTAGTGTTTACAATGTCTCTGATTTCATGTGCACAATGGGAGACAGTCTCCACATCCACGTTGTGTGTGCATGGACTCTGGTGTTGTGCGTGTGTGTCACAGACGTCCATGTCTGTCCTGCCGTGGCAAGTGGGGCCACTACCTGTGGGTGTCATGGTTGTTTTGCTGTGGTGTATACATGATACTCCATGTAATGCCAGTGTCCATGTGGCATTACAGGGTCCCTGGGAATGTACCTGTCGTTGAGCTGTGGTGCCTGGGGCACATCTGTCCTCACATGTCACTGTGGGGGTTATTGTGACACGGCAGCAGGAGATGGGAACTGTGACACGGCCTCATGATATCCAATGGGCCAACCTGGGACAAATTGATGCCACCTGTTGGACCGTGTTGACAGATGTTGGCCATGTATGTACCATACATGTCCTTCCGGTACTGCACACTTCATGTAGTTGTGCCTCATAATGATGTATGTTGGGATCTTGAGTGTGTTCAATGCCGCATATGTGGGGTGACTGACAATCTTGCTTACTTCTCCTCTGCACTGCAGGGCTCCTGCTGTCCATCGGCCATTCCCAGACCTGGCAACGATGGTGGAACGGGACAGCATCCGACGGTACCGCTTCACCAGGCAGCTGATTGAGGATTTGGCAGTGCAGTTGTCCCCACATTTGCAGCCTGGCCGGCCGTATCCAACAGCGCTGACCCCCAAGGTGAAGGTGATGGCAGCCCTACACTTCTTTGCCACTGGTACCTTCCAACATACTGTGGCGACTGCTGGTGGGATGTCACAGACCATGTTCAGCCGTGTGCTCCGCGATGTTTTGGCGGCAATGTTGCTCTTCCTGAACCGGTACATCTATTTCCCTAGACCGCGACGAATCACTGACGTGAAGAGTGACTTTTATGCCCTGGGGAGGATGCCGCATGTAATTGGCTCCATTGATGGGACACATGTGGCTTTGGTACCACCACAGGCCCAGGAGCAGGCCTACAGGAACCGCAAGCACTACCACTCGGTCAATGCACTGGTGGTGTGTCTTGCAGACATGACCATCACACATGTGTGTGCCCGTTTCCCTGGTTCAGCACACGATGCCTTTGTGATGAGGAGTAGTCGCATCCCCAGGATGATGGCACAGATGCAGAACCAGCGTGCCTGGCTTGTCGGTGTGTACTGACTTTGTGCCATTGTGTGTGATCTGATCTGTAGTATTCCGCCCACTTTTCCAAGTCAGCTAATGTGCACTTGTCTGTCCGTAGGTGACTCGGGTTACCCCAACATGCCGTGGTTGCTGACACCCCTCAGGAACCCTGTGACACCTGCCCAGATGCGTTACAATGAGGCACATGGTCGGACCAGGAGAGTGATTGAGCGGACCTTTGGTCTCCTGAAGAGCCGCTTCCGCTGCCTGGACAAGACCGGAGGGTCCCTCCCATATGCCCCTGCGAAAGTGTGCAAGATTATCATCGTCTGCTGCATGCTCCACAACCTGGCAGTGCGGAAGGAGTTGCCTCTCATCCAGGATGACAATGACCAACATCCGCCACCTGTGGAGGATCCTGGCCTGGACCACGATGCCAGTGACGATGATGATGATGATGATGAGGGTGATGTCCGCACACAGCTCATCACCAACTTCTTTAGCTGAATGTGAGTATCCTGAGGTGTCATGTCAATGATGTGAGTTGGCATGATGTGTGGGTGGTGCTCTGGTGCTGTTGGAGTGTGTCCATGGGCTACTTGACTGGATGTGTGTTGCGATGTGTGGTGACAGGTGGGCACTCCCCAACAGTGTTGACATGCTAACTTGGTTCTGGGTGGGTATCTTGTAACATGTATTGTGCATGAGTTTTGCTGTTCTGTCCTGTACTCCATTGCTTTTGACTGTGTGTCATTTCTGTCCTTCAAAGGGTACTTTCAGATTCGTTTGGTCAACTGTGTCCACCGACGACGTAATTGCACATCCAGGCTGGTAGCTGTTGTGTCCCTACAGGTGATGTGCGCCACACCCATGGACTTCCTTCCGTCTACAGTTGTTGACTGTGTGCCCGCTGCCAGGTGGGGTTACCTTGCATCTGTAGTGGTTACGGCATGTTGCAACTGTGTAATAAACCTGTGCTTCACTTTGTGATGTGCGTTGTCTGTGGTCACACATTTGACTGCCATTTGCTTACTGCACCTGTGGGCTACTTGACTACAACTGGGAATGGGTGTGGTGTCTGTGCATTGCACCGTCTTCCCTGGCAACATCAGTGTAGGCAATGAGTCAGATGGCCTAGGTGTGTATGTGTCGTGTAGCCCTGGTGGTGTGTCTCCCTCATGTGTGTCACGTTGCCTGTACTCACATGCCTGTGTTGTCCTTGCTGTTGCAGTTCGCATACACAGTGTAATTTTGCAGTTCATCATCCCCATAACAGCACCCACGTTGGAATCACGACAGAGGCAAGTATGGTGTATTAGTGTGTTTATTGTGATACATTTGTGTTAATAGTGCATAGGATGGGTTGTGCTGTACATAAATCTTGCAATCCCAAGTTCCTAGGTGAATTGAAAGTCCGGGTAGACAGGATCCCCAGTATCGGGGCCACAGTTGTCTGACACATTGGTCCAACTTGTACTCCCCATGCAATGTGTGGGAGTAGTGTTGCCGTCAACAGGGTGAACAGTCTGTGCACAAAGGCGAACATCCAGAACAGGTTCAGGCTTCCTGGGAGTTGCGCTTGGCCATCGGCCTCTCACTTTTCCCTCCTCGGACGACCCCTCTTCTTGGGGGGGCCCTCAAGTGCAGGCTGCTGCGGTGCAGGGGACTCTCCGCCAGAGTCCTCCTCCCTCC
The DNA here is from genome assembly GCA_963921515.1 of Calotriton arnoldi. Lineage (NCBI taxonomy): Eukaryota > Metazoa > Chordata > Amphibia > Caudata > Salamandridae > Calotriton > Calotriton arnoldi. Next base: position 179,890 of record CAWUFW010016384.1, on the reverse strand, counting down.
CTGTGGCAGTTGCAGTTTGTTCGGCACCAGATGTTGTTGGCACACAGGGAGGTGTGGACTGGTTGCTGTTCATCTGGCGGAGGCATTGTAAAATGTCCCTGTGCACCGCCGTCATCTCATGCAGTGCATCCCACTTGGACTCCACGCGGGACATGTGTGAGTCCACACGGGACATGTGTGACTCCACGTGGGACATGTGGGAGTCCAAGCGGGCATGATGGGCAGCCTGCTGCTGTTTAATGTCTCTGAGGAGCCCCACTACCTGGCTGAGCTCTCCGGTGCTGGACTGGTACGCATCAGCTATGCGTACCAGTTGTGGGTCATCATGCACACCAGCAACGTCTGCAAGCAGCGACCTCTGTCTCCCACCCCTCTCACCACCCCTGCTGACATGTGCAGTGTGTGCAGTGGCACGCACAGATAACCCTGGTCCACCTTGGGGTTGGTGGTGGTGGTGGTGTCCATGGCCCCAGGTTGGTCCAGGGTCACTGTGCTGGTGTTGCTCCTTATTCTGTCCATGTCGGCAGGGATGGTATTCGTGGTGACAGTCGTTGTAGGGGTGGGTGCAGGGGGTGCAGCTGGTGGTCCTGCTGGTGCTGCAGCTGGTGGTCCTGCTGGTGCTGCATGTTGACTTGCACCGGATGTGCCAGGTTGTTCTTCATCGTCCGAGGAGGACAGAGGCTGTACGACGCCAGTGAGCTCGGCATCCTCTTGAGCCTGGGACTGGGACTCCTCAGCGTCTGCTGCTGTGTCCCCATCATCACCTGTTTTTGGGAGACACAAACAATGTATGTCATGTTTCTGCAGGCATCAATGGTTGACAAACATGACAGTTGTGACTGTGCCTCTGGGTGCGGGCCTGTACATTGCATTGTCCTAAGTCGTCACAGTCAGGGGTTGATATTGGTGTGGCACATTGTCCTGCATTATTTGGGCATTTCTATGTATTTTCTGGGGTGTGAACATGGTCTGCATTGGTTGTGTTTGGTTGACAGCCGGCCCTCCTTCCCACCCAGCCAGTTATCCCACCATGGAACGTGCTTGCATTGCAGGGAGTGTAAGTTGTCTCTCAGGATGTCAGTCAGTGGTGTCCTGCTGTTTGTTGGTGCACATTTGCCAGCAGGGCCTTGTGCTCCCCACAGCAGTAGCCAGTGTCAGCCATCTTGTGAGTCCTTCTCCACTCCCTGTGATGTGAGCATGGTTCAGGGTGGTGTTGATGGGACAGTTGTGGGGGTGAGCTATGTCTGTGACTACGACTCCCATCATGCCATTGCCTCCACCCCACTTCCCAGCATTCCCATACTTACTTGCTTTTGTGTGGAGTTCAGTGTGTGTGGGTGTGAGAGCAATGGCAAGATGGCTGACAGTGGTGTCCTGCTGTTGGTTGGTGTGCAGTACCCAGCATGCCCTTGTGCTCCCCACGACACAGCAACAGTGTCAGACATCTTTGATGGGCCTTTCCACTCTCTGTGGGATGTGCATGCGTGAGTGTGAGCTTGCTGGGCCATGTGGTGGGGATGTGGAGCTGTGACTACGACTCCCATCATGCTATTGCCTCCACCCCCTTCCCAGCATGCCCATGCTTCCTTCCTTTTGAATCTGCTTCCCTGTGGGGTGGGCTGGCTGTGCTGACAGGATGGCTGGGAGTGTTGTCCTGGCAGTTGTTTGGCTAAGAGTCCCAAGAGTGTCCCTGTGCTTCACACAACATAACCCAGGGTGGTGGTTCTTTGTGGGATCTTGTGTTAGGATGGGGGGCATTGCATTCTACCAGGTGGGTACTGTGGAGTTTGTGTTGGGGTGTGTGTGAGGGGAGGTGCTTGTGACTATGGTTAGTGCTGCACGTCCTCCTTCCCACCCAGCCAGCCAGCCAGTTATCCCACCATGGAACGTGCTTGCATTGCAGGGAGTGTAAGTTGTCTCTCAGGATGTCAGTCAGTGGTGTCCTGCTGTTTGTTGGTGCACATTTGCCAGCAGGGCCTTGTGCTCCCCACAGCAGTAGCCAGTGTCAGCCATCTTGTGAGTCCTTCTCCACTCCCTGTGATGTGAGCATGGTTCAGGGTGGTGTTGATGGGACAGTTGTGGGGGTGAGCTATGTCTGTGACTACGACTCCCATCATGCCATTGCCTCCACCCCACTTCCCAGCATTCCCATACTTACTTGCTTTTGTGTGGAGTTCAGTGTGTGTGGGTGTGAGAGCAATGGCAAGATGGCTGACAGTGGTGTCCTGCTGTTGGTTGGTGTGCAGTACCCAGCATGCCCTTGTGCTCCCCACGACACAGCAACAGTGTCAGACATCTTTGATGGGCCTTTCCACTCTCTGTGGGATGTGCATGCGTGAGTGTGAGCTTGCTGGGCCATGTGGTGGGGGATGTGGAGCTGTGACTACGACTCCCATCATGCTATTGCCTCCACCCCCCTTCCCAGCATGCCCATGCTTCCTTCCTTTTGAATCTGCTTCCCTGTGGGGTGGGCTGGCTGTGCTGACAGGATGGCTGGGAGTGTTGTCCTGGCAGTTGTTTGGCTAAGAGTCCCAAGAGTGTCCCTGTGCTTCACACAACATAACCCAGGGTGGTGGTTCTTTGTGGGATCTTGTGTTAGTGTTAAAGATTGCAGGAATCGCTGTTAGCATGAGCTGAAAGCCATTTTGTACTTGGCAGCCATTTTAGTTAGCCATGTGCTCGCCATGTGCTTTCTCCCTCTTCCAGAGTCTTGCACATGCTCAGAGAGGTCTAGCTGGTAGAATGCACCTGCTCCTAGTATAGAACTGTCAGGCTATTCTTACTCATGTAAGCAGTTTAGTCTCTCCTCCCACTTTGTGGAGCAAGCAAATTTTGTATACCCATATTAGTCAATAAGCATGCTTGTATGTGCTAGGACCTCCCCTTGATTTTATGCTGACTATATAACAAATGCATATATAAGGACCCTGTTCTCTGCACTCATTAGAATGCCTCCTACAGTGGCCTGCGGGTACCGTAAGATGCAATCTCCCTCATCTGAGGTTAATAAAACATGTTTTTTTGATATTACAGCTTCTGTGCCAATCTCTTCTTTGTTGGTCTTAAGGACCAGATGTATCAGTGAACCCCTAAGAAGGTTTTTATTTCTACAAATGGCGCCCGAAAGTGGACCTCATCAGTGCAGCGGCTATCCAAGGGAGTGGTCTTGAAGGGAGACAGGAATCTACTGAGGAGTACAGGACAGGAATCTACTGAGGAGGTACCCTGCGCACGGAGATTGTTTGTCTTCCAGCCCAGTATATTTCTGGTCTTCCTGATCTGATCCTTCAAGTGTTTGCCGCTCCTGACTGAGAACTTCTTTGGCGTGAGTATTTTAAAACGACCGTTAGGTCACTCAGAACTTGGCAGTTGGAACCTGGACACCATTTGATTGGTAAGAGCCGTTTTGCGGCACTTGCTGTTGGTTTGATGCCTTTGATTGGTAAGGTAGTTTTAGTAACACTTACTGTGGCTTTGTTTGTATGATTGGCCAATTTTGGAATTTGTTTTGTAAGTTATATATGCATTGCAATTCATATAGGCAGGTAATGAGGAGATTTTTCTCTAACTTTGAAAACTTGAACGGCACACATTGTGTTAAGTGTCACTTGGAGTATAATATTATATATGCTATAATATTTTTGGCATGCCTGTTTCTAGCACACTTTGTTGAAAGTGTTGCTGTTTTGGAGGTACCGATATGGATTTAGTAAGTACTTAGTTGACTCCCTCAGAGGGGATACCTAAATAGGTTTACGTATAGTAAAAAGATATTTCTTCCTTGGTGACTAAGTACCCCATGGAACTAAATATGTACATAAACGGATCCGGATCTGCGCACTTAGTAACATTCATAAGTGGTGATATGCAGAGCGCTTTTTGAGTGTTCTACCAGCCAAAACTGGCGAATTTGGTGTATTTTGGCTTCTTGACCATGGAACAGTTTTTTGGGCTACTTTTGAGAGCTCTTCTTGTAAATATGACTTACAATTAGTATTTACAAATAGGTTGGTCTTGCGTACACTTTGTAAGCAGTCCTAAGTGTTGATTTGTGGGTTAAATGTGTGTTTAAATGTCTATGTGGGGTTTGTGGTTTGACATTGGTAATACTTGTGCGAGTACTCTTTGTGAAAGAATGTCTAGCTTTAAGCGCGCTGTGTTGTGTACTCTGCGTATATGACCCCCCTTCTGTAACTGTCTGAATGAGCTCAATGAGTTTGTTTATGTTTTTTGCTGTCATCATTCTGTTATGCAAAATGTCATTTAGTTACTTACATATTAAATAAAAATCCAGAAATGAATTATATGACATACGCTAAACAGCTGCATGTTACTATTAAATTGACAGAGTACGACACTGTACATGTGTGCAAATTGCCACAATGCTAAAGATAAAATTAGAATTCATATTCAATAGGATTAAAATAGGCCTCATACAGAGGAATAAAAACGAAATTGTGTGTTTTGTAATCAATAGACTAAAATACATGTTACAGCATTTTCCTTAAATACATTGTATTAGACATTAAAAGGCATGCACATCATATGAGTGAATTTGGTCGTTGCTGAACTAAATACACATTATAGAAAGATAGATTTGACTGCATTGAAATGCCTCAGTTTTTAAATAGACTGTGACATGCTTTTCTTTCAGCACCCGAGAAAAAAGCTTTCCAACAGCTGTGTTTAAACTGACTAACTGAAAAGAAACTGTTTGACACAGCAAATGGGGATTTAACTCTGTCATGGTATTTCAAATAATAAAGGGGTTTTTTCCTGAGAAAGGCGTGAAAATTCGACGCCTGCTGACAAACAACAGCTGCATAAATAGCATATGGCTATTCCTGATCACGGCCACAGACAGGAATGCTGAGTCAGCGAAATTTTAAGTCAGTGTAAAACTGGTATAAGGGCCTGCATTATTTTAAAAGTTTCAAAAAACCAGTTTCATTATTTTGGATAACAGAGAACAAAATTGAAAGTAGGGATTTCCTTTCTTAATGCCTTTTTTTCATAAGTACATCTGTGGTTCTGATGTTAAATGATAACTGTCCTTTTAAAAAGTGGCGCAGACTTTTCCTGTTTCAAGTAAGGCTTCTGTGCTTAGGGTTATGAATGAATGCGTTTAAATATGATAGGCTACGAATGAAGCTTGCTTTTCAAATGTGGAATCATCAAAATGGTTGGTTTTGATAAAAAAAAAAATAATAATAATAATTATATGAAAAAAAATATATTGTTAAACATAAATGCTTTAAATTCGTTTTTCATCTTTATAAAGCCTAATCATCATACTGTGAATTCCTAGTATCAAAGTTGAATTTAAGTAGTGCTGTACCGCAATAAGAAGGGAACTTAAATGTGAAATGTCACTTTACCCAGCCGTACAAAACTCATTTTTATAAGGGTATATCTTATACATTTCTGATTTCCCATTCCTGGGCTATCTAGAGAACACTCTGGGGGTTCCTATTATGCAAAAATATTGTAGGATATTCATTTTTAAGTGCCCCTACCACCAAAGTCGAAATTGAGCTAAATTCACAATTTTACAAGCAGTTCTACCACTCAAGGCAGTTTTAACGTGCTCTCAGGCTTCCATAAAGTATATGCAAGTATAAAACAAACAGCTGACCTCTGCATTACTAGACTGCACACCACTGTACATAAATGAAAATAAGTATACAGAAGAGCAGACGTTATTATCCTACCTTTAAATTACTGGCAAACGGATCGGACAGGACTGCCTTTTTAGCTGTGATTCTCCAGAGTTGCTTTGCATTACGAAAACCGCATGGCAAGCCTTGCACAAACAAAATGAGCAGCTGCTGAACGGGTCAAAGGTCGGAGTTCTGCATTTAGCAACTTAGCAGGGTGAAGGGTAATGTTTGCTTGGACACTTCGACCTTCAAAAAGTTTTTGAAAGACGAGATGATAGCGCAAAGAGAGGAAGAGAAGCTTTGCTTCCTAGTTTTGGCAAACACACGTTTAGCGCAGTCATATGAAACAAAGAAAAACAACCCTCAGTTGAGCATTGATCTGCCAGGTATATAAAATAATGGTTTTAGTTTAAAGAATACTGTGTAGGGGCTACGATAAGGAGGAAATGGATTTTAGTTTACATTCATGCGCCCTCATGTTAATCAAGTACAATTGCTCAAGGAATTGATACATTTGTTGCTGACGCTTTCTACAGTACTCGATGTGCTTGAATCAGAGAATAGCCACTTTCTAAGATATCTCCTACAAGTTTGTTTGTGCCCAGTTGCTACAAATAGGGGTTGAAAGTGTTGACAGAAGTAAAACCTGTTTCAGGTTTTCCTACTGTCAAAATGGGGGAAGGAGGCTAGCTCCTCTACAAATTAAGGGTAGGCAAAATTATGTTTTCTCTCTTCTTTTTCTCACTTTTTTTTGAGTCTGTCTAAGCTGTCTAGGAAATAGCCATGAGATAGTTATTGGCTATTCTGTAATACTGTTTTAAAATTGTTAGAATTAATAAACAGATGAAACATATAAGCTATGTTACTGCCCATCCTGTATGAAAGAATGAGTAGAACAGATTGATGTTCCCTTATTTGATCTTTAAGGGGAACTGTATAGTGGCGGTTTCTGTTCAAAAATCTCAGGTGGCAACACTATTATTGTTTATGTTATTCTCATGTTCTATACAGTTTTGCAAGGGCATTGCTAGTTTTTTATTAGCTAGTCTCTGTCAATAAGCTGACAGCCCTTATTAGAGCTGGAGATAGGGTTTTTTTCCTTTTGAAAATGATGTTGCATAGTCCAGATCGTGAAAAGTACAATGCAGGAAAGACGCTCATGTGATCCTTAGCAAACATTTTGAAGGAAAATATTGTTTTATAGGAATTTGTTTGTCATAACATGTTCTGCTGGAGAAAATGTACTCACTATGTTGAAGTTTAGTTCTTTTTGCAATAAGAATCCCTGTTAAATTAGCAGTTTTAGATTTTCCTGCTGCATCTATAACATGAGACCATGGTCCTAAGCATAACATGTAAGAGAAATTATTTTACAAGTGTCTGCAGTCCTGTACAAGTAATGTAAAATCTATGAGTAAAAGTGTAGAACATTTCCTTTTTCTTGAGGGTTCTTCAGATTGGTAATATAGGAATACACCAATGTAAGTATTTGGAGTATGTCTGTATTGTTTTTCTCTTTTCCTCAGAATTTAGTAAATGAACACAGACTTCCTTGGCTGTTTGGGATTGGGTGATGTATTACTCTTGTCAGTTCACCAAAACGTTCCTTTTATACTTGCCAATAGGTCCAGGGTTTTCTACTCTCAGATAGATGAAGTGGCTCTTGGGTGCCTTGCTAATGTATGGGGCGCCCGAGACTAAGGAAGTATTCTGAGACTATCCTCTCTGTTGTTAGATTATTTCTGTGCCTTGTCTAAAGACCTCTTGTTTTGTCCACCAATAGATATTTGCTGCCTTACAACCATTGCCAGAGGGGCCCGGACATCAGATCCAGCCTGGGGAGTCAGCGCCACTCCAGTTTGAAGCCAAAGTGAAAGGAACCAGCATAGGCGTTGCTGGCAACTAGGACCTCAGTGAAGGCGGAAGCACTGGGACGTGAAGTGTGTACCCCTGCCACTGTCTTGGGCGAAAGACGGGGTTACAAATCAGGATGGAGAAATCTTTGTGTGGATCCAGTTTTTGATGCCCAGCTGAGAGAGTCACAGAACGACAAGGACGGCAAGGAGGCTTTTGCTTGAGGTGACCCCCTTTGAAACAAGGGTTGCTTCAGGCCTTTGAGTCCTGGTCCCAAGTGAATGCAAGTCTATGCCTTTGTTTGTTGATCAAGAGATGCCCGAGCACACTGGGTACAATTTGTGGCCCTAACAAAAGAGCAGTGCGCCAGAGGTGCAATACAGGAGTTATGGAAGGACTTGAGTTTAGGGTACAGGTGCTGTGCCCTTGGTGCCTGTTAGATTAAAGTGAAGAAAACTGGTGCACTGCCTGAGACACTGGACAGGATCATTGAGGGTATTTGCCCTGGGGGGTGATTGCCCTATCCTGAAAGAAAGACTTTTCCTTCTCTGTGATTCTTGAGTTGCGAGTTGTGCAGCTCCACCGTGGGAACAACAAGAGCCTGCCTGTGAGGCTCAAATGGACACAGGGAGAAGACTCCCCTCTGGCTGGTTGGTTCTAGAAATTCCCAAGGACTCTTTTTTTGTTAGTAATGTACCCCTTTGGTCGTCCCATTTTTTTTGGAGGAGCAGCCCTTTGCGGCTCCTTGTCCTAATTCCTATGGCCCTGTGTGGTCCTCCTGGTCCCCCGGAGCCACAATTGTTTTTGTAATAATATGTCTGATTGCTTTAATATTTTTTAAGAGTAATGTTTATTCTGCACGAGAAAAGTTCATCTGAGCATGTTACTTTACTCTTTCCTTAAGTATATTAATTGATAATTTAGCCCTCATAAAAAATACTGAGAAAGTCTATTGAAAATGTTTTTATTAGGTATGTGCTGTTGGCTATTTTGAAATTGACTTGACGAGCCCCCATCAGAGCCCTGAAACTTAAAATTAGACTAGATGGTTTTGGTATTTGCTTTCTGCTTAGGATTGGAAAATATTGAGATTTCTGTTTGAGATAATAGTCATTATTCTCTCTTGCTACCTGTATGACCCAATGCTCTGTTCACTTTGTACTCCTGCTTATACCTTGTATATACCTGCTTAATGAAATGTTTAGAATGTAAATGCCCACCTAGCATAGGATATTGATGAATTTATGAGAAGAAAATGTGCAAAATATTTTCTATGTCTCTACTAGATCATGGGAATGTCTTTAGCTCATGCTAAAAGGATCATCTGTTAAAGATTGCAGGAATCGCTGTTAGCATGAGCTGAAAGCCATTTTGTACTTGGCAGCCATTTTAGTTAGCCATGTGCTCGCCATGTGCTTTCTCCCTCTTCCAGAGTCTTGCACATGCTCAGAGAGGCCTAGCTGGTAGAATGCACCTGCTCCTAGTATAGAACTGTCAGGCTATTCTTACTCATGTAAGCAGTTTAGTCTCTCCTCCCACTTTGTGGAGCAAGCAAATTTTGTATACCCATATTAGTCAATAAGCATGCTTGATTTTATGCTGACTATATAACAAATGCATATATAAGGACCCTGTTCTCTGCACTCATTAGAATGCCTCCTACAGTGGCCTGCGGGTACCGTAAGATGCAATCTCCCTCATCTGAGGTTAATAAAACATGTTTTTTTGATATTACAGCTTCTGTGCCAATCTCTTCTTTGTTGGTCTTAAGGACCAGATGTATCAGTGAACCCCTAAGAAGGTTTTTATTTCTACATTAGGATGGGGGGGCATTGCATTCTACCAGGTGGGTTCTGTGGAGTTTGTGTTGGGGGGTGTGTGAGGGGCGGTGCTTGTGACTATGGTCAGTGCTGCAAGTCCCCCTTCCCACCCAGCTAGCCAGATTTCCCACCATGGAACGTGCTTGCATTGCAGGGAGTGTAAGTTGTCTCTCAGGATGTCAGTCAGTGGTGTCCTGCTGTTTGTTGGTGCACAGTTGCCAGCAGGGCCTTGTGCTCCCCACAGCAGTAGCCAGTGTCAGCCATCTTGTGAGTCCTTCTCCACTCCCTGTGATGTGCGCATGGTTCATGGTGGTGTTGATGGGACAGTTGGGGGGGCAATATGTGTGACTGCGACTCCCATGATGCGATTGGCTACACTGACTTGGCCAGCATACACAGAATTCCTTCCTTTGAGTGGTCTTCACTGTGTGTTGGTGTTGTTGTGGTGGCTACATGTGTGGATGTGTTTGTTAGTTCTATTTGTGCCACTGCCTAGCTGTAGTTGTGGTTGTGTTTGTACATGTGTTGGCACAGTTGGATGTGACTTTTTTGATGGCATGTGTTGTGTTTATCTGACTGACATACACATTTTGGGATGATTCTGTTCTGGTTGCTGTGTAATTGCTATGAGTGCATGGTTTGACTCTCCCTTGACAGTGATGTGTGTGTTTTGTGGCAGTATATTGTGTACATTTGTTGTGTACTCACCAGGCTCTGGGATGTCCTCTAGTCCATATACGCTCACTGGCGGAAGGATGGCCCGCACCTTCTCCTCCCAGGGCCTGAGGTATATTGGCTTGGCAGGAGGGCCACTGCCGGTGTGTTGGCTGTTGATGTAGTCTTTCGTCAGCATTTTCCGTACCCTCCTGCGCACGTCATACCACCTGTTCTGGATGTCCGTCTTTGTGCGCCGACATGGTGATTGGGCGTTCACCCTGTTGATGATCCTCTCCCACATCTTGGTTTTCTGCGACATGGGGGTCTGTTGGACCAGTGTGCCAAACAGCTGTGGCTCCACCCTGAGGATCTCGTCTACCATGACTTCCAATTCACTATCTAGGAACTTGGGATTCTTCTTGGGGGGCATGGTGATGGGTGGTGATGGTGGGTGATGTGTGTGTTGGTGTGCAGGTGAGGGTGTGTGAGTGTGTGTTTTGCTGGGTGTATGTGAGGTAGGTATTTGTTGGTGTGCTGATGGTGTGTGGCTTGTGTGAGGGATGAGCTGTGGGTGTGTGGTTGCTTTCTCTTGGGTGCTGGCAGTGGAATGGCATTTGCAAAGGCTCATGGTAGTGATTTGTGTCCTTTATATAGGTGGAGTTGTGGGTGTGTCTTTGTTCTCTGTCCCCACCCCCCCAGTATTTATTGGCTTGGTAATTGCTTGTTTGGCCTTTTTTTGGGTGATTTTTCCTTTGTGCTGTTTGTGTATGTTGGAAACGTTCTTGTGACCGAGTCGGACCCTGCATTGGTCTCGTACGGTGTTCTCCGTTTCGTTCACGCTGTGTTTGTGCAGTTTTCTATGCTGCGTACGCGTCGGTCGCGGTGTTTTGTGTTGCTTCGGCTCGGTTTTGTATGCGTGTCGGTCGTACGGCTTGTCCTCCGTCCGACTCGGTCGTGGTTTTCGCGCCTTGCATCGTACTTTGCGGTTTGGAGTTCGCGTGTACGTTTCGGTCGGATTTGTTCCGGGTGCGTGTCGGTCGGTTGGATTCGCGTGTTTTTCCGGCCGGATTGCTGCTTTCCGTGCGGCTCGGTCGGTCGACTTTGTTTCGGTACGTGTCGGTCGGATTTTTCACGCCTTGCATCGTACTTGGCGTGTCGTGCGCCACGGGTACGTGTCGGTCGGTATTTTTTCCGGATACGAGTCGGTCGGTGCTTTTTCCGGCCCGAATCGGAATCGACCCCTAAGATTGTTGTGTTTACTTAAAGATGCAGAGCACTATATATTTTTGGAAAGATGGCCCGAAGGTGTATATCTTTTATGAAATCACATATATGTTTACATGGTGATCTATGTTCTTCAAGGCTGTTGAAACTTTCATGTATATAGTGAGGGTAGTGCATTTCTTTCAACATGCTCTGTTTAAAAGTGGGAAGGGGTAATAGTGAAGAATGTCTTTTGAGAGTTTGTGTGCTAGCTTCACTTGGCATGTAACTTTTCTTTGAGAAATTCTGAATATATGTTTTAAAGACTCAGGAAATATTTGCAAAATGATGTAGGTATACCATTAGGAAAAGGTTTTGTGCTTTCAAAAGGTGAGAATTGTTGTTTTCAGTTTTAGAAACTTATTGATGCATGTGGACGCTGAGTAACAGAGCAATGTATACTCTTAGAGAGCCACATATGCAATTATATATCGAGTGTGATATCTAGACTTATTCAATCACCCAGGTATTACACATGCACTCTTCCAATCACACAGGCACTAATTATGTACTCATTGAACTACGCAGGCAACACCCATGCGTTCATCCATTCACCCAGATAGTAGCAATATAGTTATGTGAATATACAGACACTAACTATGCAGATATGGAACCAGTGAGGTAGTTCCTTTTTACCCTGGGAATCATGTTGGCACTACCTATATTCTGAGGGCATTATGTAGGCACTATCTATGCACTCATCCAATCATCCAGGGAGTATTGTTGTACTCAACCAGAAATACATGTATTTACAAGTTTTAGTGAGGAATATGTACTCTTTTAGAACCGTCTGGTAAATCATATATGTAACCTGTCACACACTGTTTGCATGTACTCAGAAGAATTAGTGAGCTATATGCTGTGATACACATTAATGTGCAGATTTTTAAATGGAGTGTTACCAAAATCTAAATCTGACACATCAAAGTAGAAAAGTATTGAAACACGAAATGTACCGGTGACACAGGTGTAAAAAGGCACAGAAATAATAGGTATTATATTGTGTTTTTGAATTTACAGTATTGAGACATTGTATGTACTTTTATACTTTAGTTGATGTTTATTTTAAAATTGAGTACATAAGGGATAAAGTGGCCTTTTAGCGTGTATAAGTGAGATCTGAGATATGATGCAGCTGTGTTGTAGGAGGGGTGCTATAATATTAAAAGGTAAGTCATAAATTAAGTTTTGTGTTTTGGTTTGGGATTGGTACATTGAAGTAAGTGTGTGTAATTATGTAGGTAGGTTGATTTGTACATTTAAAACTGCAACATTGGGTGGGCGGAATTTGCGTGGTCGCGCAACGCAAAGCTCCGCGAAACGGTAAAAAATCTCCGCGAGCACGCAAAAGTTCAGCAAACATGCGGAATTGCTTGTTCCGCCCGTTCGCGATGCTTTTTTCCTGTTCGCGAACGCTGTTTGCGTGCTCGGGGAGAAATATCTCGCGAACACGCATTTTGAAAGCGTGAACAAGCAAAAAATTCCGCAAAGCCGCGGATCGCGGAATTTTTGGCAATTTCGCGTTTTCCGCGGAACGCGAAATTACTCAAATTCCGCAAATTCCGTGAGCCGAACGGAATTTACCGCCCAGGCCTAAAACCTATTTTTGTATTATGTGGAACACAGTAGTAAAGTAGCTAGTACATTGGCTAGAAAAACAATACAAATATAGTTTTTTTTTACAGAACAATATCTGCATAAATTACAGAGAGATTGCATACAAAAGCTCGGAGGGAAAAGTGACAGAAGCATGTACAGTATCTATGCAGAACTGAGACTCAAAGGGGGCAAAATGAAGAAAATGTGGTGAACGAAAAAAGAGTTATTGGTAAGAGGACAAACTCATTTCTTAAAAATATATGTGGACATTTTCAAAGATTATGAAATAATGAAAATAAAATTCAAACTATGAGAAAGAATAACTATTGACAAAATCTATATAGCAAGAACAGGAAAGAATGTAACAAAGATGTATACCCCTTAACCAGGAGCCATAAGCAGTTTAAAGAAATCAGAGCTCGGATATTTCGTAGTCGAGTAGTTATAAATCTACTGAGAAATATTAAGAAGTATAGAAGAAGGAGACATGCAGTGTAAGAGTTGAGAGAGAAGTTGATAAGGCGTTTGCTTTGAAGGTGAAGGTTTTTATTTTGATTATAAACAGAATGAAGACACTTGACAAAATAGGTGTTGTACTTGAGGAGACAAAACCAGAAAAAAAAGATTAGTGAATAAAAGTAACTTTTGTGCAGTTTTTAGTGGAGAATGGATACATACTTCTAGTACAGAATCTTTCTTTAGTGAAGGATAATAGATTAGTTCATGCTATTGATTGATTGCAGAGGACGATGTTATGAACTGAAGAATGGCATTCCTATAGCGAAAGAGGTGATGGTACCTACAAATGTATGGTGTATGGTGATGGTACCTACAACTTATTGGAGAACAGGTACAAGGAAGGAAGAGTCAGGCGCCTGTATAGAAATGGAATTGTAGTAGTGTTTGTAGTATTCAACAGAAATTCATTGATATATTAAGGACATTTCTACATATCTTTCCAAGGCAAAGTTTAAAACAGAAAATAAGTACTTTACAAGGATTGGATCCTTGCAAGATTAGAGAGCATACACATTTGCAGGGACACTCACTAGCATTTTTATCAAACAAAGTGTGCCAAAGCACTTTTCAGGATGTTAGTTGCACACCACTCAACAGTGCAAACTTTAGTTAGGAGGCTGTACTATGTGAAAACTCCTGCTTTATGCTTAGGAGAAATGAATAGAACACTTGTGTATGGTATTGTGGCAGATGTGAAGAGGTTTGTGATGATGTGCAGTTTCGATTCTTTGGTCCTCAGTAGGATTCTAGGGAAAATGAAGAGTTTTTAAGAGGAGGAATTGTAGAACAGGACACAGATATTACAATTGATAGTTTTGAAGAAGAGATTACAAAATTGGACACAGCGTGGTCTAAATAAACAGAGTACGTTTGTATATGTTGTTGACGCACTCATTAGAAGATTTAAACACAGACTGTTGAATTGTATTTAAAAAGTGAAAAAGTAAATAATGATAACTGGCAAAAGTTAGCTGTGTATTTTTTTGTAGAAGAACACTTTGGCTATTCTATATGGCAAGTTATATGTAACTAGTGTTACAATAATTCAGAAGATAATAAAATGAACAACACATAGCTACTAAATACCCATTTTGTAAGATAATAAAATGCCTGCTAATGCAGAAAACTATGAAAGGCCAAAAAAAAATAATATTTACATTTATGATTCTTTGCAGCATTGCAAAGGGCTCTTATGGACTGCTCTCCAGCACTCACTACAACTCCCCAATCCATGCAGTATGATGCCATCCAAGAAAACTGTGGAGCCAAATCTGGAAGTTGAGAAGGGACCTCTGAAGGAACTCTCAGCCCCAGTGTTGTTGTGGTTGTTTTTAAAGTTCAGGGTCCTTCAGCCTTTCATTGCCTTCTTGCTGCTTTTACACTATTGCTTTGAAATGTATTTAGATGGTAAAGCATGGGCGTAGTCCCTCAAAAATATTTTTTATTTGTACCTATTGACGATGTCTTGTGACATATTTGCATTGCGCAAATCTGCTCACTATGAATTCCTCTTAAAGAATGTTCAAGATAGATAAATGGGTGTGTTCTTTTTATTTTTTTAGTTGAAAAGTGTATTATTCAATGATATTCTTTTATTTCTCAGTGACATGATTTTCTGTTTTGTTTTTGATTTTTTTTGTGGTTTTGCACGTGGCCATTCTTGAAAACTGTGGAGCCATATCTGTTGCAGTAGTCTGCACCTTTCAAAGGACTATCTGGGTGGGAATTGTTGCTGGTGCCACTAATGTAGATGGTCCTCCAGCTTCCCTCTACTTTATGCCAGTTAGAGATGTTTTTTATGCTAGGTTTTAGGATGATAGACCATGGACGTCATCCCACATGAATATTTTTTATTCATCCCTCTATAATGGATCTTTTCACAGAGTGAGCATTGTACTAGTTTTGGAACAGTTTTAAGGGTAAGAATGGGTAGTTTTATGGGTGTTTTGTGGTTATGTTCTATTCGTGAGTTCAGATGTTGAAATTTATTTTTTGAAATTGTTGTTTTTGTTAAATGCGTTGTTAAAATAAAGTTAAATAATTATGTTGCTAAACAGCTAGACTCAAACTTTGTATAAAATATGTTTAAATATCTGTTACATTTTGACATTTTTATTTGTAAATACTGATGTCATTGCAACCTTTGGTGTTGCTGTGAAGAAGGACAATTCATTTTGATGTAGTTATTTCAACAAATGTATACAAAGAGGAAAGCTAAATTAGTATGTTACTAAATAGCTACACTCAAACTTTGTGTAAAATATATCTATATATGTGTTTTACACTTTGTCAAAAACACCCGGAATTCGCAGTGTGTCCTTGGCAATGGCACTCATTGAATCATACAGGCACTAGCTGTGCAATCATCAAGGAAGTCCTTTCTCAACCACTCTGCAAACGCACCTCCTGGCATAGTACTAGTTGGGGGATGAAGTCCCCTTGGCTATTGAAGGCCGTTGGGGGCCAACTACCCCTCCTATTACCACCAGCAGGTCCCGCACAGTCAGTTTGCTAAGAGTTCTTCAGAGGCCATGCCCCCTTTCTGCACCACTCTGCAAACGTGTCTCCTGGAACACTACTGGTTGGGGGGTAAAGTTATCTTGGATGCTAAGGGACCTTGGGGACTAAGAAGCCCTCCTGGTATTTTCCGTTAGTCTTATACAGTGGGATTCCTGAGAGCTGGCCAGAGGCCCCAAACCCTTTCCCCACCACTCTGCAAACACCATTTCTACTTAAAAAAACAGAAATTCACTAAAAACAACAACGGTTACAGGAACGTTATAGTTAGTAATTAGCATTTACAAATCCTTAGAAATTCACTGGAAAAAAACAAAGGTTACAGGGTCGTTATAGTTAGGAAATAGAATTAAAAGAACTTGGAAATTCACTGAAAAAAGCAAAGGTTACAGGGACTTTATAGTTAGGCTCAGATTTCATAAGCACAAAACCAGAGAAATTCAGCAGTTATAGTTAGCTGAGCTAACTAAAACTTGCTCCCCAACAATGGACTGCTTATGACCTCACAATTTACATCACTTATGACATGGTCAGTGACATCACTAATGACATCTCAAATGACATCTCCTTGGCACAAATGAGGGGCAGCTCTGAGCACACCCTATTGTGTGGTGAAGGTGGTGTTAGGTTTCCTTTCTAGCAGGAAGGAGGCTGGGTTCCTTGTGTAGGCTGCAGAAAACCCTGCCACAGGACGATTTTCTGGCCTAATGGCCACCATCGCACATAAGGCCAGAAGTGATCGGCAGCTGCTAATCAACAACCAGGGCCGACCCTTGTTGTAAAAACTCCATATTCGGTGTGCGGTTGTGTGGGTGTGAGCATGCGTAATACTGTCAAGGAGATAGAGATCATACTGTGACCTCTGTACTGCCTTGAAGCTCCAGCAGCTAGATTTAGGCTGCAGCTGTGACGACCCTGGCAAAACTGGCCAGCCCATTGGTGACGATCACTTCCTCCCTGCGACCCTTGCATCTGGTTGCATTTCTCGTGAAACCATGTGTTTGAATGAACTACATTCAATTTGGAATGTTTCAAGAGCAGGCCAGTCATACACACGTTAATATCTCTTTGGGCAATGAGCATATTTTGTGTGAGAGTTTCACACTCATCGCAAGTTCCTTGGGGATATCAAACTTGTTTCTTTTACTTTTTTGTGTAGTACACAACCATTTCTGTTTCTACTCGGAGGAGGAGAGGCAGCTTTGGGTCCTTTATAGGACCGGAGGTGAGCTGGCGCGTAAGTTGTCTTTGGTCCACATCACCTGGAATATTCAGATTGGTTTGGCGATGGGGGGTACAATTCCATGATTTCTGTCTCCGCTCCTTTCCTGCTTCTGGGTCCTTATGGTGGTGTATTTGTGGTCTCCATGGAACACAGAGCCCTGTTGAGCCTAATGGAGCGTGTCCAGTATAAGAGTGCTGGTGGTGTTTGTCATTCATTTGATAAAACACGGGGCAGCTACAGGTGACCATGTTTGCCTGGAAGCCTTAAGGGATAACAATAATTGGGTCAGTGTTACAAGCTTGGCATACTAAAGTTGAATATGTCAATGAAATTTTGAGAATACCCGCAAAACCATTCTCCGTCCACAATCACCGCCTCCCCACACAGAAGAAGATTTACTGCAAAGAACAAGTTTATGTTACAAGTGTCCCTGCAATGAGTTGTATAATTGCAGATGGTTGACTTGGCAGAAACACCTCCTCCCTGGTCAGAAGAGGTACAACAGCCTGCCCTGAAACCGGGTAACCGAGTTTGAGTCCTGGTGTCAACTGTACATACTGTGATCTCTGGTAGGTCGCTTAAGTTCCCCTGAAAATAAATACATACAAAAAATTCATTTCAATAATAAAACATCCCTAATGCTGTCAAAGGTTATCCTTTCCAGTCATTCCACAGACGGATTTCCAGGGGAAGAAAGGAGCATCAGCAAGTAGATACTGAACAAAGTCTTGCTAAGGTCGAGCCTTGGGCACAATGGGGTGCTGCGACAGCGCATCCCATCAGTCTGTAAAAGTTGGAAGATAATTGCATTTGGCTTGCTATTTCTGGATAAGCTACTGTGACACAGCACCACTGAGGGCCATGCATTTCACCGAGGCAGGACAGGCCAGTTTGTTTAATGTTGGGGTGCAGGCATTGAGAGCCATTATCCTACTCCAGTCCAAGGGTGACAGATGGCGGCATGAAGCTTTCAGCTTTGTCGCAGCTCTACCACGTGCACTAAGAACCCGAATGCTCTCTGAGGATTGGGATTGGTGTTGATGGTGCCAACATGCATATTCCACATGTACTGGATGCATGAAGGGTGATACTAGAGAGGGGGAACACAGTGCAGTGGGTCAGCAGCGCTTCTACAGTTCAAGCTCCAGCTCTGGTATTGGAATTGACCCATTTTCATTGTTATGATGTGAAGTGTTCATATTTTCATTTCGCCACAGGGTTCAGAGGACTCTCACTGTGCCACAGTTTGTATGACTCCTAAATCCTGTTGCCAGTGGAAGCCACATGGCTTCATCCTTTTTAAAGTAGAGTTTTCTTTATTGGCTTTGATATTTTGTTGGAGGCAGAGTGCTCTGATGTGGGACATTTTGGCAAATCTGTGTCTGTTTGATGGTTTAGAGCTAGGTGGGGTGGCTCGGCTGCTTGCAGATTTTGATTCCCCCACACACTCTGCTTCATTCTTCACTTGGACTGCAGCACAATCATACTCCATTTTTTTTCAACATGCTTTCTGATACGATTTCACATTGGGTCTGTTTAGAGCTTCAGCTGGCTGTTCTTTTTGGGGACCTCCATGGCAGTGGTTGTCACGTTGACTCGTATGCACTAATATTCCGGGGGCAGGGACCTGAAAGTATTGCTGCTCTAACTCTTGAATCTCATCTTCCAGTCACCGCAGGCTATTTCTAATGTCTTTGAGTACCCCTGACTGTAAGGCTATGCAGGTCCCACGTATGACCACCTTAAATGCCTCCCATAAGGTGCCCATAGAGTCGACTGTACCCACATTCAATTCGAAATATTCTGTGATCTTAACCCGCACCTCTTCTCTGAATACCAAGTCTAGTAGTGCGTTGTGGGGAAGACGCCATGTGAATAGTTGTATGCTCTGCTTCGAAACGAGTAGTTGAATCGCGACTGGCGCATGATCGGAGAGCGTACGTGAGTGATGCGATATGTCGGAGGTCCAGGAGTGTATATCTCTAGATGTTAGCCAGAAGTCCAGCCTAGACCAAGCATTGTGTTGCTGAGTTATGCATGTCCCTTCCCGGGCCTCTGGATGTAACACCCGCCATGTATCTAAGAGGTAATGGTCTTCAATTATGCTGTGTAATGCTGCTGCCGCTTGTGGGTGGTGTGTACGGGAGATGCCCACTCTGTCGTCCTGTAGCGATAGTACAAGATTAAAATCCCCCCCACAGCAGTGCAGCCGCCCCCGCTGTTTGAATCTTATGCCATAACTGATTAAAAAATTCTGGACTATCTGTATTGGGCCCGTATGTGTTGACAATTGTAACCTGCTGCCCATAGATTGTGCCTTGTAATATTATGTAACGCCCTTCCGGATCTATGACAGCCTGTTGTGTTTGCCAGGGAATTCCTTTCCGTATTAAAATCGCCACCCCGAGAGTAACTAGAGTAGTTAGAAAGCCATATCTCACCCTATCTATTTGAGTTGAGGCGTGTTCGGGTCGGTTCTGTCAAATGCGTTTCCTGCAGGAGGCAGATATCTGCCCCATGTCTTGTAAGGTATGAATGTATTAATCTGGATTTTCTATGGTCATTGAGACCTCACACGTTCCACGTGATACAATTTAATGTGGTCATAGACACGGTGGAGCACATGTTGGTCTTTGGTTTGTTGCTCTTTACAGGTTCCTATGGGACACCAAAATGCTTCTTGGTTAGGAACTGGAGGTTCTCGGCGATTGCCACAGTTTGTATGCTTCGATGTTTGGCTAGAAAGAGAGTGACCAGAAGGGGCATTTTACTCCACCTCTGTCCCCAGAATAGGTTAAATCAATGAGCCTGCATTCGGATGGTGGGAGTGAACCCATGTGTCCCAGGATGCTGAATAATCAAATTCAATTGTCCTTTCAACATGAGAGGATGTAGCCTTACGGCTAGAGCGGTCGACTTCGAAGCTGGGGAATCGGGTTCGAGTCTCGGCAACGATGCTCAACATCCTGTGATTCTGGGCAAATCACTTAATCTCCCCGTGCCTAACAAAAATGAATGTGTCCTTCTGTAACAAAACTTGTACTCATGTAAAGCGCTCAGATACCCGATGTCTCGGGTCTAGTTTGCGCTATATAAAACTCTAAAAAAAAGAAAACATGCTTCGACAAACAATTTTAAATGTCATTTTATGTGCAGCTTCACTGGCTGGTCACATTAAGAGTTTCTGTGGCTGAGTGGTTATTACCACGTTTACCCTCCATGCAAAAGTTCCCAGTTCAGGACTAGGTGGAAACAGATTTTGGGGGCAGCTTAGCATACCTCCAAGGTGTTGTTTTCGGATTTGATGTTCCTTTCTGATCATGATTGCAGCTTAAAGCCATCATAAGTTTCTTGCATGTTGCCTGTGTCTTGTGCTCTCCAACTGCCTCACCTCAGAGACATTTAAAGGTATGTCCATGGTGAATTGTGTTGCTTATTAATGTTTTTCATTACATAAAGACATCCATTGCTTAATGCCACATGCTTTTAATGTCATCAAAATTTGGGGCATCACGTATCATAGTGGGGACAGTCACCAATGTATAAAGGTCTTTTTTGTCTATTTTAGCAGGACATTTACACACACTTTATACTAACTGGGGCCTCTATATTGAATAAAATACTGAAGTACGAGGTTTTCTTAGAGGTGTTAACTGGTACATGTTTTACTTGCCAATTGTGACCTATTTATCTGCCCCAACGAGTCACTATACACAGATAACTGGAAGGGAGGAAAGTAAGGCTGCTGGATAGAACCCTTTCCTTTACCCTTAGCGGCAAGATGTGGCCAGCAGGATGTCAGTGAATTAAGCCATCTGTAGCAGTGATTGTTGCCTGCCCTCAGTGCAGATGATATGATGGTTAAATAACATTTCCAGGTAACACTTTGCTTTCAGCCAAATGGCCACTTGCATGAGCAGGTTCACTGGTGATTTTCGAAAATTGGCATTGTGTGGGTGATGGCTATGGCAAACCAAGTCTGAGCAGTTTTTATGTTGAGTAATAGGTTAGGTTTTCATTAAATACAATCTTACTGGAAATAAATTCAGGGACAAGGCACAGCTTTGTTACTCTCTGGGGGAGCACAATTAATTCTTTGGATAATCAAATTAAACTAGGTCTAATTTCTAGATTAATTATAGCTGGGTGGCATGTGATGTGGAATGACCCCCAATTGGGGGTGAGATGGGGTTAAATTGCCATGCAATGTGAATATTTTCACATAGTCCTGCAATGACCCTCGCTGTTGACAACATCATTAATTTACTACAAATGACCACTGAGGGGGAGCATATTAGTTATCACAGCTAGCAGATGTGTGCTTGAATAATAACTGACAGAGGTGAACTTCCAGCACTCCCCACATATGCATAAGTTGTTTAGCAGCCAGATCGCAACATGACCATCCTCTCCTACACCCAGGGCCACTGGCATTATGGGATGCATTAGCAATTCTCACAGACTTAGAGGCCTGCCTCATTAGGCATTATTTAAGTATTAAATACTATCATTGACTGAATCCTTTCAAAGAAGGTTTTAACATTATGAAAGTGACAAATAATGAATCAATACTCTAACAGGTGTGCCTTATTATGAGGCATAATTTGATGACCCTGGCCACATATTTTAGCCAACCCTGCCATTAATTTGGGTATCCCCTGCTGCATTATTCCTCTTGCCAATCTCTTGCCCAAGTGCTTCTTTGTAATGGCATCCAGGCCTTGATGCAAAATAAAGTTCAAGGGAAACCCCTTGCACTACACCATTGGATTTAACATGGTAAGCGGGACAGTAAGGAGCCATGTACATTTGGTCGGACTCCTTAACAAAAATGCCAGATTGGTCAATACCAACCCTTGGCACGTGTTCTCCTTTAGGCGCAACAAGACAATTCGCAACTGCTTGGTTAGAACGTATAAAACTGAAACTAATATCCAAACTACATTAGACAAACAAAAAGCGTTAGGCAACTACAAATGTGGAACGTGTTCAATATGTTCCCTTTGTATAGAAGCCAAGAGTATGGCATTTAATGACAAAACATTAGTATCGAAAACTCTTAATAACTGCCGGAGTAGAAATGAAATATATCTACTTGTCTGTCCCTGTGGATTAGGGTATGTAGGCGAAACTAGCAGAGAGTTGCGTATACGTCTATTAGAGCACAAATCAGCAGTTAGGACGAGAAAGGAAAATGCTCCACTAACAGATCACTTTATGAAGTTGAACCACAACTGTAACCAAATCAAGTGGTTTATCTTAGAAAAAATCACTATCAGTAGGAGAGGAGGACACTTAGATTCGTTGAGGAAAAAACGGGAACAATGGTTCATTAGTTATCTGAATACCATTGTGAGAGGGTTAAACACGCAAGAGGACTGGATGAGAATCGTGGTAGAGTGAAAAACAATGTCATGGTTTCTAGCCTCAAGGTTGTGGTGACGAATATCAATAGATTGATTGTTCTAGATGTGTTTGAATAGTGAGCAACTAGAGTACGATACTGCAAGTTGTTTGGCTCGTCTGTATTTTATTCAAGACATGCTAGTTAATAAAGTTTTGTATTGAAAAGTAATTAGGATAAATCTCTATCGCACTCGTGAATTAATCCATAAATTAAATCTAGTAGACAGATGTGTCACGTAACATACTATCGGTATAATGATAACTAGAAGGAAGATGTGGTCAAACATATTGAGATCTTAGTATATACAAGACATAGGGGATTTAGTGAGATAGCAACAATTTCTCTGTTGAAATACTACCGCATAATTTGGAGGGGGTGGTTTCGCAACACATAACGGGTACAATCATAATTAGAAGGAACAGGCGTGTAAACAATAGAGATCTTAACAAATATAAGGCACATGTGACGCAGCGATATAGCAATAAAATTATCGTGGTCTATCAGTGCACAACTCTAGGATTAGATGAGTGCAGCAAATAGTAGGAATATTATGGCACTAAATTGTGTATACCGCCCATGTCAGTTTAATATAATAAATTCCGAATATTAGCTTTAATAATAAATAATAACAACAATAGCTTCAAAAAATAGAAGAATTAATGTTGGAAGTCTTACTTAGTATAATTAATATTAAGGTTGGTGGATTGATCACAGCGTTAATATATGACGGACAATATTAGAATTAGTTTAAAAAGAGTGTGTTACCGGTTATCTAAATGGTAGCGTTACAATATTTTACACGAACAGTTTAATTTTAAGTAAAAGTTTGTTTATACACAACATTTTGTGTTGAAGGTTGTTTAAGCCCGTTATTATTTCCGGGTCGTACATGGTCGCGCTATATTTTTTAAACACGTTAGGTACTATGAAATAATGAATAGAGGAGGGTGTTTAAGGACATCAGTACTTCCGTGTTTCAAATGGCAGCGCCAGCACAAGAAGTGTTACATAGAGTAGTAACTTGAAGACAGATGAAACATATGATTCAACTCCCTTATCCAGTCACAAAACGCGTACACCAATTTAAATTCGGCGTTTTTCCCGTGATTCCTCTGAATCAACGAACGAAAGGCAGGACGTACGAGGTTCCAACTATATCCTAAATTGAAGGTGAGACAGTCATGAGTAACTGAAATGGATAATAGGGAGGAGGGCAGATATAAATTGATACATAATAATGGTTCGTGGGTAACAAGTTATACCTTTGTTTACCCTTCTTCCATCAGTCTATGTTTGGCTATAACCGGGAGGAACCTTGTAAAACGCGGTCCCACAGCTTTTGTATGACAACGGACTGGGAGTATATTTATCGAAGTCTCCATGCCGAAAAATAAAGGTAGGATACCTTTCTAGAAGTCTCCATAGTTCAGGCTAATAAATAAAAGAACGAGTTTAGTAAACGGCTCTCTCGTCTTTCTGTTTAGAATTATCAAGTGGTAAGGAGTCAAGATACCCCGTAATAAGGCGGTGTTCAAATCTGAACAGACATATCCATTAAGGAGAACGCGTGAGCAAGTTGTAAGCTCTAATCCGAAAGAGAGGTAGGACGTGCCTCGAATATTAAGTATAATATTATGCAAATAGGAAGCAATGAGATGAGTGATTTGTAACTCCTTTTCTCTAGGTGTTGTGAATTTTAAAGACACATAACAATATAAAGAAGGGCTAATGAATTGGCTTTTCACAGAGTTGAGGCAAAGAACAGTTAAAGCCCGTCACTTTTATTTATCAGGTGAGATGACCTAAATTATAACAGATCATAGGGTTTTAGTATATGAATTAGGGTACATATTTAGTTCATGTTGGATGTTTTTCAGGGGCTTGCTATACAAATCAATACAAAAGGGGATGATGGACGGAACGTTTGAGCCAATCAAACACTCTCTCCCAGTCAACTGATCTGGGTTTAATCCATCATCATTCTTTAGCTCACTCCCACCACCCCAGTTCAGACATGGCCATATGCAAATCAGTCTGACCCTGTGCCTCATGGGAACAGTCCAGCCCGAACTGCCAAGCCATGTCTTCCCTGGACCGGAAACAAGCATCCTAGGACCGGTTTCTGGCATTCCAGCCGTCATCAGCCAGGCTTGCTTGAATCCAGTGGCAAAGTGAGCAAGGGACCCACGTCTGGGCATACCCCCGCCAACTTAGGGCGAACAAAGCGATACAAAAGGGGATGATGGACGGAACGTTTGAGCCAATCAAACACTCTCTCCCAGTCAACTGATCTGGGTTTAATCCATCATCATTCTTTAGCTCACTCCACCACCCCAGTTCAGACATGGCCATATGCAAATCAGTCTGACCCTGTGCCTCATGGGAACAGTCCAGCCCGAACTGCCAAGCCATGTCTTCCCTGGACCGGAAACAAGCATCCTAGGACCGGTTTCTGGCATTCCAGCCGTCATCAGCCAGGCTTGCTTGAATCCAGTGGCAAAGTGAGCAAGGGACCCACGTCTGGGCATACCCCCGCCAACTTAGGGCGAACAAAGCGATACAAAAGGGGATGATGGACGGAACGTTTGAGCCAATCAAACACTCTCTCCCAGTCAACTGATCTGGGTTTAATCCATCATCATTCTTTAGCTCACTCCACCACCCCAGTTCAGACATGGCCATATGCAAATCAGTCTGACCCTGTGCCTCATGGGAACAGTCCAGCCCGAACTGCCAAGCCATGTCTTCCCTGGACCGGAAACAAGCATCCTAGGACCGGTTTCTGGCATTCCAGCCGTCATCAGCCAGGCTTGCTTGAATCCAGTGGCAAAGTGAGCAAGGGACCCACGTCTGGGCATACCCCGCCAACTTAGGGCGAACAAAGCGATACAAAAGGGGATGATGGACGGAACGTTTGAGCCAATCAAACACTCTCTCCCAGTCAACTGATCTGGGTTTAATCCATCATCATTCTTTAGCTCACTCCACCACCCCAGTTCAGACATGGCCATATGCAAATCAGTCTGACCCTGTGCCTCATGGGAACAGTCCAGCCCGAACTGCCAAGCCATGTCTTCCCTGGACCGGAAACAAGCATCCTAGGACCGGTTTCTGGCATTCCAGCCGTCATCAGCCAGGCTTGCTTGAATCCAGTGGCAAAGTGAGCAAGGGACCCACGTCTGGGCATACCCCCGTCAACTTAGGGCGAACAAAGCGATACAAAAGGGGATGATGGACGGAACGTTTGAGCCAATCAAACACTCTCTCCCAGTCAACTGATCTGGGTTTAATCCATCATCATTCTTTAGCTCACTCCACCACCCCAGTTCAGACATGGCCATATGCAAATCAGTCTGACCCTGTGCCTCATGGGAACAGTCCAGCCCGAACTGCCAAGCCATGTCTTCCTGGACCGGAAACAAGCATCCTAGGACCGGTTTCTGGCATTCCAGCCGTCATCAGCCAGGCTTGCTTGAATCCAGTGGCAAAGTGAGCAAGGGACCCACGTCTGGGCATACCCCCGCCAACTTAGGGCGAACAAAGCGATACAAAAGGGGATGATGGACGGAACGTTTGAGCCAATCAAACACTCTCTCCCAGTCAACTGATCTGGGTTTAATCCATCATCATTCTTTAGCTCACTCCACCACCCCAGTTCAGACATGGCCATATGCAAATCAGTCTGACCCTGTGCCTCATGGGAACAGTCCAGCCCGAACTGCCAAGCCATGTCTTCCCTGGACCGGAAACAAGCATCCTAGGACCGGTTTCTGGCATTCCAGCCGTCATCAGCCAGGCTTGCTTGAATCCAGTGGCAAAGTGAGCAAGGGACCCACGTCTGGGCATACCCCGCCAACTTAGGGCGAACAAAGCGATACAAAAGGGGATGATGGACGGAACGTTTGAGCCAATCAAACACTCTCTCCCAGTCAACTGATCTGGGTTTAATCCCATCATCATTCTTTAGCTCACTCCACCACCCCAGTTCAGACATGGCCATATGCAAATCAGTCTGACCCTGTGCCTCATGGGAACAGTCCAGCCCGAACTGCCAAGCCATGTCTTCCCTGGACCGGAAACAAGCATCCTAGGACCGGTTTCTGGCATTCCAGCCGTCATCAGCCAGGCTTGCTTGAATCCAGTGGCAAAGTGAGCAAGGGACCCACGTCTGGGCATACCCCCGCCAACTTAGGGCGAACAAAGCGATACAAAAGGGGATGATGGACGGAACGTTTGAGCCAATCAAACACTCTCTCCCAGTCAACTGATCTGGGTTTAATCCATCATCATTCTTTAGCTCACTCCACCACCCCAGTTCAGACATGGCCATATGCAAATCAGTCTGACCCTGTGCCTCATGGGAACAGTCCAGCCCGAACTGCCAAGCCATGTCTTCCCTGGACCGGAAACAAGCATCCTAGTTCAGGCTAATAAATAAAAGAACGAGTTTAGTAAACGGCTCTCTCGTCTTTCTGTTTAGAATTATCAAGTGGTAAGGAGTCAAGATACCCCGTAATAAGGCGGTGTTCAAATCTGAACAGACATATCCATTAAGGAGAACGCGTGAGCAAGTTGTAAGCTCTAATCCGAAAGAGAGGTAGGACGTGCCTCGAATATTAAGTATAATATTATGCAAATAGGAAGCAATGAGATGAGTGATTTGTAACTCCTTTTCTCTAGGTGTTGTGAATTTTAAAGACACATAACAATATAAAGAAGGGCTAATGAATTGGCTTTTCACAGAGTTGAGGCAAAGAACAGTTAAAGCCCGTCACTTTTATTTATCAGGTGAGATGACCTAAATTATAACAGATCATAGGGTTTTAGTATATGAATTAGGGTACATATTTAGTTCATGTTGGATGTTTTTCAGGGGCTTGCTATACAAATCAGGCAGAGATAATATGAAAACAATAGAACAACGTTCATTGCAAAGTATGACCTTAGAATGTGATAGGGACAGTAGAAGTAGTCATGTTGAACACGTTGGGTGCCATGTTTATGTACTAAAGTTATGGAATGAGACTATGTAATTTACATGCAAGTATTATGGAAATTATGTTTAGAAGAGTTAGTAACTAGGATTTAAATGTTTTTATGTAATAGGATGATAAGTATGAGATTTGATATAGCTATCTATGATGACTCATATATTTGTTTCCATCATAGGATATTTACAGTGGCCATAAAAAGAGGGGCACAGAGAGATTAATATATTTTGGTCTTGAAAAAGATGGATTATTAACAGAAACCATCGAAACGCGTCGACGCAAATTCACTGCATAATCCAGGGGAACATTTGGCTCTTCAGATGTGGTCAAATTAAGTGCATCAAGGCCCAGTGAATAAATTGTCCCAAACGATATGCTAAACTTATGACAAATTTTACTGTCAATTTTTTTTTCCTTTTTTTCTTTCTTCTCCCTCTTTTCTCTATTAAGTGAATGTATATTGTATGACGTTTTTAATCTTTTGTAGTGCATTGTAAATATATTGTGTTTTTAAGAAAAGACTGTGCCACATGGATTATGTGATTTTTTAAAGATATGTAAATTTGATACTAATGTTTTAAATAAAAAGATCACTTGTGATTAATTTGGAGTTGTACTATAGATATTTTTAGGTATAAAGTTTATTTTATTTGTTTCAAAATACACACTAAGGGATAGCAAGTTTTTTTCTACGGTGGCCATTAAGCCTAATGTCACCCAAAATTCATAACCAGGCACTGGCAGCATTGAGCTCTAAACAAGGGTCACAGTGGAATGGTGTTGAAAACCCCTCAACACAGTAGCACCCTGAACAACACCCTGTTCATCATAGTCCAGGCAAGCTGACAATATTTGTGTCAACTTTCAGCACTGGACATAGGACATGTCAATAGGAGGAAATGTGTAGCAAGTTTTTTAACAGAAATAGAGTCAAGGCATTATTGGCACCAAAACCTCAACATCCACAGGTCGGGTAGTTGAGCATGAGCAGCACTGCGTGGTCTGGTAAAGGAGGGACTAGACATGCAGCAGTTATCTGAGGACAGTGCATTTCAGCGCACCCAAAGATTCAAGACTCATTTCAGTTGCCAACGGCATGCCATATGACTGCTGACTACCAGAAAGTGGTATGGCTACTCGTATCCAGTTCCAAGGGACACAATGAATAACTTTCAGTGTAATTTGCGGGAGGGGACTGTTAAACAGCTTGTGCCTCAGATGTTACCAAGCATGGTCCTGTGAACACCCATGAGTTTATCAGCTGTGGGATTCACCACACCCTTCCAGGAAAAAAAAATCAGTTAGTGTATGGGACATGAAAATCCAAGTTATAAAAAGATACCTTTAAACTCTGTATTTGACTTGTCACGTTTGCTGCGCGCCAAAGACAATGGTTGAATGTGAGGCTATGCCGTCCAACATATTTCTGCTTAATTTCTATGTATTTTAACACTGAGATTGGGGCTTACAAACTCCTTTCATTTTGCAGTCAGAGTAAGAAATGAAATGTAAAGAAATGTCTGGGAATGAACTGGGCACACTCAGTTGCCAAGAAAGCAAAAATAAAGCACATTTCCTGTAAATGTGAAGTGTGATGGAAGTAATGATTTTTTTATGGTCAGAACAAATCAAGGTACTTTACCTGGTAATGCACGAAAGACAAATATTCACTGAAATATACTCACTATGTGAGGCTAGGTATGCTGACAAATTGTTGCTTAATTTCTTTATATATTTAACACAGGATTGGTGTGTACACAGCAGTCAGAAAAACAAGAAAGGAAGCACATTTCTTGTAATTCTGAAATATGATGCAAGCAGCTATTTCAATACGGTCAAAACAAATAAAGACACTGTACTTGTTGATGCACGAAAGACAAACTTTCATCATGTGGTTCAATATAATAGTAGCATTAAACTGTGTGTCTGTGCAAATTTGGAGGCCATTTCAATGGATATGGGCCCTCAGGAACTGAGTGCGGGTCACAGGATGCTTCAGTCAAGCTCGCCTGCTTCATGGCCATTAATACCAGGTGGTGGGGAAGTTGTCTTTCACACTGGTTCAGAGGACAAATGCTGACAAACATTATAAGAAGACATTTGGCATTTCCATAATTTAGGAAGTGCAGGTAGAATTGTACATCTATTTTGTAGCACATGCTCACCATCTCAAAGCTTTTCCACTTTATCAGAAGACATTTGGCATTCCCATGATTTAGGAAGTGCTGGTGGAATTGTACATATTTTTCTGCCACATGCTCACTATCACAAAGCTTTTTCATTTGTCTGCATTCTGGCAAAATCTTTATAAGAGGTTTGCCACTGGGCTGGCTACGCCAGAGAGGGGGCATCAGCACGGCAACACAGCACCAAATGATCGCAATTAACTCTGATGGGTTTCCATGCAATAAGGGCATGCAATGAAGCAGTTACTAGGTGGACCCCGGGCCATACCGTCTGTGTCAGATCCACCCATGCCTGCGTGTTGGTGTGAGAGGTATACCTGGTACACATTAAAAGGTTCAATTCTTGGAGATAGGTTATCACATTGCCATTGGTTGGAGAGGGCTATGCCTCCAGTGCCAGCTTGAGCAAGTCACTGGTACTAGCTAAAGCTTTCAAACAGTGGTATGGCAAGGATCCAGGACTTGGGATGCCTTCGAACAGTCCTGAAGAAGGGCAAATAACACCAGGCACAAGTTTACCAAGCAGAGGGGCTTTGGTTTCATAAGGCATGGCCTCATGAATGCAAGAACAACTGGATCTGGATGGGTCCACCTGTAAGAGGCTGATATGGACATGGACCTGTAAGAAGGAAGGGTAAATGTGGGCTGCAGGAGATTAGGGCGCCTGCCATGGTGGGGGCCCTGGATGTGACGGTGGCCATATCCAAGGCATTGGTGGACTTACAGGGGGCTCCGGAGGCAGCTTGGTACAGAAGGGTGCCATCTGAGGGAGGACAGCAGGGGTGCTCGATGCTAAACCCCAGGAGTCTTTACGGCAGGATCCTGGGATGTAAGCGACAGTGCCCCATTAGTCCTTTGGGCACTTGCAAGCCTGAGCACCCAGGGGATTGCCTGGTAGATGCTCTGCCCCTAAAAATGTGTGAGTAATAATCCGGGACTGGTGGCCACGGATTTAAAGGAGAAAACTCCCCAGATGAAAATTGGAGCATCGAATGGGTTGGCCCACAATCAGGCGGGTGGGCAGCTTAGGTTATTCATCGATGGCTGCCCTCGGATTGCCCATAAGTTAACCCACCATGTTGGCATCTTTCACGTATGAAATAAACCTGCAGGAAACTGTTTTTCTACCAAACCATGTGTTGTCTGATTTATTTCATTCCTTGTGTGCTATGTAGCTATTTACCATGTTAGCGGGGGAGGGTTGCCAATATCGGCAGAATGCGGCTGCCCTGGCACACGAAGTTCGCTCTCCTAAGAGGGCAGCCCCTTAATGCTGCATGCTCACCCTCACTCCACTTGTTGGGACCCGTGGGAGTCCCTCCCGGCACTCTTCTGCATCATATCCGGTATCTGGTGGCCCAAAGCCAGGTACTTATACCTGCCCAACCCAAGTGCCGGCCTCTTTGTACCTCTGCTGGGCACGCTGTCACCCACACTATTCTGTACCCAGCGTGCTGGTGGCTGGTTTGCCCTTTGTGCTGAGCTTGTTAATTGTTTATTTGTGTAGCAGGCAGAGTTGCAGGGAAATCTGGGGGCAGTTTGATACAGACGGGTACCATCTGAGGGAGCAGAGCAGGGGTGCTCGATGGCAAACCCAGGAGTCTTTATGGCAGGACCCTGGGTTGTAAGCGACAGCGCCCTGTTAGTCCTTCGGGCTGTTGCAAGCCTGAGCAACCGGGGGTTTGCCTGGTGGACACTACACCCATAAAAAGGCATGAGTAATAATCCTGGACTGATGGTCATGGATTTAAGGGAGAAAACTCCTCAAATTAAAATTGGTAGCACTGAATGGGTTGGCCCACGGTGCCGTTTGGCCTGATCATGTGGGTGGGCAGCTTAGGCTGCTCATTGCTGCCTGCCCTCGGATCGCACGTAAGTTA
The DNA here is from genome assembly GCA_963921515.1 of Calotriton arnoldi. Taxonomy (NCBI): domain Eukaryota; kingdom Metazoa; phylum Chordata; class Amphibia; order Caudata; family Salamandridae; genus Calotriton; species Calotriton arnoldi. The sequence goes on along the minus strand of CAWUFW010016384.1, from coordinate 148,312 downwards.
ACCTACCACGATGGCACATATCAGTTATGAAATAAACCTGCAGCAAACTGTTTTTTCCACCAAACCATGTGTTGTCCGATGTATTACATTCCTTGTGTGCTAAGTAGCTATTTACCATGTTAGCGGGGGATGTTGATATCGGCGCTATATGATGGCTAAATGCAGTACCTTATAATGTCTATGCTGGCCTCCATATCTCTGTCTTAATAACCCTATTTCACAAACCTACCTTATTAGAAGCACATGAAAGGCAAATATCCTTTTGCAGTACTATATGCAATGAACAAACAATAGTGATAAAAATATTGCTTATTCCTAAATAAATACACATAATTCCTGCGAGGAGTACACACCACCTCTAACTTCGCCTGACTGCATAATGGAAGAAAAGTTCCCGCAGTCACTAACCACTGGCAGCCTATCACCTATTGAGTAATACAGACCCAAAGTCCTTGAGTGCTGAGTTGCTTTATTGTGCCTGCTTAGATGCACATAATAGGACATGGTTAGGTCTTTCTAAGTTTTTTTTGCCCATACAATTGTACTCATATATTATCTAACTGAACTATGGGTCAAGAGGAGATTATGCAGCCTCAGATCTCTTTTTTCACCCATCTTCTTATCTGTGAGTTGAAGTATTATTTAACCCAGGTTAAAAGTGTTGTAAGCACAATAAATACTTAAATTGCATATTTTAGAATTAGCAAAGGAGCTATAGAGATTTTCATATGAAATGTACTTGTGATTTGACTTTTACTTTTGAGGTACAGCTCAGATTCTTTTCAAATGTCATGCAATTCAATGAAGATGTGAAAAAGTTAATTGGGGTGGCCTATACTTAGCATTTACAGTTCTAGATCCTGTATGCATTCCTGCTCTCCAAGCCTTTGTGGGAGTAAATTACACCAAACATAGAACGAAGCTGAGTATTTCCTCAGCATAAACCTTTTATAGATCTGGCCTATAGACAGCTCTTGCTGTCAGGCCGAGCTAGTGTGACAAAATGGCAAAATACACAGAGGGGCTTTGGGCCACCTTCTTTGGTCATTAGTTGATTTAGCTCAGTCTCTCAGACCTGGTCCTATTGCTAACTGTAACCTTCATTATTACCAGTCCAAGTTCTTCTTCGTCTAAGTCATAAGTGCTTGAAAATGCTCTTTAACAAGTAGACAGGCAGCCCAATTGCATTGACACCGAAAACTAAAATAATTCCTTTGCATTCCTTAAGCAACAAAGGGTTAAGCCCTTTTATTTAGCGTTCTATTCTGTCAGCCTAAGGATTACTTGTAAGTCATTGTTTCATTATCCCTACATCCTATCTTCATCACAGCCCTAACTGCTTGAAGATGTACCAACCACAGTCAGTCTGCTTGCAGCTAGTACCCAGAGTGCTGTCAAAATGAAATAATAACAAATATATATTTATTAGTGCAGAACAAAATTAAGAATCAACACAAGATGAGAATGATTTAGAAAGGCTTTCTGGAGAGTTTGCCACATTATTAACAAACAATAGCAGCCCTGTGAAATTCACAACAGGAAACCCCTTTTGCCTCCACTCATAAGTCCTCCATACACTGTAACTTCCTGCCTTCATATGCAGTACCGATAGCCAGTGTGACCTGTCGAGTGGAGTTGTAAGGTACCTGACATGCACCCCACACACTCTCGCCCTCAAGACCTGAAAATGACTAACAGGAATTGAGAAGAAGTAACAATTAATTAGACTTCTGAAAAATAATCAAAACTCTGACAATAAATGTATGCAAGTGCATTTCCTCTGGGGATACAACACAACTCTTGTTCTAAATGGAATCTAGAATGAACTTCAGGTTTAGGATGTAAGAGTGCAATCCTGAAGAATTTAAAGGCAAGGAACATCAATCGCCAAGTCCCCACTCTCTCCCAAATAGCTGGCTGAAGTGATGACCTATAAAAAATACAAACCATTTTAGTCAAAATTCATGGATGGATGTGCTTTTGGAAGAACTAAAAGCTCCAGCAGGCTTAAGGGAGGGCATTGTGGTAGAAGGCCCCACTTCCTTGCCACCAGGGACTATTTCTGCACTTTGGGTGACCCACTGCCCAGGACATGCTTTTGAAAGGACTGCAACTTTAGCAGGCTGTGGGGAGTGTGAAGTGGTAGGAGCCCTCCCCTGCCACCAGAGACTATTTCAGTGCCTTGGGTGACCCCCTGCGCAGGATGTGTTCTGGGAAGTACTGCAAGTTCCAGCAGTCTTTGGGTAGAGCAAGATGGGAGGAGTCCCCTCTGCTGATCAACAAAAACAGAGAGTAACCACTCATACCAGGGGGAAAGGTTTATGAAACCAAACAACTAATCACTCCTCTTCCTGAAAATCATGAACATAGCATCATCAACATCCGACAGTCATGCAATTTATCCTCAATTATACACTCAAACACACATCCTTAATTGTCATACAATAGAATACCACAAAGATTTTTTTAGAAAAATAAATACGGTTTTAATCCTACCAAATGAATAAAACTTTAAAATACATATACATAGATTAAATATTTATATAAACATGCACATAATAAAAGGGGAGATACTACAAGACAACACAATTAGTCTTTCAATAAATACACTTCTACTTTCTGTGTCATTGGGTGTCCCTGAGTATAGTTTGCAAGAACAACCAGTGCACTGTAGATGGTGCCTTGTAATTCCATCGATGTGTTTCGGTGGAAAGCATATATAATAACAACATTCTTCAGGTCTAATGTATATACCTCACTTCCCCTACATAATTTCATGAGACATCTATGAAAGATATGGTGAAAACATACTTAGTAACAGTAACAAAATCAATAGATAAACAATATGACTTAATATACAATAGACATCCCAAAAATGACATAAAATGCTGTATAAAATAAAAAACAGCAATAACTCCAGAAACTGTTAATCATATTGTGTGTATATATATATATATGTATATATATATATATATATATATATATATATATATATATATTCACTAAACAAAACAAAGGTTACAAGTAGGTTATAGTTAGGCTGAAATTTCATATGCAAAAAACCAGAGAAATTCAGCAGTTATAGTTACCTGAGATAACTATAACTCACACCCCTGCAATTAGTGCCTGTATGTATGATTCAGTGGGTGCATGACTGACTGTATAAGTAAGTGATTAGGTGTCTCAGTGAATGTATGGGTGAGTGACTTGTTGTGTGAATGTCTGTATCGGTCTGTCAGTTGGTGTCTAAGTGGTTGTATAGGTGTGTGAGTGGGTAAGTAAGTTTCTGTATGGGTGAGTAATTGGTTGTCTGGGTACGTGTATGAGTGTCTCAATGTATGTGCGGGTGAGTGAGGGGGGTGTAACTGCCTATATGGATGAGTGAGTGGGTGAATCAGTGGCTCTATGGGTTACTGAGTGTCTATGTAAGGGGCTGTATGGGTGAATGATTGTGTGTATGGCTGTGCCGGAGTATGAATTGATGTACCAGTGGTAATTGAGTGAGTAACTGCATATGTGAAAGGCAATAGAGGTGAGTGTTAAGGGAATATGAGTGAGTGTATGTGTGACTGAGTGATTGCAATAGGGGCCCTATGGGTGAGTGTGTGTTTGTGTCAGTGACTGTATAGGTGAATGAGAATATGTTAGTATCTGTATGAATAAATGAGTGGGTGTGTAAATAACTGTATAGGTGTATAAATGCCTGTGTGATTGACTCTATAGGTAAGTGAGGAGGTGTGTGAGCAGCTCTATGAGTGACTGACTGTGTGAGTTGCTGTATGGGTATATGAGTGGATATATCAGTGCCTGTATTAGTGAGTGAGTTGGTGTATGTGTGGCTGTATGGGTGACTGAGTGGATGTGTGTATAGTCCTACGAATCAGTGAGTGGGTGTATAAGTATGGGTAAGGGTATGTCAATATTTTTGAGAATGCTAGTGTGGAAGTTAGAGTGGGTATATGAAAGGTTATATTGGGGAGTGAGTGGGTACATTTGAGATTCTGTGGATGATGTCATGAGTGATGTCATCATTGATGTCATTTGAGATGTCATCAGCAATGTCACTGACCATGTCATGAGTGATATAATATGTGAGGTCATAAGCAGTACATTGCGGGGGCGCAAGTTAAAGTTAGCTTACCTAACTATAAGGGTTGAATTTCTTTGTTTTTGTGCGTGTAAAATCTGAGCCTAACTATAACGTCCCTGTAACCTTTGTTTTTTTTTAGTAAATATCTAAGGTTTTTTTAATCCTGTTTCCTAACTATAACAGCCCTGTAACCTTTGATTTTTCCAGTGAATTTCTAGGATTTCTTAAATGCTAATTCATAACTACAACTTACCTGTAACCTTTGTTTTTTTCAGTGAATTTCCATGGTTTTTTAAGTAGCAATGGTGTTTGTAGAATGGTGTGGAAAGGGAGCGGGCCTCTGACCAGCTCTCAGGAATCCCGCAGTGTAGGACTTCCAGAAAGTACCAGGAGGGCTTCTTGGTCCCCAAGGTCCTTTAGCATCCAAGAGAATTTTATTCCTCAAGCAGTAATTGTCAGGAGATGCATTTATAGAGTGGTGCAGAAAGGGGGCATGGCCTCCAAAGACCTTTTAGAAAACTGACTGTGTTGGACTTGCTGGAGGTAACAGGAGGGATAGTTGGCCTCCAAGTACCCTCAATAGCCAGGGGGACACCATCCTCCAACTAGTACTATGCCAGGAGGCACATTTGCACACTGGTGGAGAAAGAACTTACTTGATGATTACACAGATAGTGCCGGTATGATTCTATGAGTGCCATTGCCAAGGACACACTGAGAATACCAGGTGTTTTTAACAAAGTGTAAAACACATATATAAACATATTTTACATAAAGTTTCAGTGTAGCTATTTTGTAAGATATTATTATTATTATTATTACGGAACTTGTAGTGCGCCAAGCTAACCCAAAGTGTTTCCCGCTGCATACTAATTTAACTTTCCCCTTTGTATTCATTTGTTGAAATGACTAAATCAAAAATGCATTTTCCTTCTTCACAGCAACACCGGAGGTTGCAATGACATCAGTAGTCACGAATACAAATGACAAAGTGTAAAACAGATACATAGACATATCTTACACAAAGTTTGAGTCTAGCGGTTTAGTAACATATTGGTTTAACTTAATTTAAACAACACGTTTATAAAAAAACAACAGTTTATAAAAAATTACTCAACATCTGAACTCATGAATAGAACATAACTACCAAACACACATCAAACTACCCATTATTACCCAAACTCATGGGGAATTTAAAACTGCTGCAAAACTAGTGCAAAGCACAATTTGCAAACATCACATGACCGGTAAAGTAAGGAATACCATTGGATAATATACTTTTCAGTAAAATGAATAAGAAGTATACACCCACTCCTCCTCCTTGAATCTTCTTTTCCAGAACTTTATTGTGAGCAGGTGGCAGATTTTGGCTGGAGACTTATTTTGGAATTATGTGGGACAATGTTCATGTTATATCATTTTAAAACATATCATACAAAACGTCTCCAACAGCCGATGGATCACTGATACAACATCGACTCTCGTATCATCGAACTACAGAATTATTGAGCCAATAATATCGTAAACAAAAATATCAACACACAATACACAAAATAGAAAGGACACTAACATTGATTAAAAAATATCGTTTAAATAAATCTCGATGACAAAAATATCGACGCCAAAAATATAGAACAAAAAAATATCAATAACGTTAAAATAAAATGAAACACATCAAAAACATCGATACAAACAATATCGAGAACACAAACATCGATAAAATACATATAAACTATATCGAAAATAACATTTAAACATAAAAATACTATTTACGATAATACAATAAAATAACATAGCAAATATTTTAGAAAATAATAAAAAATAATTGCGAATTAATCACATTAATTTAAACAAATACATTAAAAATACAAAAACAAATGAATAAACAAACAATAGAACATAAAAAATATATCAAAAATAACGAAAATAAACAAACATAAATATATATAATATATGAAAAAAATAACACATTTGTTTACATATAAAATTCAATAACAATAATAAACAAAATAAAAACAAACAATAAATAAACATAATAAACATTAAATAAATCACAAGGTAACAGCTAAAACATTCAAAAAAGGTATCTCAGCCAATAAATTTAAAACACACAAACCAATAGAAAACTCTTACTAATTAAGCAAACACTAGAAAAACAATCAAATAATTAACATAAAATTTACCGTATAACGGACGACCACGGAGGAAAAGCGAACCATTGAGAGAGAGAAGACAAAGCGAAAAACAACTACACCAAAAACTATTTCAAACATCCCGCAATAAAGGTAAGCACAAAACTTTGTAACAAATAAATTAAAAAGCTTGTAAAATATTATAACATATTTTCCTTTACATATAACAGATTCAACCTCACTAAAATTGCATCTAAAAACTTTAACACAAAGATTTACATACACAACAACAATAAAATATAACACAAAGTAAGTATATGACTTCACCAATGAATAACGTAAATTATATAAAAGTACAAAACTTAATAAAATAGCAAAACATAGCTAGCAAATGTTTTTTTTAACAGCTTCTACAGAAATCGACAAAATCACAACATCTACCAAAGACACTGCATCAACTAAAAAGAATAAGCATATTTATTTAATTACAAATAAATAAAAATAAATACTAAATAATATAAATAATCAAATTAACTAAAATTACAATTTAATATTTTATTTTTCACAGATTATACTTCACAACAACTCCACCCAAAAACCCCAAAAACAAACATTATGTTAAAAAAAATACAAAATCAAGATAAGAGAAAAATGTAATACAAAGTAAGTATATAAAATAACCAACAAATTGACATAACTATTAAAAAACGATAACTATATTAAAAAAAATGTATTACTAACAAATACTTTTCTCTTAACAGCTACTACAAAATTCAACAAAAAACAACAACAAGGAAAGAAACTTCACCAACTGCATTCAGTGCGCATTTTTTTTCTTCAATTAAATATATAGACTAAAAAAGCGAAATAAACAAATATACTAAAATTATAACCTTTTATTTTATATTTCACTGATTACACTTCAATAAAAGTCCACCTTAAAACAGCAAAGCAAGAATTAACTTAGAAAACTGAGACAGAAGCAACATTACAGAAAAATATTAAATTAAGTATATAAAATAATCAACAAAAACAACAAAAACAACAAACTAACAAAATTAAAATAATTAAAAAGCAAATATAACTAACAAATATTTTTCTCTTGCCAGCTTCTTCAAACTACAACCTACAACAAAATCATTGAAAAAACATCAACGAAAAATAGTAAGTATTTTTTCTCTCAACTAAATAAAAATAGAAACAAAATAAATAAAATGACACAATAAAATGTAAGCACTTTAATAACAATAACATTTTACTTTTAAAACAATCGAAAAAAAATCCATCAAGAAAATCAAATCAAAATACATGTAAGTTATTTTCTGACATGTAAATTACACAAAATGTTTACTGTTCAAAATTGTATAATTAATAAATATATATACATATATTCCTAGATTAACCAAAAAATGGCAAAGGGAGCAAAATTCATTACTTCACAAAAGGGGAAACTACTACTCTGCTACATGGGCTACACCTATACCCAAGAGAAAATGAGTGGAAACAAAAAACATTGGAAATGCAGTAAATAGCCATTCAGTCCCTGCCTCCTTACCTGTGGGGTGATTACTGCTGCTAGGAGAAGAGTTCTTTTGTCCTGCTGGGTCCCTGGAGACTGCGGAATCGCCCGCTGACCTGACGCGGTTTGCCGCACCCGCAAAGCCGGAAGTGCCCTGCTGGAGGACCACAATCCCCATACTCACTTGAGCAAGGAGTGCCTACAAAGCGTCAACGCCAGCCCGCGGCGCGGGACGCACGCGGGGAAGCGCCTGGGCAAAGCCCGGCCCAAGGGCGGGCCCGTCCACACCCGTCATCGCCCAGAGGAGGCCGGGCTGGGCCACCCCCCCAACGTTTTGGCTTTTATTGTGACGTACAGTGTCCTGCATTCTGCACTCTAGATGGCTAAAAGGAAAACCAAGGCGGCTGAAGGAGGGGATGTAATCACCAATACTCTAGATGCTTTCCTCCTGAGGGCAGCATACGTCCTCTCAAAATAGATTAAAATCACAGAACGGCGCCTCTCGTTTGAAGAGGTAAGACCCTGCCCGGACCTCTCTGGCCAGAGCTCCTTGTTTGCTTCGACCTCTGTAGTGCCTGCTGATGGTGTCTTACTCTTAGAAACTGGTATAGAAACTCTACCATCGCCCCAAGAAAGTCCACCAAGTGAACCCCCTGGTAAAAAAAGAAGGGGAAGGGCAAAGAAAATTATAGCATCAAAGACTCCATCAAAGCCCGTAAGGCCCTCGAACTCTAACGGTCAAGACACTGATATTCTTCCCTTGCCTAGTGGGGGGGGGGTACACCGTCATCATTAGATGACCTATGTGGGAAGTTGGAACAATCCCTCTCTCGCCTCTTACAACCGCTTATATTGCGACTGGAAAAAATTGAGGATTCGATGTCTGTGTTGTGTAATAATTTTCATTCTTGTGTGGTGGGAGGGGGTGGGGGAGGGGGTAAGACGGGACAAGCACAAACAACCAACCTTAGCTGTTTGAAATCCTTGTTACCTACACCAACTCTAAATCATTTAGCCTCTCCCAATGTTTTGGATTCACACTCTGTGGCTTCTGCCTCAGCGTCCGGACCCCCGAATCCACCTAATGACAGTAACCATCTTAGTACAAAACCCAACAAATTCCTAAATAGTCGAGAGCAGAGGTGTTCCCCGAATGCGCATCTCCCCCCACGCCACCCCTCAGTTTGATCTTATCCTGTTTTGCCAGGAAACGATATTGCCCATGCTCGTCCACCTACAAATACCGCTCCTCTAGATGGTGGCATTATATGTTTTCACCCCAGGAGGGAGGCTGATCAAGGCCCAGTTTATGTGGCGAAATCAGGAGTAAGGCTAGACCTTCCACCAGCAGCCTGCCCCTATGTTATAGTGCTAGCAAATGTACCAGAATTAAAAGTGAACCAACAAGAAACTAGAGAGCAGCTTATCCATAAAGCCCAGCATTTGCTTTCTAACTATACAGGGGATAGTTTTAATATGTACCAACATCTTATTATGGCCAGGAGGGTAAACTGGGTAGGAAGGGCCCCTAAAACCATCAAAGGGGACTGTATCATCATTAATTTTGACGACAATCACATGGTAGGTGATCTACTAGGTTTGCTACCAAGTACTCCTACTCTCTACTCTGAAATTTGTGCACTCCCAATATAGACCCTGCACGCTATTCCAAGTTCCAGTTCATAAAATAAACAATGGCCATTTGCCCTTACGTTCTTTAACCAACGCTTCCCACAACCCACTTTATCTTTACCTCTTAGTAATAGATTCTCCTTACTGGAAGACAAAGTTGAATGTGATTGACTTGATGACCAGAGCTTACTAGCCAATAATGATGATCATGCAGTGTCACATAATGGGTCTTCTGTAACTTCTCTCCCTCCTGTAAGTTACCAACCAAATATAAGCTTGCAGACAGGTAGTTAACTCTGTCTTAGTGCCCGATATGTACAGAGATTACACCGGAATCTGTTGCAGTCATTTCTCGGAATATTGCTGGGTACAATAAAAAAAAGTCTAAGTTGGACTGGCTGTCTTTGTTAACGCCTTACGACATCGTGTGCCTTCAGGAGACGTGGGAAGTTGACCAGATTCACTTGAATGGGTATCGTTCATTTCATACGCCTGCCATACCCTCAGCAGCTGGTCACGCAAAAGGTGGTCTATTGACATTACTCTCTAATACTTTTCCTTTAAAGGTTAAAACTTTTCTAAACTCATCTCCATACTACCATATTATTCTCTTGGAGTTTTATAAAGATAGATATTGGTTACTCATACATTTTTATAATAATAATTTTGGAAGTAATTATGCAGCGATCTTAGACCCTCTGGGACGAGATATTGCCAATTTGGAGAAAGGAAATAACAAACCCTGCGATATAATCTGGCTAGGGGATTTTAATGCTCATCCTTGTAATAAGATTAATACACCAGTGTGTGGGCTAATAGATGAAGATGGGGACTTTGGGGCCTATTACGATGGCGGTCGGAGGCACCACCGCGGTGCTGGCGGTGGCGGAAAATGCTTTTTTCCGCACGCCAGCTGCGGATCTCACGCCCGCCATATTAGGATGGCCAAACTTAGCCCATTTCCCATTCGGCGCGTTGCGACGCTAACCGCCATCAAAGTGCGCCCGCCACCGCGGCGGTGGGAGCCAATGGAGACTCACCGCCGTGCGGAATGACGTCCCGACCGCCGTACAAATCAGGATGCCCCAAACAGCCAGTCGCACCGCAGCGGAGAAACCGCCCAACCTGAGACGGCGGAAGCATCACAGCGGAGCGCTAAACCTGATCCCCGGTCCCAACCGCCCGGTCCCGAGCACAATGGACCCAGCTTTGCACGTCTTCCCGGCGCTATACCTGATACATCACCAGCAACTCATGGCCCGTCGCGGACGACGCCGCAGGTACGCAACACAACTCCGCACACAACCACAACACACAACGCATGGGCTGAACTAGGGTTCCTGTCCACACCAGACACCCTGGTGGGGACAGGAACACATCCACAAGTGTACCCACACATGTCCTACCTGTCACCAAATCACCCCTCCGCATCCAGGTCACCCATCCACCGCGATCATGAAGTAATGTCCCGGTCACGTCACCGCAGCGTTGAAAACGCGGGAAAACATGCGCACAATGCAGAAGGCAGGGCCAGTGCCAGGCATGGGTAGTGCACAAAGACCACAGGGCCACACCTCCACCCCCACACACCAGGCCCCCCATGAATGGACATGCCATGTGCCCCTCCTGTGCTCCCCCATGCACAACAACAAGCCAGGTGAACCCACACCCTGCACCACACACCAAACAACTAGGGAGACAGCCACAGCAGGAGTGGCTGCAGAGGAACACACAGCACAGAAGCACAGGGCCAGGGCAACCCACACACCACAACAACACTACACACATGGCAAGAAAACTGAGTCCAAGCAGAAAATGCACACACACACAGATAATGAACAATCACTCCACTGGACACACAGCCTGCCAAGTCACACAGACATACCCCACACTGACACACAGCCACATACACAGACCACATGCCAGCAGCAATGGAGTACAACATATAGGAAAGCTAAAGTGAGGTGCCCACAATTGGAAGGCCAAGGAGCCAACTACCAAGCATGTGTACATCACATGCAAGACAAGGAATATATAAGAACACCCTCAGCCCATCAAATCACACATGGCTGGCACAGTGAGTGAAGTCAAATCACAGTCACCTCAGTGCAACAACTCAGGGAGACAGCAAGGCAACCCATGGATAGGCACAGGGATGAAAGGAAGGCCCTGAAGTCAAACAGTGAACAGCCACACATATGTATCCAACTACTTGACAGGAGCATGTCAGCAGCACAACACACAGGGCCCATTGACACACTCCATGACTGTCAAACACAAGTAGGAATCCTCACACATACCCCCCATCACACCTGCAGCACACAACACCAGTGCCAGACACACAGAAGGGTGTCAATAAAGTCCAGTCAATACACAGACAAACAATCACACTCCCTGGGGGCACCCACAAACATCACACACACACAGGGATGCCAGAACCAATGTCTGCACAAAAACAACAGCCAAACACATAACTCAACTAAAACACACACAGAAGCACAACAAGACCAGACATGAGCTGTGCAGCCAAACTGTGGAAAGGCAAGGGGAGCACAGACAGAACAGGAGTGCACAACCCCATCAGTCAGGAACAATGCACAGACAACATACCACAACACAGACAAGAAGTGCACCATCACAAAACAATCATGGCCACAAACTGGGAGAAATGGGCCTACAATGACACACAGACAGACATACCACACCACCCATCAAGTCAACATGATGTCACAGTGTACCACATGGCTGCACATGCACAAGACTGACAAGAGACAGTTCAGATATGAGAGGAGAAAACAACAAGGACGCACCTAACACAAGCACAGGAACTAGAATAGACCTACGTTCATGTGACAGACATACAAGTAAGGCACACCACACTGGCAACACACATCTGAATGAAACATACCACACCAACAAAACACACACACTGACATGCAAATAGAACACCACACACAGAGCATCTGTCACCTGCAAGAGACAACACAGCCCAAACACTGCACACAGCCACACCAAACACACAACAGAAGCACATGCCAATAAATCACATTGCAAACACAGCAGGACATCAGGGGATGCACTCCAGGCAAGGACAAGGCAACATACACCCACAGCACTGCATGCACACCAAGCAGTGTGTGCACACCAAACATACCAGTCCCACACAGACATGAGTGACACACCATGAACACCCACAACAACAATCAAAACAGCACACTGACAACATCACACTCAGGAAGTGAAGCAGTACCTCAGCAAACACACATACACCTAACACAACACCCACAGATGCACAAGTCTGGGACACCAAAGTGGAAACAACTTGACCAGAGGACTGTGCAGCACAAACAGTTGAACTGCATATGAGCAACCATGACTGCTAAACAGTACAAGAAAATCACATATAACCAATAGGGAAAATGTCCTGAGTGGCACATTGGTCCTGTGCAAAGATCTGCACCACAAAGCACAGTGTGACAAATGAAGTGATGAGGAGGCACACACAGAGGCAAACCAAGGGGACAGCTGACATGAAAGTGAAGTGGTGTGTACGTCAGTAGTGGACATGGCAGGAGTGTACCATACACAAATAGATGGAGTGCAGACTCACAATGGGTAGGCATGTGAAGCACAGATAGGGGATGGTATGACACCACACACCACATGCCGTACTGGAGGCAATAAAGCCCCATGTGAGAGCAATGCATGAGAAAACACACCCACAATGTCAGTGTGGCTGAGCAGGGATGCACAGTGAGTACAAACAGCATCAAGACACATGGATGATCAACAAAACACAACACTGACTTGCCAGTCACATACTCTGCATACTCACAATTGCCAAAAACAACAAGTAGGAGTCAGCCAGAACTGCAAGGACACACCAACACACTGCACAGTGCACAACATACAACACACACATGTGCACACAATCACAGGGCTGAACAATAACACAAACAGGCACCCTACTCCTGGGTGACACATGTGTGTAGTTGACATTGCAGGTGCACACACACATCAACACTCACAACAAAGTCACCCCCTTCACACTGCACACTTCCTGACCACCCAAGTGCACACATTGAAAGTAACCCATGTGACCAGGATGACTGACCATCACAAGATGACTATACACCTACACTGCTGGGCACACATAAAGTAAGATCACACATACATGATGACCCTGGCCAGCCTGCCTGCAATCCTGTGGATAGAATCCCACTCTGTGCTGGTAGTGCATCCTAACATGACATGTGTACAAGTTAGCAAACCTGAACATAGAATCATTAGGATAACAGTAGATCATCACAAACAACCATCAGTGCACCCCCAAGCCTCAGAGTCAAGTAGAACCGAAGTGCCTCTCACCACAGCCAAACTCTGAAATAGTGTAACTAGCAACTGGCAACGTTAAAGTGGCATACATAGCATGTGTCACATCAAACCATACCCACAAAGAAAACCCTTTATTTAGCAAGGAGACTGACAAAGCAGACAACAGGAGCAACTGTCTTTATTACAAATGTCACAGATAGGCATACAAAGTAGACAAGAGCAAGGCCAGTGGCCAGTCCAAACAGCAGAGTAGGTACATGAGAAGCTGCACAGGGAATGAGCAAACACAGCAATCTACAGCAAGGCCAGTGGCCAGTCCAAACAGCAGAGTAGGTACATGAGAAGCTGCACAGGGAATGGGCAAACACAGTAATGTACAGCAAGGCCAGTGGCCAGTCCAAACAGCAGAGTAGGTACATGAGAAGCTGCACAGGGAATGAGCAAACACAGCAATGTACAGCAAGGCCAGTGGCCAGTCCAAACAGCAGAGTAGGTACATGAGAAGCTGCACAGGGAATGGGCAAACACAGCAATGTACAGCAAGGCCAGTGGCCAGTCCAAACAGCAGAGTAGGTACATGAGAAGCTGCACAGGGAATGAGCAAACACAGCAATGTACAGCAAGGCCAGTGGCCAGTCCAAACAGCAGAGTAGGTACATGAGAAGCTGCACAGGGAATGTGTGAGACTGTACACAGTCATGGACAGCAACAAAGCTAGGGGGATAACAATGCGGCAGTACATGCACCGCTGTGGGAGAGACAGGTGTGTGAGGGGGATTTAGCCTCAGACTTGTCTGTCAGTCTGACTGAGAGCTGGCTGAGTGTCGGGGCCAGTTGGAGGACTGGACCTGGGAGACAGCGGACCAGCTGAGCTTGAGGTATCAGTGGCTTTGGGAGCTGGAGGGCTGCTTGGACCGGGTGGTGTGGTGGCCCGTGGAGGCAGAGATATGCTGCCATGAGACACAGTGTGGGAGGGAGAATGTGGAGTGGTACCTTTCCACTTCTTGGGGATTCGATATGGAAGTGTAGTCTTGGTAGGAGTGGGAGGTGGGGCAGCCACAACAGGCACACTCACCACCAAAGCTGCATCAGGTGCAGACGGTGGCCCTCCCTCTGGGGACATGCTGGATCCAGCTGTTCGCTTGGCCTGGCCTTGCTTTTGCCCCTCCATCCCCTGTTTACCAGGTTTTCCCCCTACAGTGCCCGCATTTTGCTGCTTCACAGGGCTTTGGATGGGAGTTGAGTTTGTGGGTGAATCTGCCTTGGTGCCCTTCTTATGTGTACTTTTAGCAGGCACCACCTTCTCAGCAGCCACGGAAACTGTCTGCTTGTGCTTGCGAGATGCTTTTGGGACAGGAGAGTCCTTGGCTGGGGATGCCTCTGAGGCATGTGACCCTGAGGTCTGCTTCTTGGCCTTATGGCCCTTGGTGTCACCTGACAGGCTTATGTCTTTGCGCTCTGGGGTGGCTTTAGTTTTCTGTGGGGATGGTGTCTGCGCCCTGGACCGCTTGGGCTGTTGCTACTGTGTGCTGCATGTGCTGTATCTTGACCTTGAGGTCTGTTGTGCGTGGTCACTATCGTCCGATGTGGCCACTGGCACAGGGGTGGACAAAGGGACTGGAGCTGGAGTGCGAGATTGTGCCAGTTGAAGGGCTGCCGTCACTGCGGAGGACAAAGACTGTACAGTCCGGTGTAGCCCAACCAATTCTGAATGTATGCCCTCCATGAAAGCAACCACCTGTACCAACTTTTTGTCGTCGTCTATGAAGGCATTGAAGAGAGCTGTCTGGCCCATACACAGCTGGTGAAAAAGGTCCACAGACTCAGCACTGATGGCAGCAGGGGGGACAGGGGCAGGGGCAGCAGTGCCTGGGGTGAAGGACACTCTTCCCTGCTTATTGGTGCGAACACGGGCAGCAACAGTGGAAGTAGCTGGGAGGGTGGACACTGTACGCTGTGTGGTGGAAGAGGAGGCAGAGTCCCCGTCCCCTGTGCCCGCCAACATGGATGCGTCACCGCTGGCGTCAGATGACGTTGAGCTTTGCGTCTCTGGCTGTGATTCCTCCAGCAGACTCCTGTCCCCCTCCGAGGCGCTGGTCACATCTGTGTCACTGTGCTCATGTGCAGCTGTTGTGCTTGACGCCTCACCACTGGTGTCCGTCCCCTGTCCTTCCGTGCCCACAGGAGATGCTGCATGAGAGAGAGAGATGTAGGGTCAGTTCATTGGCATCAACAGAACAAACATATGCAAGCAAAGCATTACTGAAGATGAAGAAATCTACATGTTGCAAACCACCCTGTGCTATGACGTTGTGCACCCTCAATTTTGAACTCGAACAGTGCGTGTAAACAAGAAAACCAGGCATAAGTGAGCCATGTGATGACCACACAACACAATATCCTGCTGGTGGCTCGGTTCAACCAGACATACAAATAGCTCTGAGCACACATAGGGCCCTGGTGTGGGCAAGGATGAACCTCACAACATGTTGCCACTGTCATATCTGGATGGAGCAGAAGGAGACAACACAGATACAGACTCCAACATAACAGTCCACAATGGCCATGAGCTCATGCCATCCACCATGTTCTACTGTGGGGCACAAGTACTGTAGCACATTGGCGTCAGATGTCTAAGCCTCACAAATCTGAGGTTAGGCAATGCACGCATTGATGAGAGCACACTCAGATTAGGCACACTGCCGTTCCCTTCCATGTGATTTCCCAGGCTACCCCAATGCAGACGATACCTGACGCACACGACTCAGAATGCAATGTCAATGCTCAGTACTCAAATCACACTAGGAAGTACAGGTAGGGCAAATGCATTACAGCTGCACCCAGCACAGAGGCCACTCACAAGCCACTGCATCACACTACCAACATCACATAGCCCAGCGCTGTCCCAGGCTGTGAACACATGCAGCCCATCACAGCCAAAGTCACCCTTCCCAGAATACTCACCCCTAGCTTGCTGCTGATGCTCCTTCAAATGTGCATCCAGCTCAGGCTGTGTCAAGGTCAAGATGCGGGCCATCAGTGGTGCCATGCTGCGCCGCGCCAACCTGCC
The DNA here is from genome assembly GCA_963921515.1 of Calotriton arnoldi. NCBI lineage: Eukaryota > Metazoa > Chordata > Amphibia > Caudata > Salamandridae > Calotriton > Calotriton arnoldi. The sequence continues at coordinate 131,534 of CAWUFW010016384.1, read as the reverse complement.
AGTCCGAGGGAGCAGACCCAGTGTCATCTCCGCCACGTTCTTGCTCAGCCGGCAGATGTCATCCCACCTCTTGTGGCAGTGGGTGCGCCATCGGTATGAGACACCCAGAGCCCGCACCTTGCATGCAATGGCCCTCCACACGGCCTTACGCTGGTGTACTTTGAGCTGCAGGCATGGGAGACAAGAGGGGGAAAACATCAGTGACACAGTGTTATGTACCAATATCTCTCAGTACAGTGGCATGATACTGACTCATACCAAATCCACAGATATGTCTCACAGAGACAAGAATGCATCTCACATGGTACTTCAGCATGGGAGAACAACACGTAAATGCATGCAGGTGTGAGGGTGGACACAGTACCTGCCCATCTCATACACATGCAGGATGCCAGCACATGAAGCCATGTCTAGTCTGCCCACATCTACTGTCCATCATTAGGTAGAGCAAGACATACATTACATATCAACATATGTTGGGGGTTAGACTCACTGTGTCCAACACTGCGCAGCCCTCAATGTCCTTGCCCTGTGAATGGCTCACTGTGTCATGGAGGTCACTTTGAGGGACATGATCTCACAAACCCACACCCTTCTCACAAGGCCTGTCGTGTGCAAGCTACAGGGCTGAGATGGCTCATTGAAGGAGAGTAAAGAAAAAAAGACACATGTAACACTCCGTACATTCAGTGATGTGTCCTTGTCAGTTTGGGCGGTGACTGTGCAGGCCAGGTGGGCTCACACTGAGAAGGACAACAGGGACCCACACAGCCATTCACACAAGCAATCACTGTCCTGACTCCTGCATTACCAACTTGCTGCGTCACTGTATGGCTGACAAGACAATACATGTCCCTCAAATCTTGATGTGCAGGCAGGGAAACGTGGGAAATATGCTACACACCCCTTCCCCCTGGAGAAAGCGTGCTAGGCAGTGCATGACATAACCCCACACTCGCAGGCAAATACTGCAGCAGCTCAACTTCATGTGTGCCCCCCCTGCACTCTCACTCACACTGCTGAAGACTTACCACGACATTTGGGGCACCATATAGCCTTGGATACTGTGTGAGCACCTCGTCCACCAGGACCTCCAGCTCCTTGCTGGTGAAGGGACTGGCCCGGATCTTCTCAGTCCTCGCCATCACTGTGGCCAGGTGACAGCAGCAGCAGTTGGTGTTGAGGGGTGGCAGGCAGCAGTCCCTGGAGACAGCAGCAGCAGCAGTTGGTGTTGAGGGGTGGCAGGCAGCAGTCCCTGGAGACAGCAGCAGTTGGTGTTGAGGGGTGGCAGGCAGCAGTCCCTGGAGACAGCAGCAGGAGCAGGTGGTGTGGAGGGGTGGCAGGCAGCAGTCCCTGGAGACAGCAGCAGAAGCAGGTGGTGTTGAGGGGTGGCAGGCAGCAGTCCCTGGTGACAGCAGCAGCAGGTGAGGGGTCTCAGGCAGCAGTCCCTGGAAGCTGTGGAAATGTGAGGCTCTCTCCCACATATATAGCCCCCTGGGGCAGTTTCAGTTGTTCCAAGCAGCTGCAATTGGTGTGCCAGGTCAGCCTTTTTCAAATACATCCAATGACCGGCCCCGCGGTGGTGGAGCACGCCTTCCGCGATTTTCAAAATTGCATTAGGCTACCGCGATTGCGGTTCCCATTGGCTGCAAGGGCATGGGCATTGGCGGTGACACACCGCAGGGGCCAGGCGTGCGCTACCGCCGTGGTGCATCTTTCAATTGCATCCAATGACCGGCCCCGCGGTGGCGGAACACGCCTTCCGCGATTTTCAAAATTGCATTAGGCTACCGCGATTGCGGTTCCCATTGGCTGCAAGGGCATGGGCATTGGCGGTGACACACCGCAGGGGCCAGGCGTGCGCTACCGCAGTGGTGCATCTTTCAATTGCATCCAATGACCGGCCCCGCGGTGGCGGAGCACGCCTTCCGCGATTTTCAAAATTGCATTAGGCTACCGCGATTGCGGTTCCCATTGGCTGCAAGGGCATGGGCATTGGCGGTGACACACCGCCTGTGGCAGGCGGTAGCTTCCGCGATTTGGGTGCCATACATTAGTGCCTGTGACCGTGATTTGGGTGGCGGAGCATGCCAAGCGCCATTTGGCAATACATAGATATCTCTCACTACCGTGAGTGTGTTCTAGGGATTGGTGGTGACACACCGCTGGTGGCAGGCGGTAGCTTCCGCGATTTGGGTGCCATACATTGGTGCCTGTGACCGTGATTTGGGTGGCGGAGCATGCCAAGTGCCATTTGGCAATACATAGATATCTCTCACTACCGCAAGTGTGTTCTAGGGAGTGGTGGTGACACACCGCTGGTGGCAGGCGGTAGCTTCCGCGATTTGGGTGCCATACATTGGTGCCTGTGACCGTGATTTGGGTGGTGGAGCATGCCAAGCGCCATTTGGCAATACATAGATATCTCTCACTACCGCGAGTGTGTTCTAGGGATTGGTGGTGGCACACAGCTGGTGGCAGGCGGTAGCTTCCGCGATTTGGGTGCCATACATTGACGTGAGTGATCGTGATTTGGGTGGTGGGACACTTGGTCAGCACCTATGGACACATCATGCTGTGTCAATGGCCAATGGGCAGTCATCAACAGTGCACAGTGGCCACATGATTAATGGCACATCATTGTCACTTGTGATATTGATGGGCATGTACACAGAAAAGTGTTGTTATGGACTCTCAAATGTGTACACATGTCAATGTGTGAAAGTGCTGTGAAAATCACAGTGATGTATGTCTTAATATAGGATGTGCAGATTTGACTGTCTTGTTTTCTTGGATCATGCACACACTTGTTGTTTACGCTCAGCCTGTGGTCATTGTGTTGTTGATGTGTGCCATGTTCAACTTACACCTGAAGGTGTGTCAGGTACAGCAGCTAGGTATGAGACAGTGGTGTTGCAGTTTTACACATATGCTGTATGAAGTACTCTCAGGCCTGCTCATGCTAGATGTGGCCATATCCCTACGTGCATTCGCATAGTCCGATGTTGTTTTGGATGTACTTGCTGTGTGAAAGGGGACAAGTGTGCGAGTAGTGTTGATGAAGGTGTCCCTACGTGTAAGCTGCTCTGTAACTCAATTGTGATGACATTGTTGGCGTTGTGTCAATCAAAACGTAAGATGTTGTACACGTCTCATGGTGTATTGAATTGACATGTGTCCACTTTCATCTCAACTAGGAGGAGACAAAATCTGCATCGTCCCTACACAGTGCTGGCAGACATGGAGGATGAGGAGGTCATCCGGAAATTCCGTCTGGATAGAGCCACCCTCCAAAACCTATGTGCCATTTTGGAGCCCCACCTGCAGCCTCGCAGAACATATCCAACAGCTTTCACCCCAACGTCTAAGGTGATGGTGGCACTGCATGTTTTTGCCTCTGGATCATTCCAGCACACGGTGTCCAGCGCAGGTGGGATGTCGCAACCCATGTTCAGCATGGTGCTGCGTGATGTCCTGTCCGCCATGATGTTATACAAGGACAGGTATATCCATTTCCCCAGAGTGCCAGAATTGGCGGCTGTGAAGGGAGACTTTTATGCCCTTGGACACATCCCCCATGATGTTGGGGCCATTGATTGCACACATGTTGGGCTTGTTCCACCACAGGCACAGGAGCACATTTATAGGAATCGAAAACATTTCCACTCCATAAATGTGCAAGTGGTGTGCCAGGCGGACATGATCATCACGCACGTGTGTGCCAGATTTGCAGGCTCAGCCCATGACTCATACATCATGCGGAACAGCATCGTACCACAGCTCATGGCTAATCTGCTTCCTGAGCGTGCATGAATTGTGGGTGAGTACAAAGAGTCCAGTAGCGTGCTGTGTGTGTGACATGCTGTCCTCTGCCACAGTATAATTACAAGGTTTATCTGTGTTTCTCACACCTAGGTGACTCTGCATATCCCAACCGTCCGTGGTTGCTGAGCCCACTGCGGAATCCCAGGACACCAGCTGATGTAGGCTACAATGATGCCCATGGGAGGACACGTCGTGTGGTGGAGCGGACTTTTGGTCTCCTGAAGTCCCGATTTCGCTGCCTTGACAAGACGGAGGTGCACTCATGTACTCGCCCGGGAAGGTGTGTCAGATTGCAATGGCATGCTGCATGCTCCACAACCTAGCCATTCGCAAGGATATCCCCCTGATCCTGGAGGATGATGAGCAGCCAAGGCCACCACCTGCAAACCAACCCGTGTCCAGTGATGAGGACAGTGGAGAGGAGGATGGTGTTGACCTGCGTCAACAGCTCATCGACCGCTACTTCACTTGAAGGTGAGTGACAATGTACAACGGACCCATTGTCTGATGATGTTGCTGTTGTTGTGAAGGTGTATGTGAGCTTTGTGACTGCAGCCGGTTGTTGACTCAGTGGTGGCTGACAATTTTTATGGGACAGGATAATTTCGAACATCTACAGGATGTGTATGTTGGTACTTGTTGCTCATTGTGATGTGTGCATGCTGTATTAGCTTTATGGTATGTGTTGTGTGATGTCTGTGATGCCACACTCAGACTAGTGAATCTTGTTCTGTTGTGTTTTCCTAGGTCACTTCAGCCTCTCCTTGCCTACATACATTCCATACTCGTGGTACATTTTGATCATGTTGAAGACTGCACATCCTGGAATAAAGACGGAGCAGAAACAACAACATGTGTGTGAGGTGTATTTATTTACAATGGTGACATATGAGGGGGTGAACATTTACATTGAGGTGATTAGTGAAGCAGTGAGTTGACAGTTATGGTACATGAGAGAATCAAGTTGTCACCACATTGATGTGGTGACCCAGTCCAACAGACAGATGCCATTCACAAGGCAGTGTGGGGAAGGACAGTCCAAAAAGTCAATGCAGTAGTGCAGAGTGTTGCCATCGTGGCTGGCTCCGTGACTGATGTTTGGCAGGTGCTTTGCCATGGGATACTCCCAGGGATTTCTTGGGACAGCCCCTTTGTCGCTTGGCAGGGGGGGCCTCTGCTGTAGGGCCTGTGGGGTCTGAGGACTCACCCCTCTCTGTGGCCGCAGGGGAGGATGTTGAACTGTCATCCTGCGGCACAGCAGGGGGAGGTGGAGGTGTTGTTTGTGGCGGACGCCTGTCCCTCATTGCCGCCACTATCTGGCCCAGGAGGTCCACAATTTGTCCCAGGCGGGTGTCCATGGACCTCTTCAGCCGGAGGAGCTCGCAGGAATCTTCTTCTGACCGGGCTGTTCGTCCCTGGGCCCATTCATATGCCCCAAGGACTCTGTTTATGCTGTCCAGGGCATCGGTACCAGGCTCTGGTTGTCTGTGAGTGACCCTGCCACTCCTACCTGCCCTGCTGCCACAGAACTGTTGCCTCACCACTGTAGGCACCCGCATCCTCTCCCTGCCCTCCTCAGTTGGTGGTGTGGGGTGGTAATCTTCTGGGACAGGGAGGGTGTTGCAGGCAGCACTGGTGGTGGTGGTGGTGGTGTAGGATGCACAGGCCGTAACAGCAGTGGTCTGCGTAGCTGTTGGTGTTGCTGCAGATGTGGTGGGGGGACGATGGGGTCCTGGGACCGGTTGTGCCCTGGCACACTAGATGGGCCGGGTCCGAGGTCCTCGTCCTCTGAATACCCGGGGTCAACATCCGAGAGTCCATGTTCCGGGGGGGGGGGTGACTGGCTCTGAAGGTTGCTGGTGTTGTCCTCTGCAGTCAGTTCTTGGTCACCTGTGGGACAGATGGGAAATGGTCATTGTAGTGCACCCTGCAAGCTTTGTGTTAGCTGTGTATTATTCACTGTTTGTACACCACACAGTTGACTAGTCATCACATTGTTTGTATGCTCACTACTGTGCCTCCTGAGATGATGTTGAGGTACATGCATTAGTTGTCCATGGTGTGAGGTGTCACAACATACCATGCGCCACGTGCATGTTTTGTGATTACAGGGACATGTTGCCATCTAGGGACTAGCGCAACAAAGCATTTCTGTGACGCCTCTTTGTTGATCACTCTGCCCTGGCAGATGTTACATCTGAGCATGAACTGGCCATTGTCATCTCATGCATACCTTTGTAATGTCATGTGCAAATCAGAATTTGCACCGACAACCATGCTTTCTTTGTTTACATATGGTCCTTGCTGCTCTGGCCACATGGCACTTACACATAGCATTCAGTGCTGTGCATGATTGTGCACAGACTTTCTACTACATGTGAATTGGTGTGTCACACTTTGGTTGCTGTGACAGTTACATTTGTGTAGCTGTCTGCACACTGTGAGTGGCAATAGGATCTGTGTGTATTTTTGTGTGATGAGAGGGCTGGTGTTGTCATATGGCACCATGCTTTTTGGGAGGAATGGCTGTGTGCATGTACTGGCTACTTACCTGTTCTGTTTTCACATTTGTGTTGGATCTATGTCACATCTATGTGTGTGTGTGTTGGAGGCTTCCATCCTGCTCAGGGGTGGGATAGGAGGGCATAATATGTCTACCTACCTGTTAGTTTAAAGTGGACAGTGCAATGACTGACACATGCATCTGGGTGGGAGGGAGTGCTCCATCTTGATGAGCTGGGGAACAAGGGGACATGGTGGGAGTAGTACTGCAGTCTTCCCACCCCCAAAAACCCTCCCAGGGAAGATGGCTACCTACCTGTTAGTTTGTTTGTGGTGAGACAATGGCTTCCAAATGCTTCTGGGTGTGGAGTGCTCCATCCTGCTCAGGGGTGGGACAGGGGGCATGGTGGGAGTTGTCGTGCAGGCCTCCCACCCCCAAACAGCCCTCCCTGTTAAGATGGCTACCTACCTGTTAGTTTGTTTGTGGTGAGACAATGGCTTCCAAATGCTTCTGGGTGTGGTGTGCTCCATCCTCCTCAGGGGTGGGACAGGTGGCATGGTGGGAGTTGTTGTGCAGGCCTCCCACCCCCAAACAGCCCTCCCTGTTAAGATGGCTACCTACCTGTTAGTTTGTTTGTGGTGAGACAGTGGCTTCCAAATGATTCTGGGTGTGGCGTGCTCCATCCTGCTCAGGGGTGGGACAGGGGGCATGGTGGGAGTAGTACTGCAGGCCTCCCACCCCCAAACAGCCCTCCCTGTTAAGATGTCTACCTACCTGTTAGTTTGTTTGTGGTGAGACAATGGCTTCCAAATGCTTCTGGGTGTGGAGTGCTCCATCCTGCTCAGGGGTGGTACAGGGGGCATGGTAGGAGTTGTTGTGCAAGCCTCCCACCCCCAAACAGCCCTCCCTGTTAAGATGGCTACCTACCTGTTAGTTTGTTTGTGGTCAGACAATGGCTTCCAAATGCTTCTGGGTGTGGAGTGCTCCATCCTGCTCAGGGGTGGGACAGGAGGCATGGTGGGAGTTGTCGTGCAGGCCTCCCACCCCCAAACAGCCCTCCCTGTTAAGATGGCTACCTACCTATTAGTTTGTTTGTGGTGAGACAATGGCTTCCAAATGCGTCTGGGTGTGGAGTGCTCCATCCTGCTCAGGGGTGGGACAGGGGGCATGGTGGGAGTTGTTGTGCAGGCCTCCCACCCCTAAACAGCCCTCCCTGTTAAGATGGCTACCTACCTGTTAGTTTGTTTGTGGTGAGACAATGGCTTCCAAATGCTTCTGGGTGTGGAGTGCTCCATCCTGCTCAGGGGTGGGACAGGGGGCATGGTGGGAGTTGTTGTGCAGGCCTCCCACCACCAAACAGCCCTCTCTGTTAAGATGGCTACCTACCTGTTAGTTTGTTTGTGGTGAGACAATGGCTTCCAAATGCTTCTGGGTGTGGAGTGCTCCATCCTGCTCAGGGGTGGGACAGGGGGCATGGTGGGAGTTGTAGTGCTATTTGCCTGGGCACATACAACCCTGTAAATGTTGGCTACCTTTTGGGGTGTGATTCAGATGTAGTGGATGTTACATCTGTGGGACATGTGTTGGTTATTGTGGTGCATATGGATATGCTTGTGACTCTGATATGTAGCTTTGTAGTTGTGCTGGACAGTTCATTGCTGTGTAATGATCTACTTTTGTTTGTACTTACCAGCCTCCACTCCCCCGGGTATTCCTGTGAGACTCTCTGGATGCAGTATGGCAAGCACCTTATCCTCCCATGCAGTGAATGTTCTTGGTGTAATGGGAAGGCCACCGCCAGTCCTCTGAGCCAGCTCACGGTTCTTGTTGTTCTTCTCTTTCACCTTGCTCTTGAGGTCATGCCACAGCTTCATGATCTCCTTCTTGGAGCGCGGGATGGTCCCTACTGCATTGACCTTATCGACTATCCTTGCCCACATTTGATTTCTTCTGGCTAATGGTGTCTGTTGGACCAGGTTACCAAACAGTTGTGGTTCCACTCTGACTATCTCATCTACCATGACTGTCAACTCACTGTCTGTGAATTTTGGCATTTTCTGTGGTGCCATGGTGTGTGATGTGCTAAGGGGTTTGAGGTGCAGGTGTGTAAGTGGTGGGGATGGGGGTGATGTGTATGGTGTGTGATGTGCAGAGGGGTTAGAGGTGCAGGTGTGGAAGTGGTGGTGGTGCTGTGTGTGGTGTGAGTAGTGATGGTGTGCAGTTTTGCCTCTCCTTTGTGCTCTGGTGTTGGGCCCTTCAGGTGTGGAGTATTGCAAAGGATTGTGGTCAAGGAAGGGGCTGGTTTTATACTCAGCTATGTGGGTGTGTCAAAATGGGGTATTGCTGTCAGGTGTGTTGTGTGGGTTGTCCTGGGATTTGTATTTTTGTAGTTGCCATGTGGTTGTGTCATTGGGGTGTGTTATGTATTTTTTGGTGCATGGTTAGTTTGCTGTGTGCACTTTGTGGCCTTATTGTGAGTTTTTTCTGTCCACCGCCATATTTGTCATGGAGCGTCCGCAGCGGTGGCTATGCTGCTGTTCTTCCGGCGGCTCTCCCATTCATCACTGTTGGCGTTTTCGGCGGTCGGATACAGCGGAACGTACCGCGGTCACATCGAGGATATCCTAATATTCCGTGTGGTGTCTCCGCTGTCCTGGCGGCGGTTTGTTTTTTTTTCCTCCGAGAATCTGACCGTCGCGGACGGGTTTTGGCCTTCTCCGCCCGCTACGGGCATTTTTTAGGTGGCTCTTACCGCCGCGGTCGTTTTTTTTGGGCGGGACATCCAAATCTGTCTGCCGGTTTTGCAGCGGTACCGGCGGGCGGTTGTTTTCCGCTACCATGGCGGTCGGGGTGGTTTTCCGGCCACCATCCTAATAGACCCCTTAGTTCCCCATTTTAACCACAATGATTATGGTAACGCCTTAATTAGGCTGTTAATCATAAACAACCTTGCAATCCTCCCACTTCTTGACGCTCGAATATGTCCTGGTCTCAGACCCCATAAGGAAGCTCTTCACTCAATTTATGACCAACTTCTATGCTTTCAGTGATCATGCTGCAATCACGTTTCTTATCCCTTCTTTATTAAAGAGGGAATATCCTGTTCATCTCTATATCAAACCAGTGATTGCAAGAGAGAATGGGATTGCCTTGAAGTGGGAGAGAGTCGATACTGTGAAGTTTGTGGGTAATATAGTCTCCAAACGAGCATTGGAGATAATGACATGTCTAGACCCAATAACTACTGATGGCATAATTATAGCATTCGAGCAAATCCTATTGGAAATTAAAAACAATTTAATACGTTCCATACGTGATGGGCATCGTAAGGGCCCTATCTGGTTTGACGATGAATGTGTACAATCACTTAAGAACCTCCATACGGCCCTAAAGTCAAAACCTGGAGACCAAACTTTGGTCAAGTCCTTACGCCAGCTATATAGGAAAGCAAGGTTATCAAGGCTAAAAACCTTAAAAGAGGACTGGTGGGAAAGATTGCAAGGGGCTGCCTTATTAAATAGCTCACAGGCCTTTTGGTCGTTGATTAATGTGCCTTTTCTGAGATATGAGCAAAGGATGACAACAGACACTCATGTAGAGCAGGAGGCAGGGGTTGCCCACTTTGAAGGCCTATTTGGAAATACCGAGGAGGTGACCGTCCAATTTCCCCCTTTAAGTTTAGCTGGTACAGGAGGCAATGTCTCGTTCACTTTGGCAGAAACAAAATACGCTCTTAACCAGTGTAAAAGAGCGAAGGCACCTGGACCCGACGGTGTCCCAATTGACTTTTTTCTAGATAATCAAGATCTTTGGGCACCACTTTTAACAAATGTTTTTAATAAAATTGTTTGAACAGGTGCTCCTTCTTCATGGAAGACAACTGTAATTGTACCCATTTATAAAAAATGGGATAAAACACTTCCGAAAAATTATAGGCCCATATTTCTGTTAGATTCTACTGCTAAACTAATGGGCCGGCTACTTTTGAACAGGCTTGAGGAATGGGCTTTGGAAAGGAATATTATAATCCCTTGCCAATATGGCTTTAGAAAAGGAAAGGGCACAGTGGACTAGTGCCTAAATTTGAATTTAATAATAGCGAAATATACAGCAGCTAGGAATGGTCACTTATACCTTGCCTTCATGGATATGTCGGCAGCCTTCGACTGCGTGGCACAGTCCAGGCTGTGGCAGATCATGGAGGCAGTGGGGGTCGACATACAGATTATTAATATAATCCGCGACCTGTATGCTGGAGCAACTGCCTTTGTCCATTTTGGCAAGGGAGGAGAATGCACTAGACACTTTAAAATTAGCATGGGTGTGAGGCAGGGGTGTGTCCTTGCCCCCTTTTTATTTGCACTTTATACAAACGCCGTAGAATCTGCTTTGTTAGGGTCCACTCCAGATGTCCCCCATATTAACTCTCTTCAAGTATCGATATTCCTCTACGCGGACGACGCAGTGATTCTGGCGCGTACTAGTAACGCGCTGCGCCGACTCGTAGCGGAGTATGTGAAATTTATGAATAATTTGGACCTGAAAATTAATTACTCTAAGTCCTTTGTCCTTGTTGCAGGTCCAAAACAGCAGAAATTGCCACAAATCTATATTGAAGGGGGGAAGCTAGGTGTTGTGGACTCTTTTAATTATTTAGGGATCATGTTTGATCGAGATAGTAATTGGAGAAGTATAGTCTCTAACAGGGGATTATTGATGGAAAAAAATATCGGGGCTCTTTTTAAATTTGCGAAGAAAATTGGGACCAAACCTATTGAAGTGGTAAAGAAAGTTTATGAGGCAAAAGCTGTATCTGCTGCCACCTATGGGGCAGTTGTCTGGGGCATCTCAGACTCTTCTAAATTGCAACGTATAGAAGATGCCTTTTTGAAAAACTTGGCTTCCCTGCCCCAGTCGTGTTCCTACTATAATTGTCACACGGAGCTGAGAGCTCCCTACATTAGTGATAAAATCTGTATTGCACCAATTCTGATGTGGCATTCGGTCTGGTGTAAGGAGACTCTTTCACTGACTAGGGATATTATAAATGATGTGTTGAAACTAGATGGTGTAAACAATATCAGTTGGTTAAAATATGTTGAATCCAATCTTAAGACGATTGGTTTACACCACCTTTATGAAGATCCAATGATGTGTCTGTCCATTTCTAAGAAAGAGCTGAAAATACATCTACTGACCGAGTTACAGGCAAGGAGGCAGGATATTAATCTTAAACTGTCGACAGCTAGAGCATACCACGCTGTCCCGAGTATAACATAGATTAATGCAAATTTAACTCATCTATTGTTTGTTACAAATCTGCAACATAGATATATTTTAATGAGATTCCACCTAAATTATATCCCCTTGATGCTAGGTCTTCCTTTTAAAATCTATGTGATCTGCGAACTGCCACTATGTCCTTGTGACAATCGATCTATCCAGAATGATCTTCATTTCTTGTTCTTTTGCAAATTCTATGGTGAAGAAAGGAAAAAATGTATTGTCCCCCTCATTCGCAAAATGAATTTTAAACAGTGTTGCATGGCTTTGTATTACTACAGTTTATGTCTGATCCTTTTACATGTTACTCTTTGGCCACATTCTTTTTATCTGCCTTGAGGAAAAGAAGATTATATTGCCAACTTGATACTCAAACTGTAAATTAAGCTACTGAATTGTGCAATAACTGTGTGTATATTCATGAATTATTATTCCTTTTTAAAATATGAATAACTTTTTTAATAAATTCCATCTTTTATAGTAAATGTGTTTGAATATGTAGTTTTACACTGTAATAATAATGGAAATTGATGTGTTGGTAGAATACTTTTCATGCCATCATTGTGTTGGCGAAATAAAAGTTATCTTGACTGACTGACTGGCAGTAAATATTACTCTACCTTTTGTTATGGGAGAGCCACTACTATAGAAACCAATGTAGTAAATGTCAAACAATATAACCATCCCCCCAATGTAACTGAAATTGAAGTTAGAGATGCTCTCGAGACAATCCAAGAAGCAAGTACCAGCTCACACCAAACAAGTACCCAAATACTTAAAAACGTGTTAACTAGGGTACCTGAGCATGTCACGGGACAACTACCATCTATCCCCACTCTGAAGAGATTAATTTCCTGAACTCAAAGAGCTACAGCTCAAACACCACCCACCGCTCAAACATTTGCTGAAATACAAATATTACCTGAATAAACCATCACTCACAAAGATGACAAATAACAACTTACAAAAACTTAAAAACTGTGAGACGTGGATGATGGATGGCACATTCAAAGTTTGCCCAAAGCCTTTTTATCAATTATATACAATCCACAGTGAATATGAAAATACTAACATACCATTCATATACGCACTACTCCCTAACAAACAAAACACCACATACATAAAACTCCTAACAATATTAATACATTACACCGACAACTACTTTCCACAAAAAATCGTAATTGATTTTGAACAATCAATGATTCAAACAATTTTAAAAATATACCCACACACTGCAATACATGGTTGCTACTACCACTTTAATTAAAGTATCTGGAGGCACCTACAAAAATCTACTTTAAGTATAGATTACGCTACCAATACCAACTTTGCCTATCAAATTAAAAAATTAATACCCTGGCCTACGTACCAACAACTGAAGTAGCAAACCATTATAACCTACTTCTTGAAAGCCCTTTCTATCAGGCAAATAAAACTACTTTTACTCCCTTCCTAGACTACTTTGAAAATACTTGGGTGGAAAGGCTACATGGGTCAGGACACCATAGGCAACCCAAATTCCAAATACCTTGGTGGAACGTATATTAAAGTACTCTAGCTCAAAAAGCAAAAACAAACAATACAGTGGAAGGATGGCACAATGCCTTCCAAGCCACAATAGGAAGGGGACAACCAACCCTACATAAACTTATAGAAGCTATCAAAAAAGTACAAAGCTATCAAGAGCTAAGGCTAGAGCAATCCGTAACTAAAATCGGCCCTAAACTAAGTAAACAAACTGAAACGATGTATGAATATCTACAACACAAAACTAGACTACTTGCAAACACCAAAGGTCTAGAATACTTAGACATGATAGCTAAATCTATACTGTAAAAAAACAACAATACTAAACACCATAAACATTTAAAATTTCCAAACATTTAAACAACATAATTTGACTCTTTTTTAAATTAATAATTATAACTATGTTATATATAATTTAAAAAATATCACAAATAAATATGAGATAATCTAATCATTAAAATAAAAAAATACAAACAGATCAATGTAATAAAAAACATTTCCCAGCCATAATAAGGAAAACCTGTAAAGAAAATAAAAGAACACTCACCCACAATAAAACGTACAAACCCACAAACATTAACCATTATCAATTAACACTAAATAACACAATTAAACAACACATAACCAACACTACATAACACTCTTCTCTAATTCAACACTATGGCAACACATACACATAAAACACTAAACTAGCAAAACAACACCTAACTACACCAACAATGAACAAATAAGGTTCTCACAAAGCTAACTACACCACTACTGCCTCGCCCCAACCCTAAAACTACCTTAAAAGTTAATTAAATCAAACTTACCTTAAGCGACGAAACGCAGCTCCCAACCGCTAGGTTACATCTTCAAAAATGACCTAAAAACGAAACAGATTGATAGGAAAGTTAGGAAACTAGAAAAAAATGGCTGCGTAATAAAAATGAAAAAAAGACTGACTCCCCATTGAAAAGAATGGAGAAATAATATTAAAATGCAAATAAATAATTGTAGATTTTTATATATTGTGAAAAAAATTACAAATGTTTCAAAAATATACAAAAAATGGTATAATATATATTAAATATTATATTGTCAAAAAATTAAATATTTAATATATATTAAAATGTATGTTTATTTCATGTACTGAAAATATTAAAATATTAAAATGTATAAGTTAAAAATATATGTAAAAATATATATTTGTAAATTACTTAATATATTAAATATTATTTGAATAAAAATAATAGTCAATAAACTAAATAATAAAAATATACAAAAAATGCATATTATATAATTGTATTAAAAAATAAAATTGTATAAAATCTATTAAAACATTGTTTAAAAAATGAATACAAATGTTTACTTTTTGTCATAAAAAATAATAAACAATAAAAGCCAAATTGTTTAAAATAAATAAACTATTAATATATTTACTTTACTATTACATGACTATAATTCAAATAAATGTAAAATTTTTCAATTATGTTTTAAAAAATATTTACATGAAAAATATTGTTAATTTTCCAATTCTACATGAGAAATGTATGTTAAAATTATTTTAAATTTCCATTTCTACATGAAAAATGTATGTTAAAAAATATTGTAAATTTTTCAATTCGACATAAAAAATGAATGTGAAAGGATATTGTTAATTTTCCAATTTTACATGAAAAATTAATATTAAAAAATATTGTTTTCCAATTCTACATGAAAAATGTATGTTAAGAATACGTTATACTTTGTAATAAATTTTGAACAACAGCAAAAAACCTGAATAATGTTTTTAATAATGCAAAAAAATGTATAACTAAACCAAATTAGAACAAATAAACTGTAAAATAAAAAACAAACATGTGTAACCAATAAAACTGTTTACAACAATAACTAACATACATCTCCTTTCTTATTTAAATATACATATAAAATATAAAAATAAAATAACTAATAAACAATAAAAATGTTCTATTCCTAACTCCAAAACCAACAAAACTCAGGGAAAGTGCTGGATAATAAACCAAATTAAATTACTATTCCAACTCCAAAACAAAATAAACTCAGGGAAAGTGCTGGATATTAAAACATAATAAATTACTATTCCAAATCCAAAACTAACAAAACTCAGGGAAAGTGCTGGATAATAAACCTAATTAAATTAGTTTTCCACCTCCAAATCAAACTAAACTCAGGGAAAGTGCTGGGTAATAAAACAAAATAAATTACTATTCCAACTCCAAAGCAAAATAAACTCAGGGAAAGTGCTGGATAATAAAACA
Source organism: Calotriton arnoldi (assembly GCA_963921515.1). Taxonomy (NCBI): domain Eukaryota; kingdom Metazoa; phylum Chordata; class Amphibia; order Caudata; family Salamandridae; genus Calotriton; species Calotriton arnoldi. The sequence goes on along the minus strand of CAWUFW010016384.1, from coordinate 116,135 downwards.
TAATAAATTACTATTCCAACTCCAAAACCAACTAAACCCAGGGAAAGTGCTGGATAATAAACCTAATTAATTTACTATTCCAACTCCAAAACAAAATTAACTCGGAGAAAGTGCTGGATAATAAAACATAATAAATTACTATTCCAACTCCAAAACTAACAAAACTCGGGGAAAGTGCTGGATAATAAAACATAATAAATTACTATTCCAACTCCAAAACAACTAAACTCAAAGAAATAGCTAGATAATAAAATATAATAAATTACTATTACAACTCCAAATTTATAATCAATAAAATAAATGTTTTTACCAAAATTATCTTTATAATAAAATGTTAAATTAATAAAGTAATAATATTTTTCTACAAATTATTTTTTTAAATTAAATTAAGAAAATATATAAAAATATACTCAAACATAAATAACACCTCAAAAGTATTCATTTTTTTAATTTTAAAATTTAAATTACAAAAAAGAACAAATGTTTCCAAATTGTAATTTTAAAAACAATTTATTTTTAAACATTAAGGGGCCCATTACGATGGCGGGCGGAAGCACCACCGCCGTGCTGGCGGATGCAAAAACCATCAGTTACCGCCGGCACGCAGCAGTCCACACGCCCGCCCGATTACGATGCGAAAAGTCAGCCAAACACCGCCGGCAAGCCAGCGACACCGTCCGCCATCAAAGTGCGCCCGTACACGTAGCGGCGCAGCACAACTGACACACACGTCCGACGAAACACGTACCGCCCGGCGTACAAATTACGATGCCGCACACAAACTGAACCCACGGCTAAGAGACACCGTACGTCAAACCGAAGCGGTAACACGAACGCCGAGCACGGACACCGAAGAAGCGGCACCCCCGAGCATGAACCCAGCACTGCAGGCCCTCCCTATGCTCTATCTGATGCACCACCAAGGACGCAACGTACTGCGAAGACGCAGGTAGGCACACATACAACAAGTGCACGCAAACAGCGCACACAGTGCAAGGGCGGAAAAAGCGGACAACCCCCCACCCCCGCGTGTACACGACACATCTACCATAGCATCCACATATGACACACAGGCCAAATTGTAACATCTCGTAACACATGTGTACACACCACCTGGGACTAGGAACCAACCACCCCGTCACGGCCCCAAAGCGCCGATGACGCCGCCACACATGCGCACAACGCAGAGGCCAACCGCAGCGCCATGCATGCGTCGCACACAGACACAGGGACACAACCAAGCAGCACACACATCAGCCCCACCCCGAACGCACATGACACGTGACAGGCCTGCCACAGACATGTCCCCAACGCCCAATTCACGGACAACACCCAACGCCACACAACCGACGCACTCATGTCAGTGAAGACACGCAACAGCAGGACACACCCCAGTGTAACAAACATGGCGTAGCACACAGCGGCGGCAACACCAACTAGGAGAAGCAGGGCCCCTTCGGGAAGAGGAACGCCAGTACCACACAGAAACACCCATACCACCCTGCACATATGAACAAGACATATAAAACGGAACACCAAAGAGCCCGGGGACCGACAACAGGTGGCCCAAGAATAACATTCACACACAAGGCTCAACGCAGAGCGGAAAGGCAGCCTGCCGCCCACACAAGGGAGAGCAGACAGCACTGAATGACCTTCCATTCCAACTCCGAAACCACAGTCCTACAACAGAAGCCGGTGAATACAGCCATTGTCCAAGAATAGACCAACACAGGCATGCCGAGGAGACCGACCACAGGGCAGATAGCGCATATCACAGAAGCACACAACAGCTGGGGAAGAAAGAAGAAAACACTCCCCCATGTCGGCCACATGCAAGTTAATTGGAAGGAGTCACACAGCACTGACCTTGAACTGTCTGAGAAGCATGTGGGAAGAGGGCCCGTGTCCTCCAAACAAGCCAACAGAACACAAGTCCTGTCTCCCTACGACTACACAGAGCTCACAGCAACCCCGGAGCGTGCACATTGCAGACTGCACACACAGCTGGAGCACGCCACCTCAACGAACCGCTGCGAAATGGCAACCGCAACACACCTACCCAACTACGCCGAACAGCTCAAGCTGTACAAAACCAACCTGTTCCATACATTGGGATGCGATCTCCTGTCCCTGCTGAACGTAAGTTACCGACTGACTTACCGCATCACATTGTTCAGCTGCGTCATGCCCGTCTTCTACTGTCGGAGGTGTCCCTACCAGCATCCCGTCGAGATATGCCTCTCCAACCCGGCATGTCTGAAGGCGGACCTGCTACCACTACTCCTCCCTCTGGACGCACACGACAGGGCCTGCTCTGCCTATGGGGGCATGGCGTATGTGGCCAACATCGCACCCGCACTGAAATGGGACCACTGTGCCTCCACACGACGGATCATCGAGAACAGCTACATCGAATGTCACCCAGCATGCCCCATCATGGTCCTCCAAGGGACAACTTACGAACAACACCTTGACAGCCACCATCCGCTACATTGGCTGGCAAACATGTACACCACCAATGACATGGAAGCCCTGCTGGACGGCATCGCATACCTGACAACCTGTAAATTCGTCGGACCACAACGCAGGTTCCCCGAGTGACCTATGATGTCCAACCCCGCACCCATGCTTAGCTTCCGCACGGACTGGCCAGTCACCACCACAACAGCCATACCAAACGACCGGCAACTGTAACCACACCATCAACGACATCGCCATGACATCGGATATGACCGGGACATGCACACTGTTCCCCATCACATCCAGGAACACCGCATGCATCGTGGGAGGCAGTGGCATGGGCTCTGTGTATCGCACCCACATGGACGGAACTGCACGAACAACCAGGACACGACATGGATCCAGCGCACATGGACACACACACCGCTCAGTGGACATGAATAGGTCGCCTGGAGTCTGTGGGTGCTGCACCCCTCCCACCCCCGCCCCGGGAATCCCATACCAGGACCTTTGCATGGACGACAAGTGCATACAACAACAACACGACCCCAGTGACTGTGACATGTCCAGTAACCACCACAGTGCAACAACAAGTGGCACGCCGCTGCATGCACGCAAGCACATGCCCTGATGTCATCTCACATGCACGCGTGCATGAGGAACAACCGCAGCAAACCTGTCACATGGAACTGAGATGGACTGTGCCCATGATGCCAAGCGGTCTGGTAGGCTACATGTATACCGTCTGTGTCAAAGTCCGCAGCTCCGCAGCTATACGTAAATGTACATTAGCACAGCCTTGGCCAAGCAGATGTCACTCTGAAGCCCACATCCCACATGCAACAGCCAATCACATGTAACCCCACACCCTATCCCATTTGCAATCATGCTCAATATATCCTCAACATGTATTCCGCTGCCAGTAGTGTCCACTATACTGCATCACAGAGGACAGAAGACACAATATAATGTTTGAAACCAAAACTGTCTCCGCTGACTCATTTCACAAGTATGAATGAGAGAGGATGAGAGTATGTGAAGTACACGGCAGTCGTGACATGACCATGTAGTCCACTGGTATTGGATGTCAACGCAAATGAGTAGCACTACTGTGGAAGACACACATGTGTCGTGTGAAGTCGTATGGACGCAGTGCTCAGGTGGGTGGGTGCGACGGGTAGATGCGCACATGCCAAGTTGGAGCACGCCGTGTTGGGAGGGGTCATGAACAGTACACCACCGCTTCCCTGGGCATTGTGAGAGGACACCTGTCGGGGGGAGTGAACACGTGTGTGCACAGCAGCCGGGCACACGTACAAAGCGGTACCAGGCGCACCTCAGCCCACCCTCTGTGGACAAGCTGGATCCTGTTGTGCGCCCGCCATGCCCCTTGACAAGGCACACACAGCCCCAGTCGACCAGGTGTAACCCCAACATAGTCAATCCGCACAGGCGATACAGGGCACGGGATGGCAGTGGAGCATGGTGTGTGAGAGGTCTCCTCGCGCTCCTCCTGGTCATATCACGCAGGCAATAGAACCTCAACGTCTAGCATGGCACAAGTCACATGGAAGTGTAGGGGGACGCACCACAGCACGAGCAGCACTGACGTCACGGGAGGTGGCTCGCACCATCCCATCCATTGCCCATCATACCAACCACGCCACATGCCATTGCGACTAAGTGCAAGCGCGTGCGCCACCACCCCCGAGCCCTCCCCAGAGGGGCCAAAGAGTGAATGTGTGGGCCATCAGTCACAGACGGACGTGGCCTGGCCGCAAGGGCAGCCACAGCCAGTGGGTGTCGCAGGTGGCGGATCCGGAAGGCGAAGACTGTGATGCATAGTCCATGCAGGCCGGGTCTCCATTTGGGGCACCACGCAGGTGGACGGCGTCCCGCAACACATCATACCCTGAGACAGCCCACTCGTGCAACTGGACCCACACATACACTCCTTGCCCTCTCTGGTGCGAGCTTGGGGCTGCCTGTGCAAGCGCTAGCCTCGCAGGTGAGCATGCCTATTGGGGGAGCGAGGGGAGGACATGAGGGCTGGGGCGAAGATGACTGTATCACTGTCAGTCAGTACAAGGGATGACCCAGATGTGGAAAGGAAGAGACGTGTCCCGTGTGTACTGCAACTAGTCGCCAATCCAACTACCCCCCATGTCCGGAATGTAAGCCCGCACCTAGGCCCGCCCATCCGCCACATCGAACATACCACCAGCACGACAACCTTCCCATTCGAAACACTGACTGGGGGTGGCGACCAGTGTACAATCATGTGTAGCCTACCCACGCGTACATGTGGGCCCTCCATGATCCATGTCACCTGCGGCAAAGTCATGACATGCGCAATGAGGGAAGTGAGGAGAGCTGTCCGCCCCACGCGCAGAAGGTGCATCAGCTCCACAGACCCAGCAGCGAGTCCAGCAGGGGTCACATGTGCAGGGGCAGCTGTGCCTGGTGTGAAGGCACATGCATATAGACAGCACATCGACCAATGTGTAGTCTGCCCACATCTACAGTCCATCATCATGCGGACATAGGAATTGAACACAGGGCAACACATCTTAGTTGGTGCACCCACCGTGACCAACAATGCGCAATCATCGACGTACCCGCCCTGTGCATGGCCCCCCACCCAACGGAGGCACATCCAGTGCCACCATCCCACACACACAAGCCTACCACGGAACATGCTGTGTCCAATGGTCAGTACAGAGTCAGCGCCCATCTGGTGGAACCTGAACAGGAGACACATGCACACACATGCCAGCTCCCACTATGTACGTCTGCCACCTGGCACGTGCAATGTAACCTCTCACCTGTGACGTGTGACTGCAAGCACACAGCCGTCTTGGCATGGGGCTGTCAATGTGGACACCTGTCAATGTTTCGGGAGGTGTGATCCGTACAGTGCTGTACATAGGGTGCAGTGCTGACACCTACTACTGTCTCATATCCCCTCGTGCCACAGGTCCCACTTGTTTTGGCCGCTCAGCCTGTGCCCACATCGTTGTCGTCGTGTGCCATACTCATCCAGCCGCGGAAGCAGTTCCATGCTCAGCAGACATTCATGTTGCCGTGGCGTTGCCGCTTGACGGATATGCAGTCAGTCCCCATCAGCACGCCCCGCAAGTCATTGGGGCCTAGATCCCCATGTGCATGCACATGGCAGTGGTTTGTATCACTAGCCATTGCCATTGTTGGGAGACCTGTGTAAGTGTATTGTGGCCGTGCCGTCCCAGCTTGACAGCTGGGCTGTGGCTCATGTGCTTGCTCAGTCATGTCAGTGATGTGTATGCGAAATTGCTATGTGTCGTGTTGCATTGACATGTGTCCTCTGCCATTGTCCCTAGGCGGAGACCGAACATTGACCGCCCATACCAATTGCTGGCGGACATGGACGATACAGAGGTTATTAGGAAGTTTCGGCTGGACAGGCCAACCCTGCATCGACTGTGTGCCATGTTAGAACCCCATCTCCGTCCCCGCAGGGTGTATCCGACTGCTGTCACCCCCACGGCTAAGGTGATGGCCGCCATGCATTTCTTCGCCACTGGGTCATTCCAGCACACAGTGGGCATTGGAGGAGGGATGTCCCAGCCCATGTTCAGCAAGGTGCTGAGGGATGTACTGGCAGCCATGATGCTGTACCGGAACAGGTACATCCGCTTCCCCAGGGCTCGTGAATTGGCGGCAGTGAAGGGTGCATTCTATGCCCTTGGCAGAATCCCACACGTCGTTGGAGCCATTGACTGCACACATGTCGGCCTTGTTCCACCACAGGCCACTGAGCACCTGTACCGCAACAGGAAGCACACGCACTCCCTGAATGTGCAAGTGGTGTGCCTTGCGGACATGGTGATCACCCACGTGTGTGCAAAGTTCCCAGGCTCGGCCCATGACGCACACATAATGCGCAACAACATCTTGCCACGACTGATGTCCAATATGCAACAGGATCGTGCCTGTATTGTCGGTGAGTATGTGGAGTGGTGTAGCGTGCTGGCTGTGCGATGCTGTCCCCTGTCCAGTTGGATTAGCAACGGTTCTCTGTGTCCCTCACACCCAGGTGACTCTGCGTATCCGAATGGGGCATGGCTGCTCAGTCCATTGAGGAATCCTCGCACCCCAGCAGACGATCGCTACAATGAGGCACATGGGAGGACCAGACGTGTGGTCGAGCGTACCTTTGGCCTCCTCAAGTCCAGGTTCAGGTGCCTGGACCGCACCGAGGGTGCGCTGGCGTACTCCCCACAGAAGGTGTGCCGGATAGTGGTGGCGTGCTGCATGCTGCACAATCTGGCCATTCGGAAGCAGATCCCCCTCATCGTGGATGACGGAGATCAACCAGGGCCCCAGCCCGCAGACCAGGACAGCTCGAGTGAGGAGGACAGCGGAGAGGAGGAAGCTGGTAATGTGCGGCAGCAGCTCATCGCCCGCTACTTCACTTGACGGTGAGTGTCCATGTACGACGGCTGATGTGGCTGTATCTGTGCAGGTGTGTGTGTGCTGTGTCAGGGTGGCCGTTTGTTCACTGCGTGCTGTGTGTCAACGCTCCATGGCCAGGGTAGTATGCCACTGTTGGTGGCTGTGGCATTGTGCCCTATTGCTCTGTGCGATGTGTGTACATTGCTTGTAGTTGTTGACATGTACTGTGTGATGGGTGTGTGACACACTCATTGAATGTGCTCCTGTTCTGTCTCCCACCCCTAGGTCCCTACAGGCCCTCCGGATTCAATTGCCATGCCACGCATCAGGTGCCTTTCCGCCCAAGGTGGCCGTTGTATTCCGTACAAATAAGACACAGGGCACAAACAGCAGTTAGTGAAAAAGGTGCATTTATTACAAACTGTGACATGTGATTGTGTGTAAGGTGATGACAAAAGTGGTGCGTGCAGTGACAATGAGCTGTCGGTCATGGCTGCGTGATGATCAGGGTGTACCCACTGGTTCTATGTCCATAGTCCAACACACACATGCCATCCAGATGGCTGTGTGGAGTGGGATCGTAGTCCAAGTCAATGCAGTGGCTGGTCAAGGAAGGCTGGCGGAAGGCTGGCTGGCTGCCTCACTTGCGTTTGGAGCGTGCGAAGTCCTCCCGGGAGATCTGTTTCCACTTCGGACGGCCCCTTCCACGTTTGCGAGGGGGTGCCTGCTTGCGACATGCTGGTGGTTGAGGTGTGATCACTGGCTGTGGACGCAGGGGAACTGGACACTGCTGCTCCACCCTGCGCCCCGGCAGGTGGTGGCGGAGGGGAGCTGCTGTCCCTGGCTGTGACCTCACCGCCACCACCAGCTGTCCCATGAGGTCCACGATTTGGCCCATACGGGCGTCCATGGACCTCAGCACCCCCAGCACCTCACGCGTGTCTGAAGCAGACCGGACCCATTGTCCTTGGGCCTCTTCATAGGCCCCAAGGACTCTGGCCATGTGAGGCAGGGCATGGCTCCCAGGGGAGGCTGGCGTTTCCCTGACCCTGCTCCTCCTACCAGTCCTGCTGCCACCGGCCTGCCCACTAGCCACATTGCTCACCACGGTCCTCGCTGTGGCTCCCAGGGTGGATCCAGTCGTCCGGGCCACCACCTGCGCTGGGGCTGGTGCCAGCGAAGACGTGGCGGTGGTGGCGGCGGTGGTGGTCGGTGCGGCGATGGTGGCGGTTGCGGCAGTGGTAGTGGCCACAATGACCGTGGGTGTGGCCGCAACGACAGTGGCAGCAGGGGGCTGGGAATGTTCAGCAGCCCTGGATGATGGGTTGGTGGGTAGGAGGGGTCCTGGGGAGCGGCTGGGCCCTGCCACACCAGATGGGCCTGCTTGGTGGTCCGTGTCCGAAGAGGAGGACAGATCCTCCAGATCCGTGTGTCCTCGTTGGGGGCTTGTAGGCTGGCTGTGCTGGCTGCTGGCTCCATCCCCAGCATCCAGCAGTTCGTCACCTGTGGAGAGAATGAGATTTGTTATTGTGTTGCACCTGGCGAAGTATGTATTTGTCGTCTGACATTGACAGTTCGTGCAATCTCGTACATGGGTTTCCCGGAGGCGTGTGTGTGGCTGTAGCATCTGTAGTTGTGTGTGCTTGGCAATGGGACTGTGTGCTGTGCACATGTGGCATGGGACGGATTGGCCATGCCGATGGGTGTGTTGCTGTGCCCCTACTTATTGTGACTCTGGTGTATGCGGGCTCCTGGCCCATCCTGGGTCTGGTTTGTACTTTGCTTTTGGGGTTCAAATGGAACGCTTAGGAACGCATATGGCAACATGGGGGCCATGCCCCAGATTCGCATTTGGGAGGGGATATACTTTTGGGGTTCAAATGGAATGCTTAGGAACGCATTTGGCAACATGGGGGCCATGCCCCAGATTCGCATTTGGGAGGGGATATGCTTTTGGGGTTCAAATGGAACGCTTAGGAACGCATATGGCAACATGGGGGCCATGCCCCAGATTCGCATTTGGGAGGGGATATGCTTTTGGGGTTCAAATGGAACGCTTAGGAACGCATATGGCAACATGGGGGCCATGCCCCAGATTCGCATTTGGGAGGGGATATGCTTTTGGGGTTCAAATGGAACGCTTAGGAACGCATATGGCAACATGGGGGCCATGCCCCAGATTCGCATTTGGGAGGGGATATGCTTTTGGGGTTCAAATGGAACGCTTAGGAACGCATATGGCAACATGGGGGCCATGCCCCAGATTCGCATTTGGGAGGGGATATGCTTTTGGGGTTCAAATGGAACGCTTAGGAACGCATATGGCAACATGGGGGCCATGCCCCAGATTCGCATTTGGGAGGGGATATGCTTTTGGGGTACATGCTGTGAGCCGTGGGTGCCGAACGTGACATGTGTTGTGGCAGCATGACAGTGCATGGTTTGAGGTGTGTGCATGCTTGACATGGCCTGCATATTTGCTGTCTGTTGTGATTACTGGACATGGCATTGGACGCATCGTTATGAGTGAGTGATAGTTGTGTGCCAGCCAACGTATTGCAGTTGTCCCATCTCCTTGGTGTGCGTGCTGCCCTGTGCCATGTGCATCACTGCAGTGCTCGGGGGGTGTGGCCCATGTTGTGTGTTGTTGCTCACAGTGTGTCGTGCGCTTAATTGACTTCTGGCACATGGTTGGTCATGGGCATGTGTCTTAGCGTGACTGCTGTATGTGTGGCAGCTGTGCGGATGACATGCCTTTCATGAGACTGGGGCTGACGGATGGGATGGATGGTATGTTGTATGTGCATGGTGTGTCTGTGAGTTTGATGGGTTCAGTGGTGTTCGTGTGCATTTATGTTGTTCCGCTCTGTTGCGTCTAGTGTTGTTTGTCTTACATAGGCGTAGTTGTGGGGTGTGTGGTTGACAGGCAGTAGGGGCTACATGGACAGGACTTCAATGGTGTTTCGGTTGTGTGTGATGAGTTGCACAGTGGCTGCCGTGTGGGACTATATTCAGTGTGGCTTGTGCATGCAGACGTGGCTCCTTGGGTGTTGCTATGTCTGTGATGGGTCATGTGGGGTGTGAGTCTGTTGTTCATGTCCGTGTGCACATTGTTCACTTGTTCGTGACGGTGGGCGGTGTTGCGTGTTCGTCTGCTACGTGACATGTCCCATGTGTTGGTGGTGTTATGGTCCTCATGCCTCCAGTAATCCAGCCCTGTCCAGTTTCCCACCTGCAAGTTGTTCGTGCGTGCACTGTACTGGATGCCACATGGCTCTAAGCGGGGGGTGCTCCATGTTGCAGGTCTGTGGGGGTGGGGGGGGGTTGTGGGTCGTGGGGGTGGCTGGACACCCACTGACACCGATTGCTGTGGACCGTGATGTCTGCCTTTCGGCTGTCGTTGTGCACTGCGGTGGCTGACACGTGGCTGTGGGGTGTGGGGGATGCTCCTCCTTGCTGTGCTGTGGGACTGGGGCCTGGTGTGTGTTGTACTTGGGCTGTCCACCGTCCCACCCACTGCACTTTGTGTTCCTGCCACTTACCTGTTACTTGTCGGTTAGTGCAGCTGTGGCGGACACATGGGTGTGGTGGGTGCTCGTTGTGGCGCTTCTGGCATATTTGGGGACCTGTTGGTGGTTACGTGGCTGGCTTAGTGTACACATGTCCCCACGCATCTTACAGTTGTTCGGTTTGGGCTGTGTGTGGTAGTGTCTGTTGCATGTGTGTGTGATGTGTTGTGTATTGTGTGCTGGACATGGGGGTGTTTGTCCCTGGGAGCTGTGGCATGGTAGTTGCGCATGTGAGTACATAGCGGTGTGCTGGTATACATTAGTTTGTACTTACCAGCCTCCACTCCCCCTGCTAATCCGGCGAGGATCTCCGGATGGATTACGACTCGCACCTTCTCCTCCCACGCTTTGAAGGTCTTAAAGAGCGCGGGATTCCCTCCGCCAGTGACGGCAGCCAGCTCTCTGTTTTTGCCCTCCTTCTTCTTGACCAGGCTCTTTACGTCATTCCAACGTTTGTTAATTTCGACTCTGTTCCTGGGCAGGGTCCCGACTGCATTGACCTGGTCTACGATCCGGGTCCACATTCTGTTTCTGGTGGCTAGTGGTGTGTGCTGGACCATGTTCCCATAGATTTGTGGGTACACCTTGATGATCTCGTCGACCATGACCGTCAGCTCCATGGGCGTGAACTTGGGCATCCTTTGTGGTGCCATGGTGTTTGTGGTGCTGGTGCGGTGTGTGTTGTGTAATGTGCAGGGGGTTTGTGGTGCCGGTGTTTGGTGGTGGTGGTGGTGGTGGTGGTGGTGGTGGTGGTGGTTGTGATGTGTGCGTTTCTGTGGTGTGCTGCTGTCCTTGCTGTGTCACTGTGTCCTCTCCTCTCCTCTCTGGTTTGCAATGTAGCAAGGGGTTGTGGTCTGTGGGAGTGCTGCTTTTGTACTCACCTATGTGGGTGTGTCCTCATGGTCTGTTGTTTTCAGGTGTGTTGTGTCTGGGGTTCTGGCCTGTATTTTTTGTTTGTCCGGGGGGTGTTTTCGGGATGTGTACTGTGCTTGTGTATTTGTGCGTGCCTTGCTGTGTGGACTTGTTGGCCATGTTGTGTGCTATTGGTTTTGTGTGCGGATGGTTTCTGTGCAGGTACGTTGGCGCCATGGCTTCTGCCGTGTCGATTCTCATCGGCGTTGTTTGCGCTGGCGGGCGGTATATTTGTGGTTTTCCGCGCTCATGGCGGTGCGATCGTAATTTCACGTGCGGTGTGTCGGCCGTGAGGGCGGGCGGTTTTGTGTTGTCGTGCGTGTTTCCGTCCGTGGCGGGCGGTTTGACTCCGACTCGGACGTTGGCGGGCAGTATTTTGTGTGTTTTTTCCGCCGATGGCGGTTTTCGGTTTGTGTAATCGTAATGGCGTGGTCGGTGTTCAGACGGTGTGTGCGGGCGGATTTTTGCCGCTTCCATGCCTGGCGGATTTTTTTACGCCGGGTATCGTAATGTGCCCCTAAAAAACTATTCCCTAAACTTATCCCCTATAAAAGCAATATCGCACTACTAAATTCATTCAAAAATGTCTAGAAAATATTAAAAATGCACACACAATATTTTCAAATTACTCCCCACCCTAATTCCCTAGAAATACAACATCCCACTACTACAACACTACAAATTTTCTAAAATATTTAAATTTTAATCCCAAATTTTTAAATTACTCCACATCCTTATCCCCTATAAATCCAACATCCCACAACCCAGGGGCCGATTCTGATGCGGGTTGGAAAAGCTTCCCGACCGAATCGGTTGGGAAATGGTGTCCAACCCACTCGGATCGGGAAAGTCCGACCGGCGGAGTAGGATGCATCCGGATGCTTCCAGATACGATTTGGTTGAACTCCCATTGACTTCAATGGGAACATTTGTTCCTAACCCCATCAGAATTGGGCCCTCGGTCGGGAAGACACGTTCCCGATCCGATTTGGAAGAAGCAAATGCCGTTACGAGGCCTTCCTAACCGCATCAGAATCAGGCCCTCGGTCGGGAAGCTTTTCCAACCCACATCAGAATCGGGCCCTAAATATTTTCAATTATTTTTTCAAATAAAAAAAACATTTTTTTTAATTACTCCCCACCCTTATCCCCTATAAACCCAATATCCTGCTCCTAAAACTTTAATTTGTTTTAAAAATATTTAAATTTTATACCAAATATTTAAAATTACTTCCCACCCTTATCCCCTATAAACCCAAACCATAAGCTCCTAAAACTTAATTAAAAAAAAAGAAAACAAACATTTTAACATATTTTTTTTATTTATAAAACATATAATAACTAATACTAAATTAATAATAATAAAATACCACATTAAACAAAAAAAATCTATATAATTTACAACAACATTTTTGACATCTAAATTTATAAAATCGAAATTTCTGCATTAACGAAAAATTGATATTTTTAACAACGAAAAAACGTACCTCAAAATTTTACACCATCGATATTTTTGACTCGATATTAATGCAATTCAATATAACCACGTCGATATTCTGTCCCTGCACCACTGCCGATCAAGTAACGGGAAGCTGGAGGGCCATCTACATCAGTGGCAGCAGCAACAATTCCCTGCCAGAAAGTCCCTTCAGAGGTACAGACTACTACAACAGACATGGCTCCAGAGTTTTCGAGAATGGCGACATATTACATGAACTGTAGTGTTGTTTGCGAGCTGGTGAGCAGTGTGTTACAGCTATTCGCAATGCTGCCAAAAATCATACATGCTAATTTTTTTCCCCTTTTATATTTTTTGTACATTTCTCAGTGCACATTTATTGAATTCCTCCTGTCCCAGTTGTCATTTTTGTTACTATAAAAAAGAACAATTTTTTTATAAACTTTACAAAACCCCAAAAAAAAAATTCAAAAACAAAACAGAAAATCATGTCACCAGGAAATAAAGGAATATCATTGGACAATACACTTTTCAACTAAAAGAATAAGAAGAGCACACCCCTCTATCCATCTAGAACATTCTTTAAGAGGACTGCATAGTGAGCAGCAAGAAGGCAACGCAAAGCTGCCACAACAACACCAAAGCAGAGAGTCCATTCAAAACTCCAATCTTAACTTCAAGATTTGGCTCCACAATTTTCCCCGATGGCATCATACTGCGTGGATTGTGGAGTTGTAGTGAGTGCTGGAGAGCAGTCCATAATGGCCCTTCACAATGCTGCAAAGAATAATACATTTTAATTTTTTTAAATTTTTGGCCCTTCATAGTTTTTCTACATTAGCAGGCATTTTATTGTTATTGTTAATTTTGACTTGTAGAGCGCTTAATACCTACAGGTCTCTAAGCGCTGCAAGAAGATCAGCGGTAGTCCCAGGGGGGAGTTGTATCACAGAGGGGGAGCGCTATGCCCGGGCTTCTGTAAATAATAGAGTCTTCAGTTTCTTCCTGAACGGAAGGAGGCAGCTTTCGGAGCGGAGCTGACTAGGCAGCCTGTTCCATAGTTGCGGGATAAGGACCGAGAAGGCTCAGCCGCCTTTAGTGGTGAAGTTGAACCGTGGACATTTTAGAAGGCCCTCCGTGGAGGACCTTAGTGTGCGGCAGGGGGCGAATTGCACCAGGCGTTCCTTGATATATTTGGGTGCCTGTCCATATAGGGCCTTGTGTGTAATGCAGAGGCCTTTGAATTTAGCCCTCTGCTTGATGGGAAGCCAGTGCAGTTGTTGCAGTAAGGGTGATGCCCGAGTGCACCTTGGTTGCTTGAAGATTTGCCTGGCCACATCGTTCATCACCACCTGGAGTTTGCCCAGCAGTGAGTCGGGTAGTCCAATGTAAAGCGAGTTCCCATAGTCAAGACGGGCCAAGATCAGGGCGGCCCCCACTGTCCGCATGGTTGAGAAGGAGAGGATGGGGGAGAGTTTCCTCAACTGCCTGAGTAAGCCCACACAAGTTCCGAACACGGTGGAGACTTGATTGGCCAATGAGAGTTTGGCATCTATTTTAATGCCCAAACTTTTTACCACCGGAGCTGGGGACGGAGTATCTCCCAGCTCGTGCGGCCAGTACTGGGGGTTCCAAGGGCTGCTATCATTGGTGACAGCCAGAACCTCAGTTTTATCTGGATTGATCTTGAGTGAATTGGCTGTCATCCAGTTTACCACAAATCGCAGTAAGTTTTTTACCCGTGTGTGGGCCTGAGGGGTGTTTTCTATTTGTAGAATGATTTGCGTGTCGTCCGCATAGTTAAATACCTGGCAGTCCATCAGGGCTAGGTCCTTTATTAAAGGTCTGAGGTATATGTTGAACAGGAGAGGGGATAGCGCCGACCCTTGTGGGACTCCACAGGGAATAGACCCCCTCTCTGACACCCAGTCACCCATCTGGATTTTTTGGGTGCGGTCTGTCAGGAATTATGTAATCCATTGAAGGATTGGCCCTCCAATACCAATGTCCTGGATTCTTTCCAGGAGTTGGGAATGATTGACCGTGTCGAACGCTGCCGACAGGTCAAGGAGGACTAGGACACATGGCTTCTTGTTGTCTGCTGTGATCCTGATTTCATCAAGTACTGACACCATCACCAACTCGGTACTGTGGTGAGCTCTGAAGCCTGCCTGCCTGTCTCCAAGGAGTTGGTGGTCCTCCATGAACCTGGATAGAGTTTGCAGGACATGTTGTTCCATGATTTTAGCCAGGAAAGGGAGTTGGGATATAGGTCTGTAATTTTTCATATTAGAAGTGTCAGCTCCTGTCTTCTTGAGTAAGGGGATTACTCTTGCTTCTTTAAAATTTCTGGGGACCTTCCCTGTTTCCAGCGAGAGGTTCATCATGGCGAGGATTTCTCCCTCAATCGCTGGAAGTGCAAGTTTAAAGATCCTGGGTGGACAAGGATCTGCGGGTGAGCCTGATTTGATTTTGGTTGCAATGCGTCGCAGGGTCTCTAGGTCAAGAGCTTGAAAGGAAGATATCAACTCTACCCTATTGCCCCGTGTCTCTGCCTCTTCTTTGAAGAGTTGCTTAAAGGGGGATTTGTCGATGTCAGTCAGGATATCTTGTACTTTATCGGAAAAGTAGGATAAGAATTTATTACATTGTTCCTGGCTGGACGGCGCATCCAGCGACTGCTTTTGACTCAGTTCCTTAAGGATTTTAAATGTTTCTTTTTGTTTGTTCGTTGCCTCCAACTAGCCTAAGAAGCGCTTTTTTATAGGTGGAGACTTTAGCCCTGTAATCTACGAGAGCCTGTGGCTCATAGGCTTTGCGCCACAGTCTTTCGTGGTGGCGAAGCGTATGTTTCAGGGCCCTGAGCTCTTCCGTGAACCAAGGTGTGCCCTTGCTCTTGTTTCCAATTTTAATTTTCTTGACTGGGGCTAATTTATTAATAGCAGATGATAGCTGACTGGAGATGGATTCAGTCCACTCTTCAATATCAGCTGTCTCTGGCCTCCTAATGGGGATTTCTCGAAGGATGTTCTCTAAGCTGGAACCCTCAATTTTATTCCAACTTCGTACCAGTTTCCAGATGGGTGGTGGGCATAAATCGCGCCTAGCTAGGGGAAGTAGAAGATTGATAAAATAGTGGTCTGACCACTCACAAGGAGTGGTGTCTACTAGGTTCACTAATGGAAGGGTTGCCCAAACCAGGTCTAGGGTGTGTCCCTTCTCGTGGGTAGGGGTCGTTACTAGCTGTTTCAACCCAAGAGTGGTGAACGTATCCTCTAACTGTTGGGCCTGTGCCCCTCTGGGTTGTTGGTCCCAGTGGTAGTTAAAGTCTCCTACCACCAGAAGTTGTTGGAATCTTGAGCGGAGGTTGGTGACACATTCGGTGAGGAGATCCACGAAACGCGGGGGGCATTTAGGTGGACGGTATGCTACCAAGATTGTTAGGCTTGAAGAGCTGTGACAGACCTTAATTATTAAAATATCTGCCCCTTCCAAGTTTTCTCCTGACAACTTCTCAATTGTCAGTTGATTTTTGTACAAAAGCGCCACCCCCCTCTTTTCCAGCTGACCTGTTATGCCAGATGGCGTCATAACCATCAGGAAGTGATGCAGTTATAGTAGGTCCGGAGTCCTCATCGAGCCATGTTTCAGTCAGGGCAAGGATGTCAGGGGCCTCCTCTTGTAGGAGGGTGAAAACCTCAAGGGCATGTTTCTGTAGGGAGCGCGTGTTGAGGACAGAGATGTTCATATTATTACTACCGCCTGGGTTGTAACTACCAGGGGGGTGTGTGGGTGTAGAGCTAGGTGTCTCCTTCTCCTGTGAGATGAGGAGTCCTTCTCTCTGGAGTATATTTACTGTTTCTAGTTTTAGGGGGCTGGATCTGAGATCAAGGGCTCTTAATTTGTCACCCGAATATGATCGAAATTGGCCAGCGTTTCTGGCCCCTGGACCCGTTCGGGCACGGACGGGCACAGACGGGCTTGCCTTAGGCACGCCTTTGGCACGCCAGCGGCACGCCAGCGGCGCGCACGCCAGCGGCGCGCCCGCTGCGCGCGTCCGCTCCAGCGTGCTGTTTTTATGCCTCTCGTGACCCCTGGCCCCTCCCCGCCAATCAGCCCTGCTGTGCAGCAGCTGACACCCCTGAGGTCACTAGACCGTGTTGGAGAGAGCGGAAATGGAAGGCAGGACCGGCCAAGTAGAAGCTCCGGTGTACCTGGTATGTTTGCGCGGCAAAGAACAGTTTAGCAAAGCGATTACAACACTTAAAATTGTTAAAAAGGATAAAACGAGTAGGTTACGGTAAAACAAAGTTTTAAAAGCAATACATGCACTGCCTGGGCTAGCGCGTCTTCTCTAACTCTTACAAAATGGGTATCTAGAATCTATGTGTTGTTCATTTTATTGTCTTCTAATTTATTGCAACACTACTTACATATAACTTGCCTGATAAACAAGTCAAACCGTCCCTCTATCAATAAATTCACAGGTAACGTTTGCCAGTTATCATTACTTACTTTTTCACTTTTTAAATATAAGTCATCAGTCTGTGTTTAAATCTTCTAGTAAGTGCATCAACAACATATACAAACATACTCTGGTTTTTTAGTCAACACTGTGTTAAATTTTGTAATCTCTTCTTTAAAACTATCAACTGTAATATATGTCTCCTGATCTGCAACTCCTCCACTTAACAATTCTTCATTTTTTCCAGAATCCTGCTCAGGACCAAAGAAACGAAACTGCACATCACCACAAACATTTTCTACGTCTGCCACACTACCATGCAAAAGTTCTCTATTCATTTCCCCTAAAAATAAAGCAGGAGTTTTCACATAGTACAGCCTCCTAAGTAAAGTTCGCATTGTTGAGTGCTATAACTAAGGGGGTGATTAGGATTGCGGAAGGACCGCCACCACAGGGCCGGCGGTGGCAATCGCCGGCCCTGCGGTGGCGGTCCTTCCGCCATCAAACGGAATGTTCCCACCACCAGATTATGATGGCGGTGGGAACATGATTGCGTCCGCTGCGGACGCAAAGACCGCCTGCCGCCGCCGCCAGCGTACCGATTGCCTGGCAGACGGTGCAGGGGGCCCAAAATGGTGGCGGTGCCTAGCAGGCACCGTCCACCAGATTAGGATGCATGCCAAAACCTGCCTTTCCATGGTGGCGATGCCGCCATGGAAAGGCATACCGAGTTTTGCATCGGGGCCCATTGCGGGCCCCCGGGGAAGGTGGGGGGGTGGGGGGCTGCACTTGGGGGGTACCTATGGTGCCCCCATACATTGCAATGCCCAAGGTGGCAGGCACCGCGCGGTGCCTGCCACGTTGTGCATGGCAATGCAAGACGTGCCTCTTTGGCATTGCGGAGGGTGCTGCTTACAGCAGCGCCCGCCACAATGTCGAAGATACGGACTGCAACCGCCACGGTGGCGGTCGCATCCTAATTTGCAGGGCGGGACCGCCGCACCGCTGGCGGACGGTCTCAACACCGCTAGGGTTGCAGGGCGGACTAAAGTTCGCCCGCCATCCTAATAGGGCCCTTATTTCGTGTTTTAAACTTCGCTTTGGAAAGATATGAAGAAATTTTGTTAATATATCAATGGATTGCTGTCTGATACTACAAACACTACTACAGTGCCATTTGTATTCAGGAGTCTGACTACACCTTCTTGTACCTCTTCTGCAATAACTTCTTCTACATTTCGTGGTACCATCACCTCTTTTGCTATAGAACTACCATTCTGCAATTCATAACATCGTTCTCTTTCATCAATGGCATTAACTAAGGGGCCGATTACGATGGCGGATGGACTGGAGTCCATCCGCCATTGTGGTGGTGACCGGGACCGTCCGCAATAAATGCGGCGGTTCCGCACACCACATTAGGATGTGACCGCCACCATGGCGGTCGCATCTTGCATTTTTATCTTGCAGTTTTAACATTGCGGCGGGTGCTGCTGTCAGGTGCCGCAATGTTGAAAATGCATGTTGTGCATTACAGTGCACTATGTGGCAGGCACCACACAGTGCCTGCCACTTAGTGCACTGAAATGTAGGGGGCTACCATGGGTACCCTCCAGTGCACATGCACCCCCCCATTGGGGGCCTGCAACGGGCCCCCGAACAGGAGCTCCACCAGCCTTTTTATGTTGGTGTCGCCGTCATGGAAAGGCTGGCTCACAGCCTGCATCATAATATGGTGGACGTTGCCTGCTAGGCACAGCCACCATTTTATGCATGCAGACCGCTCTGCCAGGCAATCGGTCCGATTGCCTGTGGCGGTTCCATGGCGGATGGTCTTTCCGTCTGCCACAGTCGCAGTCTGGATCCCCCCCGCCATCGTAATATGGGGGGGAAATTTGTGGTCCGATGGCTGAAGGACCGCCACCGCATGGCTGGCGGTGGCGGTCCTTCCGCCATCGTAATGACCCCTAATCTGTTATCCTGGAGATACCTTTCTTCATTAAAGAAAGGCTCTGTACAAGAAGTATGTATCCATTCTCTACTAAAAACTGTGAAAAGGTAACTTCTATTCACTAATCTTTTCTTCGGCTTTGTCTCCTCATGCACAACACTATTTTGTCAAGAGTCTTCATTCTATTCAGAATCAAAATGAAAAGCTTCCTCTTCAAAGCAAAGGCCTTATCAACTACCCTCTCAACTCATTCTTTCTGTTTCAATGCTTCTCTCCTTCTTCTACCCTTTTATACATTTATCACAAAATGTACAACCAGTCTACTATGGAACATCCTGGCTCTGATTTCCTTAAAGTGCTTCTGTCTCCTGGTTATGTTGTGTCCATGTTTGCTACAATCTTTTCTCTTCTTCCAATGTACACTTTGTCTACTCTTGTTATTTCTCATAGTCATAATTGTATTTTCTTCATTTTGTAATCTTTGCAAATGTCCACATATATTTTTAAGAAATGATTTTCTCCTCTTACCAGTAGCTCTTTTTTCTTTCAGCACTTTTTCTGTATTTTGCCCCTTTTGTAACTCATTTTTGCAGAGATACTGTAGTTGCTTCTGTCGCTTTTTCATCTGAGCTTTTGTAGGCATTCTAACTATGGGGGTCATTACGATGGCGGACGGATCGCCCCCGCCGGGCCGGCGGTAGTCACCGCCGGCCCGGCGGGGGCAATCCACCCGCCATCCACACAGCAAAGACCCCCCGCCATATTATGATGGCTGGGGGGTCCGCGGCAGACGGAAAGACTGTCTGCCACTTTTCCACCGGTCGACTCGTCGACCGGCGGAAAACAAGGTTAATATGGTGGCGGTGTCTGCAAGACAGCACCAATTATATTACAATGCCTGCGGAGATCAGCCTTTCCATGGCGGCATTGCCGCCATGGAAAGGCATGCGGTCTTCGCTGTTGGGGGCCCGTAGCGGGCCCCCAGGATGTTGGGGGGATGGGGGGTGCACATGGGGGGTACCTGTGGTACCCCCTGCATTTGTATGCACAAGGTGGCAGGCACCGCGCGGTGCCTGTCACGTTGTGCATGCAAATGCACGACGTGCATTCACAGCATTGTGGCGGGCGGTGCGGTGAGCACCGCCCGCCACAATGCTGGGAATAGGGTGTCCCACCGCCACGGTGGCATCCTAATGTCAGGTGCGGGTCCGCCGCACCCCTTGCGGACGGTCCCGCATTCCGTTACGGTGACGGGCGGACAAAGTAATGACCTCCTATGTGTAGTTATGTATATCTTGATCTGTTAAAAAAAAACAAGTATTATTTTAATTTTTACCCTAGCAAACATACAAACTACTTTACTACTGACTTTCACATAATACAAAAACTGTTTTAATGGTATGTTGCAGCTTTAAAACTACAGATGAACCTAGCTATATTACTACATGCACTTACTTCAACATAGCAAACCCAAAGCAAAACACAAAACTTTATTTATTAGGTAACTTTTAACATTTTAGCACCCTGTCCTACAACAGAGCTGCACCATATCTCACTTCTAACTTATACATGGTGAAAAACCAGTTTATACCTTCTGTAGTAATATTTAAATGAACATCAAGCCAAGGGAGCATATTTACAAGCCCCATGCGCCAAGGCTTCACTTTTTTGACACACCTTAGGGCATAGTGTGATGCTCCATATTTACAAGGCCATGTAAAGCCGCTCTGCGTGGTTTTTTGTGGCCTTGTAAATACGGGCCCTTATCACACAGCACGTTGCGTGAAAGGAGTGTGCCATGGGTGTTGCTGTGGTTGGTCCCAAGCAACACCCATGCATTTTGCCACATTCCCAGATTTACACCGATTCATACACCTGGGAACACGTCAGAATTCTAAGCCTCCCAGGGGAGGGGGAGGGAGGCACAACAAGGAGAAATATTTGTATTTCTCCTCCTTTTTTCCTCTTTCTGTGCATGCTGCATTCTGCAGCACACATAGAAAGAGGAAAACACCTCACGTGATTGTTTTTGTGTAGGAAGGTGTGCCTGACTAAATGAGTGCAACTGTAGCGCCTGGATGATTGCAAGAGTGCATACATAGTATATAGGTGATTTATAGAGTGCATGGATAGTGCATACATGATTTTTTAACCACATGCATACCACCTAGCCTATTGGATGAGTGCATAAATAGTGTTTCAGCAATTGGATGCTGCCCATTTGTTTTTGGTTGAGTGAACAGGTAGTGCCTGGATCTTTAGATAACTACATGGGAAGTGCCTGGAGAATTAAATAAGTGCATCAGTAGTGCCTGGCGAATTAGATGAGTGCATGACTAGTGTCTGAGTGACTGCATGATTCCATTGTTAAAGCTTGAGAGATTGGATGAAAGTAAGTGTACTGCTGGGGTGATTGTATAAGTGCAAGACTATTGCCTCAGTAATTAAATGACTGCAGAGGTACTGGATGGGTGATAGGTTTACTACAATGGTACTCTCTACGTAATTACATGAGTGCATGAGTAGAGCCTGAGTGTTTCATCAGTGCACACGTATGCCTCAGTATTTCAATGACTGCATGGGTTCTAAGTGGGTGTTTGGATGGCTGCATAGGTTCTGCGCAAATGTTATAATGATTGCATAGTTACAGCCTTGTTAATTGCATAAGTCAATAGTTAGTACCTAGGTGATTAGATTAATGTATGGGTAGTGCCTGCATAGTTCAATGACTACATATTTTCTGCCTGCCTGATTCAAAGAATACATGTGTAGTGTCTAGGTAATTGAATAACTCCATGGATACTGAATCACTGCTTTAATGACTGCCTGAGTAGTGGCTGGGTGATTGCATGAGTGCCTGAATACTGCTAGACTGACTATGGAAGTACCTTCATTGCTGTTAGATACATAGCAGTTGTCACTATATCTCTGACTCATTGGTTATCTCCTTCTGTCAGTATCAAACTACCTGTTTTAGTGTATATATGATTTTCTTCTGAGCTATGTGTGAGTGAAATCTAGGTATCATTCTTGATACATAATTGAATACATGGCTCTCTGGAAACATACATTGCTTTGTTACTGAGCATGCACATGCATCAGTAAGTTTCTAAAACGGAAAAAAACATTTTAAACCTTTTCAACGCACAAATCCTTTTGTGAATTGTATACCTACATCATTTCTCAAATACTTCTTCTGCTTCTAAATCATATATTCATCATATGTCAAACAAAATGTGCACTCAAAATGAAGCTAGCACAAGAACTCTTGAGGCATTCTGCACTATCCTCCTCAATTTTAAACCAACCATGTTTAAATAAGAACACCACCCTCATCATAAACATTACATTTTCATCAGCCTTACTGAACATAGATCACCATGTAAATATATATGCCATCTTTCCCAAAAATATATATCTCTCTGCATCTTTAAGTAAACTCAAAAGTCCCATCATATATATAGCTATGTGCAAGCACAAAAACCGTATCTCACCATCTAAGCATATGCAAAGCGGTCATATAAGTTAAATCCCACATTGACAAACACTTCTCAATACATACGTAGCAAGTATTACTTCTTTCTAATTCATATACAGGCGCACAACATGTTCTCATCGTTTATTTCTCACTGCACTATTCCTGTTTAAAGTTTTTTCTAAAAGTACTACAACTCGCAGAATGCAAATGAATGAACCGGATTTGTAGAGCACACGGCTACTCAGTAAAGAGTGTCCCGGTGCTAAAGTCTCACACTAACAGAAACCTGACCCACAGGCCTAGCATTAAAAGAACCAGGTTTTGAGCTGTTTCTTAAAAACTGTCAGGTCAGCCGTAGATCTGAGAGAAACCGGTAGTTGGTTCCACGCTTGAGCTCCCAGCAGCCCGAAAGATCTGCCCCCCCACCCGGGCAAGGCGTAGTCTGGGGACGCAGGCCCATGGAGGATGACCTCAGCGATATGGCAGGCAAGTAGTGGCTAACTCTTGCCCTGAGGTAGCCGGCGCCCCTACCATGATGGGCTTTGTAAAACATTACCAGGGCCTTAAATTTGATACTTTTACTCATCTGGAGCCAGTGTAATGCCTTAAGATGAGGGGCCATGTGGGACCTGGGATTAAGCCTAAGGATCAGTCTTGCCGCAGCACTCTGAACCACTTGCAGGCGTTGGAGGAGATAGCCTGGAAGGCCCAGGTACAGAATGTTCCTGTAGTCCAGTCTGGAAGTAACCAGAGCCTGGACCACGGTTATCCTGGTGTCAAGTGAGAGAAGGGGAAGGAACTTTCTTGCCATACACAGCATGCCAAAGCAGATGCCCACTAAGGACTGGACTTAGGGGCTCATAGAGAGCGTGCTGTCAATGTGGATCCCGAGGTTTCCTAACCATAGATTGGGCTGAGAGGGGCAGAACATCTCCGCCGGCCACCATTGTCTCCAGTTGACCACAGAAGGAGAGCCAAAAAAGACAATTTCCAATTTCTCGGAATTCCATTTGAGTTGGTTCCTAATGAGCCAGTTAGACACCTTAGTGAAGCATGATCTGATCCTTTCACCATCAAAATCTGCTCCCTTCTCGCAGGTGAAGATCAACTGCGTATCATTGGTGTATGAAATTATTTTGGCCCCACCGGCTTCCGCCAGAGATGCGAGGGGCGGCATGTAAAGGTTGAAGAGAGTAGGGCTTAGAACAGAGCCCTGAGGGACCCCCACTTTCAGAGTGGGCATGGGGGAAGCAAAAGGGGATGCCCAAATTTCCTGGCTTCTATCCTCAAGAAAGTAGGCTAGCCATGAGATCACAGGTCCGCCAATCCCAATATCACCCAACCTCTCCAGGAGCCTGTCATGTGGGACCCTGTCGAAGGGCGCCGTCAGGTCCAATAAAATAAGGATAGCTCTGTCACCTTGGTCAAGCTTTCCTTTGATGTGCTTGGTAACCTCCAACAGAGGTGTTTCCGTACTATAATTAGCCCTGAAGCCAGATTGAGTGATGTGCAGGAGCTTATGACTCTCAGCCTAGTCTGAAATAGCTCTGTTCACATGCTTCTCCAGCACTTTAGAGAGAGAGGGGAGAAGAGAGATGGGTCTGTAGTTACCAGGCACCTTTGGATCAGCAGAGGGTTTTTTGAGGAGTGGAAGAATTTTTGCATGCTTTTAGATGGAAGGCATGAGGCCCGTTGAAAGAGATAAGTTCATCACCTTATTTACCACAGGGTTAACAGTTGAGGCCACAGAGGCTAGCAATTGCGCTGGACATGCATCCACGGGCGAGCCAGACTTAAGGCCCTTAAGAATCTCGAAAGATGCCTCAGGCTTCAGAAAAGGTATCTGCAGTAACGCAAGGGGTTGCCGGGTGAAGCACTCCGTGGTAGGGTCAGGACCAGGAGCTGGGTCCTCCTTAGTCCCCTCTGAAAAGGATTTTTGGATCCTGACAATCTTTTCGCGTAGGAATGATGCTAGCTGGCTAGTCCATTCAGCAGAGTGGGGAGACTCCTTAGTGGCAGCCTTAGGGGTCGTGAACGACTTTACGATGTTAAAAATCTCCTTTCCCTTATTGTTAGCTGTCCCGATCTTATTCTGCAGACAGCTCTTCTTGGGGGCTTTAACCTGTCAATAATGGGATTTCAGAGCCGCCTTATAAGCCAGTTTGTCCTCACGTTTGTAGGCTTTCTGCCACTTCCTCTCAAAGCGTTTACAATCGCTTTTACTAATTCTTAATGACTCCTTAAACCAAGGAGCAGAATGGCTGGCCTTCTTGACTGTGCGAGTTGTCAGAGGGGCTAAAGCATTGATATTAAGTATTATCCAAGATTCAAGATCAAATGCGTCTACCTCGGGGTTTCCACGTAGTGGGGGAGCTGACGCTACAAGAGCGTCTTCCAGGGCTGGAAGAGAGATCTTGTGCAGGGCTTTGTACTTGTGTTCCGCCCTTTTTTTTTTTTTTTAAATTCTTTATTTAGACATCCATAATAAAATATACACATCAAATACAATGTACAGTACATATACGCGTGATGTCGTGTCAATTTTATATTACATCCCCCCTTCTAACTAATCCCCCCTCCCCTACTCCACCCACCCTCCCCCTCTGATCCAAAGGAAATTTAATCTAGACAAAACCTTAATATACACTAAACCTTGATATTACATACATGACAAAATCTCTACTTAACCTTTCTTAAGTATCTCGGCTAGTCCTATGTCATTAAATTAAATCAACATCCTCATTAATCCATTTAGTTATTGGCAACCAAATTTCAAGCCCTCTCTTTTTAGCTCTATGGCATCTTCGTTCATATACCGCCTTCTCCCATCGATAATTTGCTAGCAATTTCCCCAGCCAACATTGCACTGAAGGAGGATCTTGATCTAACCAAGCCCTTGCCAGAAATAGCCTAAACACCGCCATAGCTGCAAATAGCAAAGTCCGATTTGGTTCAGCCATTACTTGGTTACTTACTCCCAGCATTATTACTTGAGGCGTAAGATCCACCTCAAATCCCCACATATGCCTAAGGTGATTACCCACCTCGGTAACCAAAGATAATAAATTCGGACATGTAGCAAACATGTGTACGCTATCAGCAGCTAGACTTCCACACCGTGAGCAGTGTATACCTGTAGATCCTCCCCATTTAAAAATCCGTGCTGGAGTAATATACAAATTAAGCCAGGTTTTAAAGCACTGTACTTGGAGGTTTGCCGAAATACATGCTGTCTGACTTAGCAATAGGGATTCCTCGCATTCCCCTATCCCTGCTTGCAGCAGGTCCTGCCAACGATTAGTGTGATTCGTAAAATCGTCCCCCATTTCTTTATTAAGTAGTTTACATATTTTAGATAATGCTGGCGGAGCCCCTAATACCATGTCCAATAAGGGAATTATATGACAACTAATTACCTTCTTAGACATAAAATCCCTTACTTGTAGATATTTTAAAAAATGGTTGTTCCCTATCCCAAACTTTCTCTTGACTATGTCAAAGGAATATATATCCTTGTCCTCCATTAAATCACCAATGTACCTCACGCCCCTTTCAAACCATATTTTCATATATCCATCCTGGAAAATCTCAGGCAGCAATTCATTATCAGCCAGGGGGTATATCTGTGAATTCTTCAATTTTCAGTTTTTTTCTAACTGCAATCCAGACCTTGAATGCTCCCAACAATACTTTGAATTTCACTCTCTTGAAGTAAGCAAAATCAATATGTCGCATGAGACAACCCTTAGCCGCCACCCCTAGTACTAGCCAGTATATAGAAACATTAGCTGTTTCCTCTGTTGCTACTTTGTCTTTTCCCAATAAATCAGCCATCTGTTGTAATGCTGCTGCCCAATAATAAACCTGAAGATTCGGAACTGACCAACCCCCACGATCTCTGGGCAGAGTCATGAATTTTAATGCTCTGCGAGGTCGTTTCCCAGCCCACAAGAATTTTGAGATCACTTGATTCAACGCAGAGAACCATACTTTGTTTATTTCCACTGGAATAGCTCTTAAAAAATATAAGATTTTAGGTAGGAATAACTTTTAATAGCATTGCACCTCCCTAGCAGTGTGAGATGCAGATTATTCATTCTGTTAAAATCTACTTTAGCCTTCTGTATCAGAGGCTCCAGATTAATTTGTACAATTTCGTCAGTGTTGGCACTAATCTCAATCCCCAGGTATCTAGCATTCTCCACTACTCGTGTATCATCCAGGTCTATTTTCTCATTTTTGACAATCAACGTCTTATTCTCATTAAGATAGTACCCCGAAATCTTGCCAAAATCATTTGCTTCCCTTTCTACCTCAATGAGGGCTACTCGCGGATTAGGCATAATTATTGCGAGGTCATCCGCATAGGCAAGAATCTTAGGGGCCGATTCCGATTCGGGCCGGAAATCTCTCCGACCGAGCCGGACTCGGAGAGATTTCTGACCGAATCGGACTCTGGCAGCCCGACCGAACGAGTACGATGCGCACGTATGCCATCGGACTCGAGTCGGTCGGACTCCCATTGAAGTCAATGGGAGCCTGTCGTACAACGCGTACGTGGGCTCCCATTGACTCAATGGGTGCGAGGCGGTCAAGGGCGCCCCCTACAGTGGGTACGCGTCGAAGCGACTCGCGCCGTACACGCACAGGTAGGGGGACCCATGGGTCCCCCCTGTGTGCGACTCGCGCGGCTACGTGTACAGGGGGTCCGACACGGACCCCCAAAGTACGTCTACAACTGCTCTTTGGAGCCGGAGTGCGCGGCTCGGTCGGACTGCTCGCGGCGCGCATCGTACTCACCCGGCCGGGGAACGTCTCCATTGCGGGGTGCGAGTCGAGTCCGAGCGAGTCGGTCGGTGCGGTTCGACCCGGGAACGAGTCGGTCGGAGCGGTCGGGATGCCCGGACGAGTCGGTCGGCGATTTCGCATCGTACTCGCTCTCCCGGACGCGCGTACGAATCGGTCGGGAAATAGGGCTCCGAATCGGATCCGGTTAAGCCGAATCCGATTCGGAGCCCTACCGGCCGAGATCGGAATCGGCCCCTTAGTGTCTCCTCCAATAGATTGTATAGCCTGAATCTTTTGATTCTCTGCTATTTTCTTAATTAGAGGGTCTATGTAAAGCGCAAATAATAGCGGAGAGCAGGGACACCCCTGCCGCGTTCCGCGTGTAATTTTAATTATATCAGATGTGCAGCCCATCATAGCTATTCTGGCCATGGGTTCCTGATACATACATCTGATAGCTCCAATGAATCCCTTGCCCAGACCCTTTCTTTCCATAATTGCCCATAAAAAAGGCCAGGAGACCCTATCAAATGCTTTTTCAGCATCTAGTAATATTGCAGCCATAGGGTCTCCCGTAACCTTGGTGTAATCGAATAAAGCAATTATACGCCGAATGTGTTCCATCGTACCCCTACCCGGGACGAACCCATGTTTAAATGGAGAGACTAATTTCTCAATAACTGAACCTAACCTGTTGGCCAAGATTTTGGCAAAGATTTTTGCATCGCTGTTGACCAGCGTGATTGGCCGGTATGACCCCAGTTCATCTGTGGGCTTGCCTTTTTTGGGGAATACTATGATGTTAGCAGATTTCCAGGAATCAGGGGCCATGATATCTGATTGTGCTCTGCAAAATACCTCCAGCATAATTGCCATAATCTGTGTCTTAAATTTTTTATAAAATTCCCCTGGTATTGAGTCTGTTCCCACAGCTTTGCCTAGTGGTAGAGAATCGATCGCTATTTTTAATTCATTCATTGTAATTGGCGCATCTAGACTTTCTTTCTCTTCAGGAGATAATTGTTCAAAAATTTGCCCACTTAAATATTCTTCAATTTCTCGATCTCTGTTCCCGATATCCTCTGTATATAATTTTTGATAACATTTTTGAAATGCGGAGAGAATGGCTTCAGGCTCAGTTATCATACCAGCACTTGGATCTCTTATTTCATTGATTCGGGTCTGCACTAGTTTTTCTCTTGTACGTACTGCAAGTAAATGACCCACCCTTTCATTACTCTGATACACCCTGCTCCGCCACGCCCTCTACCTTCCGGCCAATTTCTTAATTGATATCTCAGTGATGGCAGACCTAGCAATTATTATCTTTGATTGAGCTGTCTCCGGATCTCCCCCCTCAGACAGTACATCTATCAATTCGGCTTCGACCCTTCCCAGGTCATCATACAAAGTTTGTAGCAAATTTGTATCCTTCCTTTGTTCCTCCCAACCATACTTAGAGGTTTCTCCTCTGACACCTGCTTTTAACGCATCCCAAACTATGCTTATACTAGTACTCCCTAGATTTTCTCCAATAAACCTAGGGATCCATCCCTCCATATGCTGTAAATACTCTTCTTCACTCAGTAAAGCCCTGTTAACTGTCCAGCGTGCCTGTGAGGATTCCAGCCTAATATTTATTTCTTGCACCAAAGGGTTATGGTCAGACATGACTCTGGGGTATTTACTTATCTTGCACCCTTGACTAACTCCTGAGAAACAAAAAATAGTCTAGCCTAGCGTGTATTTGGTGCGGTGCAGAAAAGTATGTAAAGCCTGGATCATTCGCCTCTTGTTCTGCCCATACATCTAATAACCCATGCAAAGATCTAAGTTGTAACAAGGACTTGTAAACTTTCGGTTTCCGACCTTGGTACACTACACCCTTAAGATTGGAAACCTGACAACTCATATTAATATTCAAATCTCCACAGAAGATGAGAGGAAGGGGCCAACCAACTAATTCGATATTCAGCCACTCGTACAGTGTTGGGTCATCCAACACTGAGCCATATACTGAGCCAAGTGTAAACATCCTGTTATCTATACAGCATTGTGTAATTACCCACCTTCCCATTTTATCAGCGGATGAGCGCGGGAATCTACCCAATCCCTTCCGTGCCATTACCGCCACCCCTCTCGTCTTTGTGTCTTGCGTAGTGCTCGATATCAATTGATAACCTGCTATCTCCAGTACCCCCCTTCTACAGACTTCAATATGCGTCTCCTGAAGACAAACAATATCTGCCTTCAGGAACTGGAAATCAAGGCTAACTCTCCTTCTCTTCTGGGGGTCATTCA
Organism: Calotriton arnoldi; assembly: GCA_963921515.1. Lineage (NCBI taxonomy): Eukaryota > Metazoa > Chordata > Amphibia > Caudata > Salamandridae > Calotriton > Calotriton arnoldi. The sequence continues at coordinate 86,315 of CAWUFW010016384.1, read as the reverse complement.
GCCCGCAGATATTAATTGAAGCGATTCTAAGCTTCCTCATTAATGAAAATACAGTAAACAAACATCAAACAACAAAACAACCTGTGGGGTGACCAACTCATATTACATGTGCCTACGGAAGTGTAAATAAAAACCCTCCCTTTCTCCCTTTGGATCTTAACCTTTCCCTCCCCCCGCTCCCCCCCCTCCCCCCTCCCCATCCCCCTCAAAGAGGCAAGAAAGGTCCATAGACCCTTGTGATGCCTCCTGCGTGTCATTGTGCCCCTAGCCGCTTCCTACCACATAGAGACCAGAAGTATAGAGGAAAAAGACAAAAGGAACAAAAAGATCAACCAAAAACATAGTTGTCCTTCAACCATCTCTTATTTCTTAGAAAGTTCCTGTAAAAACTCCTGGGCTTGAATCTCTGACGTGAACACCCTAGTTGTGCCCTTACAGGTTACCTTAAGTCTAGCAGGATTCATTAAAAAGACTTCACAGCCCAGTTTCTGAAATGGCGTAATTAGCTGCCGAAGTCTCCATCTCCTCTCGACTGTTGTGTGACAGAAGTCAGGTTGAGCGAAAAATGAGTGCCCCTCTGCTACCCTTCTTGCGTCGGGCCTGGCTTTCTCAAATATGGATTGACGAAGAAGAAAGTTCCCAAAAAATATAAGAATGGCTCTTGGTTTCTCGTCTTGCCCTGCCCTCTTTTTAAGCATCATGGGGAATTGGTGCACTCTCTGCACCTCCGATTCCCAATTCCAATGAGCCAGTTCAGGAAAGGCACCCTTTAGTAGCCTCAGGACGAAGACCCGAATGTCGTCACCTTCTGCTTTCTCTGCGATCCCGAGTAGTCAAAGATTGTTCCGCCGCTGTCTATTTTCAAAGTCCTCCAGCTTCCAAAGTACATCAGTCATCTTGCTTTCATTAGACGCGATATGCTGATCTGTGTTTTCTGCCCCGGCCTCAAGTTGTACAATTCGCTCTTCCAACACAGTGGTACGTTCAGAGATTTCTGTACAGGCTTTGTTTACTTTACGCACAGCTCCCTGAAGTTTTTTAGTTGCCAGATGGGCCTTCTTATGTTCGAGGCAAGCTTCTGTCTGCATTTGCTTCAGCGTTGAGTAAATTAACTCCATAGATGGGTGGGGTAGATGGGATTCCGAAATACCTTTAGACTCCATTGATAAATTGGGAAAGTCCGCTTGGGCTCCATTCTCGTCCTCAGTTTCCCTCCCAAAATGAGTGGCAGAGTAGTCCCACTATAACTGGCTTGTCTGGCTGTAGTCAGATGTAAAGCCCTTATCTTTGTCTGACCCTCTTGTGCTTCTCTTCTTGGTACGAACAGGCATACGTTTTTGAGTATCAAGTCTCGTGGGGGGGCTGCCACTATCCCCCCCTGTGAGATCATCATCTGTTCCATCCTTCTCGTTGTTGTTAGACAGATCGGACTCATCTGTCAGAGAATAAAATGTATCCCCTTCTGGTGTCACTACATTTTTGCTATCCATCTGGGTGAAAGCTCTTTGCTTTACGTTTAAGCCTTGTGAGTGGGGGGTTTCAAGTGTTACTTGCATAGGAACAGGAATAGCTCCTTGTTGTAAAGTGCTTTCATCTCTTGTTATCACAGAATCCATACCAGAATTAATACTCTCAGAATTCTTTTCAGGCAATTTACCAGTTTTTGCAACAGAGTTATCCAGTACTTCAGCCCCTAGGGGAGCTCTCCTGTGTTGGAGGGATTATCTTTTATAGCTCCTTCTGCCAGCACCATGTCTTTGGAGCTATCATTATTTTTTTAGCGATGGGTTGGTTTTACCTTTGCTTGTTATTACTTTTTTTTCTCCAAAATGCCTGTAGAACCACGGCCAGCAAACATCCCAGGCACTGTATGCTGTTTAGGCCTGGTTGCCGTGTCAACAGGGCGCTGTTTCCCCGTGTGTTTGCTGTCGTCAGGCCCTTCCTCGTTCAGGCCTGCAGGGAGAGTATTGCTCAGGCTCTTCCCATCCATGACTGCACGTCGAGTCGAGGATATCACCTTGACTCCTCCAGCAGCTCCGTTGTCTTTCAGCAGGGATTTTCCCTTCGGGGGCATGACGCGTTTTTTTGAGACTGGCAATCCTTCTCTCGCGGCTACAATGTATCGACGAGCCTTTGAGGCTTTTGAAGCTAACAATCCTACTTTTACAGTCACAATGTATCGCCGAATCTTCTGGGACCCCCGGAGCGCCTTCACCTTCGTTCCGGTTACCACCAAAAGAAATGCCTTCAACGCTTGAGCCGTCAGAGCCCCAGCCTCCTGCACCACCCTCATTGAGTTCGTCCAGCAACGTATCTTCGCCCAGGATACATCCGACCTATCTGCCGGTAAGTTTTGTAGACAGTTAATCAGTTTAAACCATGCTTTTCCTCAAGTATCCCAACAATGCCACAGTGGCAGGGAAAGCGGCTTTCCACAACGCTCACGCAGCCGCCATCTTGCCTCCCTCCGCCTCTCCCTCGGCCGAGAGTTGTTCTGCCCTTTTCATTGAAGTCTGGGCATTGATCCCTGTACCAGGAACCCTGAAATTAATAAGGCAGTGGTACGACCAGGTCAGGGGAAACGGCCGGTCAGCCTCTAGTTCAGCGTTAGAAAAGATTTTGTCAAAGGTATGGCCTAGGTTGTGCGTGGGAAAGTAAACAAAAGGGGTACATTTTTTCTGCACATGGGGTTTAGACATTTAAAACATTCTTAGTTCCTCATTGCAACTTTCCACAAGACTATACTGTGATTTTTCAATAAAATACACAATGTAATAAGGAGGTACTAATTCATTTTTCTCTTACTTCCCAAAACATTCACCACTAACCTCTTAAACACATACCCTCTAATAGATACAGTTCATCTCATATATTTTTTCACATCACTGTGATACTCCTTTTAATCAAACTCCCATATACATCTTCATTTCTAATGTACATTTTAAAAATAATTACACAGTTATATGCATACAGTGAATTGAGTTTGTAGATTATATTGTTGTTTTAGCTCTTTCTGTATAGTTTTGACACTGTTAAGATTTGCAAAAACTAAGCACAAGAATGGTACACCACTCTCATACAAATTAACTCTATAATGGCAACCTCTTCAACTCTCCACTCTATCATCATGAGCAAGGCAGCAAATCAAATCATGTCTTTCATTTTAGACTACTACATCTGCACTTGTGATTTGTTAGTATCTGTTTACTCTTTCCATCTCTTTCAAAACGAGGTTCCTGTCTGCGCGTTTTTGCAATGTTTTCGCGATCATCGTGGAGAAATTGTGAAAGTTCAAACCTATGTCTATCTTCATTTTTTTTTACATTTAAATACTACACAACAGTTTATTACATAGTCCTGAGTTGGAAATTAAAACTTGCCATTACTTAAATTGTATCATCACTCCTCAACTTTCAAAAAAGTAATTCTGTCTCTTTAACACCCTTCCCCCCAAATCCAGTCTTAGCTCAGTGTACCTAGCAACCCAGTGGAACCAGTAGGTCACAAGGTCACAGTACATTCTAGAAGGAACATGCTGCTTCCGAATAAGATACAGCAGGTGTGGCTTACTCCACAGATTCAAAAGCATATCCATGTCTGTACTGCATTTCTTTTTTCAAACAACAGCCAATAATACGACTTCTTGCTAAGGCATCCAACACACTACCTAATTTTGTTCACTTTCATGCTGACAGCATCCAATTAAATATGTCTTTAAAAAACCTCCTTTTTTACTGCTTTTCCTTTGGAAAACTACCTCGTTGAGTTCCAGTCTTCTCCTGACTACTATTGCTCCTTCACTTCAAAATGCTTAGAGTATGGATTGTGGGCCACAACTATATCTATTGGGCTAAAGAGGCTGCATAAAGAGAGGTATTGACAGGGACTTAGGTTTGCCAAATGTGCAAATTACTTGGATTGGCCAGAGAAGGTTAAAGTTTCATCAGTTGCTGGCTTTGGTTAAATCCATAGTGAATTCCCAAGCTCCTCACTTTATGAGTGTGCACCTAGGCACATTGACTGGGTTAGTGCTGAAAACCCAAATGAAAGAAACCTTTGCAAATCTGATGTTTCTTTTCCCCCACATTGTCTTGGTGTACTCTAATATATGCCAAAGACAGAAATGGGAGTGGTCAAATCAATTCTGTCCACAGATTGACAAAGTCAGGAAACAGGTTAATAAAACTGTTTCTGCATTCCTCAGAGGCCATCACATGGGCTGTAGCTATAACAACAATCTACACTTTGACATGCATGGAATTTATAGAAATGATGGAGTGCACTTTACAGATGAAAGCAACAGGGTATTTCTAAGTAACCTGAAACTCTGCATCCAGTCGAATGTATAGCAGCCATATACACACAATTAATGCAACGGCTCTTGCCAGAGTCACCCTAGTACCCAAAATATTGTGACGTTTTTTCTACATTTCTTTTTCTTTCGTTTTTGGCGATCTTCACGATGTCATCGAGATCCCTGCGGACTGGTCGTGAAAACGGAAAACAAAAGCAGAAATTCAAGGGCCACCAACACATACAAAAATAATATATAAAGAAATCCATTCTGAATATTGCCCTACACATATTACTATTTACATACTACTTTCAAAGCATGTTTAAACTCATATTTTTGTACTAAGTTTCTTTAAAAACCATCTTTCAGACCTATTTTCCGTTATCGCAGTTATTTGGGACGACGCGATGACATCGCTAACCATGACGATCGCGCCTTTTCCATACTGTAATATGTGTGCATACGATATCTTTAGCAGATCCAAAACAAAGGCACAGATTCCGATGGTAATTCCTATCCCAGCCATCTCCTGCTGACCGATGTCAGCGTGACGGGATCTCTGCCATTCCTTCCGTCTTCCCAATGGTAACAGTCTGTCAGCACTGGTCTCAGTGGGAAAGAACGTGATTGTGTTTGTATTCAGTATGAGCGAATCATTTCGCAAGAGGTTGGGAGCAGCTAAAAACCTCTTTGATGAGAACACGGGTCATATCACTGAAGAGGTGGAGGGGGCAGTAACTGGCAAGCCTGACAGTAACAGAGAGTTGAAACAAAATCTCTTTCATTATGAAAAAATATGCAGAAAGAAAAAAAACAGGAGTTGGGATTTGATTTCTCTTGAGAATTACGTTGAAGTGGGGAGGGTGCCAAGAGGCTTGTGCATCCTCATAACCCGAACTTATCAGAATCCCCACCCCAAACTGTTGGAGTAGTGGTCATCATTGATGGCTGAAACATGTATGAACATGATTGGACTATTACCGAAGTATGCAGCTATCGAGTTAGCTCAAGTGGAGGAGGAGTTCAAAAAAGTGAGAGAGATGCTGGAGAAACATCCCTCACGGAGCTTCATGAAGGAGCTGGAGATCAGATTGACCAAATATGAGGATGGCATGAAGGTTAAAAAGAAATGAAAGTTTACTCGTGACCAAAACGATTATGCCACTGGACGCATTTTAACATTTGAGAAAAAGTATGACAGCACCAGGAAAGACTACAAACAAACTGTTTCCCACAGGCAACAGGAACTAGCTACTTCTGAGTCGAGTTTGGATGCCTTATTTTAGATCTGGAGAAACAACAGGCGGCTGCGACATCAGGCACCATCCCATTCATACGCTTGAAGAATATTGTTCTTTAAGTTTAAGGCAGAATCAAGGCCCCCACAAAAAACCACCAAAAGGAAAAGGAGATGGCAACGGCAGAGGTGGCACCAGTGAAAGAAGACAACAAGCCACCTGGGAAAGGCACTTGGCAAAGCAAGAGGAACAAGTAATGGGTGAGAACAACCTTACAGTTGTTAATTTATCTACCCATACTCTAACCAAAGACGAGTGTTCCCTACTGGAACTGGGTTTATCATTCTGCCCCATTGCTAAATTTGATTATTCACGTACCCGCATTGACATTTTTCTCTTTATCAGAAAATTGAAGTTGCTGAAAGTTTTTTCACAATAGAAAATGAAAGGTGGGATGGGAGGTGTAGAGGTCTCCGGAAACTACTTCCGACCCCCCCTCCAACATTCTATCTATTGGTGACAATGAAGGGCTAGCTACCCTGAGGGAGTTTGAAATGGAAAGAAGGGATTGGGAATCAGAAAGAGATTTGCTTTGCAATTTGGGTCTTGAGATCGACAGGACAAGCAGGAATGATGGTAAACCCAGATCCAGGTATACTCCAGTATCCCCTCATGACAATATTGACACATACCATGAGTCATTCTTTGTGATCTCCTGGTATTATGGCAAAAGAGTGGCAATCATTTTGCTAAGAACCTAACAAGTGGACAACAGGCAGCCTTGGTATCCTCAAATGAATCAAATAATTTCATAGTAAAACCCTCAGACAAGGGGGGCAAAGTGGTGTTTTGGGACATCAATAAGTACAGGAATGAGGCCAGGAGACAAGTGGATCTGTCCAACAGTTATATCAAAACCAAAGCCGCTATGTGTCCTCTTCTTGTGAAATTGTGCTACAGTAAGCTCTCCAGTTGGCATGAGAGGGGCTTGTTAAGTTTTGATGAGATGCAGTTTTAATTTGTCAAAATACCTATGGCTCTGTGCTTTTATATGATGCCTAAAATACATAAACATGACACAGACCCACCAGGTAGGCCTATTATTTCGGCCAACAATAGACTCCTAGAGAACAGATCCATCTATTTAGACTATTTTTTGTGTCCCTATGTTCTTAACTTACCTTCCTATTGCAGGTACAAGATAGATTACATCTCAAAAATACAAAACATTCCCTGGAAGTCAGATTACATTCTTGCCACTATTGATGTACTATCCCTATATACTTGCATAGACCAAGAACAAGGATTGGATACATGTACATTCTTTTTTAGAGATAATCGATTGACCATACTTTTCTACTGCTTGAAATGTTACATTTTTGCTTGTAGCATAACATCTTCTTGTATGAGGAACAGTGGTACAGACAGTTAATCGAAACTGCTGTGGGAAGTTGCTTTGCTCCAAGCTACGCCTGTATGCTCATGGGATGGTGGGAATCAGAGCATGTTTGGTCAGAGGCAATATGGAGTGGACTAAATGACTGGTACTGTGCGCCCGTTACATAGACGCCATCTTTGTGATTTGGGATGGTCCACAGGAGACTCTAACTGTTTTCTTTGGCAGGCTATTGGATAATGATTTAAATCTTAAATTTACCAACAGGACAGGAACCAACAATATTGATTTCTTGGATGTCAGAAAAGAAATAGTAGGTGAAAGCATCCACACCAGTTTGTTCAGGAAAAGCACGGTGGACAATAGCATCTTGCATGCCCAGAGTTACCATCCTACTAAATTGAAATGGAGTATCCCCTATGGGGAACTTTTGAGGGCTAGGAGAAACTACAGTACGGATGAAACCTTTGGGGCTGAGGTTGACAGGATGGAGGGTCGTTTCAGACTATGTGGTTTCCCAAGAAAGGTTATTAGGACAGCCAAAGAGAAAGCAATTGGTACTAACAGGGACAGTCTCCTCAGACCAAGAAAAAGGGAAGGAGGGAAGAATGAAGCCAGATTTATTACCAAGTACAACTGGGAATCTAATGCTGTAAGTAAAATTATTGGTAAGCATTGGCATCTGTTTAGATCTGATTTGGTTACTGGAAAGTTGGTAAGCGCATGGCCACCAATAACGTACCGTAAGAGTGACTCGCTTAGGGACATGCTCGTACACAGTTATCCAAGTAGGCAACAGGTTTTAACTGGTTCCTGGTTGAGAGAATCACCAGGTTTTTATAAATGTGGGAGATGTAAGGCCTGTGCCCATAGTCCCAATGTTAATACGTACCCTTTGGCCACAGAAAGGAAGGTTAACATCTAGAAGTTCCTAAACTGCGATAGTGATTTTGTAGTATATGTACTGGTCTGTGTATGTGGTTTACGTTATGTTGGAAGTACTATCTTTCTAGTCAAGAAATGGGTTTTGAAGCATTTTCATGCCATTAAGAACCATGACAACAGTTACCCAGTGGTAAGACACTGTAATCAGGTACATGAGCCCAACAGTGATCAGATCTCATTATTTTGTGTTGACAGGGTTCCAGTGAATCCGAGAGGAGGTGACCGGAAACAGGCACTGAGAAAGTTGGAATCCGAATATATAATCTGTCTCAACAGCAAGCACCCCAATGGTCTTAATCTGGACGAGGGACTTCACGCTCATCTAGGCTGATGTTTCTCTTCTTTCATTTGTCTCTTTCCTGATGACATGTGTAAATAGCTCTGTCGGGATCCATCTGTCCTGTTTACCCCTTGGCATCACTCTTGTCTGTTTGTTTACTTCTTTTGTTTATTCCCTGTGTGTTTCCATTCTTTGTTCCCCATTCTTTTGTATAAGGTTCCTCCTCATTGTAATGAGACTCCTAACCAGGATTGTCTTCAGGTTCTGATACCTCCTCCAATATGTACAAGACACTAGATGCATTTATGGAGTGCTGAGGTGTCAACGTAATGATTTTTATGTATCTAGGGCTTATTAGCTTATCTAATACAATTATGGATCAGTTGTGGTATGTCTTTTTCTTTGTATTTAATGTCATGTACATTTCACTTTTTGCACCAATACCATATTGTTTATAGTTTGGGATTTTATTATTTATTAGTATATTTTGTGTTAATAATACAGGTATTTTCTTCCTCCCTTAGCACTTGCACAGTTCCTGGATATTTTCATATTTTTTGGTCTCCAGTGTACTAGAGTTTATTGGACATGTATGCTTAGGAATGGAGCACTGTTTGGAAGATGCATTAATTAATTGTCAATTTTAGACTTTGTACAAGGTTTATTTATTTATTTGTAGTGCATCTGTTTAGCATGTATGCGTTTGAAAACACACTCGTGTTCAACTGCGAGTATATATGTACATTTGTTTTTGATGTTTAAACTCTTAAACACTAGTTTGTTTTCTTAAGGAACTGGGTGCTTGGACCTGCAAGTCTTTCCACTATGTTTATTGTTGGGAGATTGTGTTTATAGGTGATAGAGCACTACCACTGTTTATGGCTTTGAAAAAGACTAAGCAGGTCGAAACGCGTTAGCCAATAAAGTATCATTGGATTACTTATCTGGAGTGCGGGGCTATACTTGCGCTGCCACCCAGGTGCTGTGTATTTTTATATATACGGGGGTCCTGTGCCCTGTTAGCTCTCACTGGTCTCGTATGGTGGATGTGGCTGGATGATTGACAGGAAAGCAGGTATGCATACATATATAAATTCACTGAAAAAACCACAGGTTTCAGGGACGTTATAGGTAGGAATTAGCATTTAAAAAAGACTTAGATATTCACTGAAACAACCACAGGTTTCAGGGACGTTATAGTTAGGCTGATATTTCACTCATACAAAACCAGAGAAATTCAGCCGTTATAGTTAGCTGAGCTAACTATAGCTCGCGCCCCCGCAATGCACTACTGATGACGTCACATATTACATCACTCATGCAGCTAGCAGTTCTACCATTCCTGTGTCTTGGTACCAATCTCTTATTATTTAATAAGGGTAAATAATCTTGTCCTAGTTATTGGCCCATTTCATTAATATATTGTGTGTTGAAGGTTGCTAGGCATATTGTTTTGGAGATTGTTGGCTTGAGTAAAAGGAATTTTTTTTTCCTGACCTCCAGTATGGCTTCAGAGTGGGTCATGGGTCTGCAGCACAGGCCCTAAACTTTCCTCCTAATGAAAATACATGTAGGAAATTGTTTTTTTTTTATTGAGGGGTGTGGTAACCCTTCTCACTAGTTCGGGCCAACAGTAATGGAGCACGGGCAGAATACAGGGACCAGGTTAGTCCCACTGGAAAAGTTACCTTCTCAAAGTCAATCGCAAAGAGTCTAGTTTGCGGTGGAGGAAACTGTGAGGAGAGCATCGCTGGTCAGACGTTGCAGACTTTGGTTGCTGGAGCTTCGCATTACCGGTCAGTGCGGGCTGTCGATGTTGTAGCACGAAGTGCCAATCTCAGGTTACCGGTCGTCCCTCGCAGTCGCTGTTGCGCAAAGAGTCAGGTTCACGGGGCCATCAGGTTGGCGGTTGTGAAAAGCCCAAAATATCTGGCTATCACCTTTCTTGGAAGAGGAGTGCAATCTGATGCCAGACAAGGGTCCAGGACCTGGGGAGGCACCTCTTGGGAATCTGGGACTCTAGTAGATGCCAGCAGGGCTCAGGCAGGTCCAGTTGCAGCAGGTCAGCTGGGCCTTGCAGGGAGGACTCTAGAGCTGCTTGTGTACTTGTAGCTCAGAACGGGAGGCCAGACAGTCAGCCCTTGGACTCACTCTGGTGGTCCTGAGTTCAAGAAGCAGATCCAGGCTTCCTTCCTCAGGCAGTAGGACAGTCCCTCTTCTGAGTATTCAATGGGTCCAGAAGTGATCTGATGAGTGGTTCAAGAGGTCCAATATGTATAACTGGTGCTAGACTTTGAAGTGGGGGGAACTCCTAGACTACCACCATATCTGGCTCTGGAAAATTCCTTCCCCTGCCCAGCTTCCAAGTGGTCTGGGTAGAAATAGGCTGGTCTTCAAGTTACTTGGTGAGTGTGCTGGGGCAGTCATTTGAAATGCAATTGGGCAGGGAACAGCTCCGCCCCAACCATCCTGCCTACACCTAGTCCCTCTTTGTTTCACTGCCTGGGAGTAATGCACAAAGGCCAACTGCCAACTACACCCAGTCACATGACCCAGGGCACAGGATGAAGTACTAAATTGTTAGGACAAGAAAATGCCAACTTTCTATAAGTGACAGTTTCATAATTGTGACTTAAAATCTGACTTTATGATTTCAGAGGGTTTTAAATTAAAGTTCATTTGAGTGTAAACATGGCATTCTATCTGCTCCCCATCAAAATTTGGCACTTACTAAATGTAAGGTAACCCATCATTATCCAATGGTAGAGATAGGCCTTACAGTAATAATACACAAATTTAGGAGTTTTCCACTACCAGGCATGTAAAACGTAACCCCACATGTCTTACTTTTTAAATACAATGTACATGCTGTATGAGCTGTTTAGGGACTACCCTATGAGTGCCTTGTATGTATTGAAAAGGAAGATTTAGGCCTGACCATTTTTTTTTTACCAGGTTGAAATGGCAGTTTAAAACTGCACTAAAGGCTGTGGTGGCAGGCCTGAGACATGTTTTAAAAGTTTACATTTGTGGGTAGCACAATGAGTGCTGCAGGCCCATTTGTAGCATTTATTTTTTAATTTAGGTAAATTGAATGTGCCAATCAGGTGTAAACCAATTTTTCCATGTTTTAGGGTGAGCGCACACACTTTAGCACTGGTTAGCAAGTTAAAGTGAGTGCATAGAGTCCTAAAGCCAACAAGAATTAATTCTGTAAAACAGGAGAGGTGAAGAAAAAACGTTTGGGGACTACCACCAAAGGGTGTCAAGTCAAACATATACAACTATTAAGAAGGTTTTTTTTTATTTATTATTTATGGACCTGAGTTGGGACTGTAACTAAGTCAATAGACATAACTCTGGTCCCTACTTGCTGAATTGGGTGATGTCATGGGCATTGTACATTTATTTTGTATTATCTACATTGTTATATATCCGGCAGGGTATGTTATGATATCAACGGAGAGTGCACAGAATCTATTAAACTGCTGAGTGATGTCTGGCAGGGCTTTGTTAGCCCCTATTTTGTTCATTATATATGTTAATGAATTGGAACATTTCTTTTAGTAGATATGTGCCAGGATGAGCCTTGTGTGGCCTCTTTAATGACATGTATGACCAATACCTGTAAGAAACTTATTGACTGTTTTGTATCCTTCATGGATAGTCATGACTTGAGTACTAACTGAGCAAAATATTTTATTATGACTTTGTGACCCAACTCTACCAAGAGCCATAATTTTATAATTAATTATCATGTTTTAACAAGGTATGGGCCGTTTTCTTATTTAAGGCTCATGTTTGATTATACATCTCGTTGGTCAAGCCATCTGTTTTTTAAGAGGTAACTCTTTGTTCAATCTTCAACTCAAGTGTTTAACTTGTTGCTGGTGTTTGGACTCCCGGGCTTGGTGGGAGATTGTAGGCAGCCTTGGCCCAGGAGGAGGAGGGGCTGCAACGCATTATTCAGGCACCGGAGCGCCTTTAAATTCAACAGAGGTGTCCCACAGCACAGGACCCTTGCGGCTGGTGTTTGGACTCCCGGGCTTGGTGGGAGATTGTTGGCAGCCTCGGCCCAGGAGGGGAGGGGCTGCAACGCATTATTCAGGTGCCGGAGCGCCTTTAAATTCAACACAGGCGTCACGCAGCGCGGCTCGCACACGGGGCGCGCCCGGGCATGGTCTGGGCCAAGAGCGGGCCCATCTGCAGTCGATCAAGCTGGGCTGGGCCACCCCTCTTGATTTTAATTTCGAGCTGGGCTAGAGTGGACATAGTCTACACAAGGTACTGCATTTCTATTTAACCCTATTTCACCTTTATACCTCCTTTACCCCTGCCATGACTAGTCCATCCAACCGTTAATTTGAATGTGTTTTAAGAACTGCGCATATTCACTTACCTGATTCTGCAAGCAACCTGAGAAGACAGCTTCAGATCACTGGGATATCCTGTCGCAGCAGCTCCAAATATCTGGCTGCCCATGACCATGGGCAAGAGGAAGCTAAATGTGGGCACACTGGATGGGGATAAAGCAACCAGCTGAGGCTCTTTTTTAGTAAGGGTGGCTAATGTCCTGTCAAAAGAAATAGCTCTAACTGAGAGGAGACATTCAATGGAACTTATTAACCATCCTCAGGAGCCTTTGCCCCATGCTGATCCATTGACATTGGAAGACCCAATTGGCTCAACATCTAAAATAAACCTTATTGCTGAACTGTCGGACAATATTGATGTAACCCAAAAAGAAGTTGGCTTCTTGTCTGAACCCCCAGTAAAAAAGAAGAGGGGTGAAGGGAAAAAGGTTGTTCAGCCTCCCAAGAAGGTGGCTGGCCCGGCAACTCTGGACCAGATTGACCTAGTTCAGGCTGTTGATAAATTAATTCCTAGACTTGAAGACGTGATAAAATCACTATTGGCTCCCATTATATCATGGTTTGCAGGGATAGAAGTTGTGCTCACTCAACTCACTGAGTCAAAACTTAGCTCTGTTTCCGAGAAAGCAGAGGTTGTGGCGGTGGCTGCAGTGGAGGGGACCAGTCATGTGGCTGGGCCCGCACCTACAGTCCCCTTAAGTGAGGGCCATAAGCCCATCGGGCATAGCAACACCCCACAGTCAGGATGGGTGGACAAACGGCCAGCACAGGAGGGTTCTCGAGTCTCCAGGGGTCTGGGCTCATCTATACACACTAAAGCAGCAGGGGGCAGTGTGGGTGTGGGCACAACATCCCAGGGATATCCTGACGGCCAGAGGGCTAGCCCTAGAGCAGTGCATCTGCACGAATGGCCCAGTGCTCATGGCTCTAATCCAACTAGACCTTTTCCAACGACAGATGGGGACATTGTCTATTTAAATCTGCCCCTGGAGTCAGCTCCTCTGGTGGCTATTTTGACAGGTGTCCCCCTCCATCAATCAGGGCACAATGGAGACTACGGTAGATCTGATACATAAGGTTACACATTGGTGTGACATAACAATAGTAAATGGACACTACATATCACCACACATCATTATGGCTTGAAGAGTGGGATGGGTTGAATCTAGCGTAAAAAAGGATAGGGAGGGAGACTGCATTGTGGTTACCCTAAGGCATCCCAAACATACGAAAGCTATGGTTGATAGCTATCGCATTCTAGAAATGAAAACTACAGTTAGGGTCGTCCTGTTCCATTTCTTCTACCCGGCCAGTATGTCGTTCCCAATGAGCTCCTATATTAATCGGGCCCCCCTTTCAGTGAGGATATCACAGCGTTTGAACACAAGGTTAGGCATTCCTTTGCTGATATATATGCACCACTCGAGGGTCTAAATAATATAGATTGACAAACGGCCTCACCTATTGTTAGGACAACTGTAGGACCATCCTTATTATCAGGCGAAGCGCCCATTTCTCCCCCCCAGTCGGACCCCACCTCCCTCAGCCTACCAATCATGAAGACAATGACCTGGAATATTGCGGGTTTGAGGACCAAAAGAGATTATGCTCAGTGGCTAGTGACAATAGGGTCATGTCCCGTGGTCGCACTGCAGGAAACCTGGGACATATCTGATTTCTTTTTTAAAGCTGCTTCTCCCTCCACAGCAGGTTGCGCTAAGGGCGGCCTGCTCACCTTGATATTGCTTGAAATCTCCTGTACCACCAAGGTGGTGACCAAGGTGGTGACTTGTCACTCACCTCATCTACATGCAGTGGAACTAACATTTACCAAGCGCTCTCTTCTGTTGGTGGTTAACTTTTATAATTCTTTTTGTAGAAACAATGACATTGAACATTTTGCTTCTCTGGAGGGGTTTCTTGAGCACTAAGGGGAGGTGGGACGCACATATTATGAGGTTATTATTTTAGGCAACTTTAATGGACTTTCCTAGAACTGCATTCTAGGTAAAGGACCCTGGGATGCCTTATCTCCAACTATTCACTTTGAACACTCGTACCAAGGTCTTCGGTTAGAGGGTCTACTTGCAGCCAACAATCTGCATTGTTTCGAAGACACTGATGAATTAGATTCTGTCCCAACGTTTACTGGAAGGGGCTGTTCCTCTACAATTGATTTTATTCTGGTATCCGCTCCTTTGCCCCCCCCGTGCTCAACTTAAATTCTTGCTGGAGTAGTTTAAGTGATCATAATCTTCTGATATTGGAACTGGTGGGGGTCCAGGCTTTTCATGGAGACGAGGGTAAGAGCCTATCAAATATAGAATTCAAACCAATAGATCAAGAACGTAGAATTAAGTGCGAGAAGGTATTACCAGATGTTTTTTTTAGATAAGTTATATGTAAAAGGTGCAGAATACATCAAACTTGATAACTGCTTACAGGACAGTTTGGCATTAGATGCCTATAGCAATCTAACTAAGTGTATTGTGGATAACCTAATGGCTAGAGGCAGAGCAGGAGACTCTAAGGGGAAATAATGGTTTGACGATGCATGCTTCAACTTACATAAATCTCTTGTGACTGCTTTGAAACAGAAACGCAGGGATGAGGAAAGGGTGAAGGCATGCAGGAGAGCCTATAAATCCGCCATCAAGCAAAGGAAAAAAGCTATAAGAGATCAGGCTTGGGATGATCTATGTCAGGCTAGTGTATTGTCCAACAGGTCTAAATTCTGGGAAGTGGTTAATATCCCTTTCTTTGCGGACCAGCATTCCTCTAGAGTGGACTGTACCATTTCTGCTGATAAATGGGTCAAACATTTTCAACACATCTATAGGGGGGTGCATCTGTGGGAGAACGATACTCCATGAGAGCCAGGTGCAGACACCCGACTGTTGACCTTTAAGATGGGTGAGGTTTATAAAGCCATTGTGGCTACAGCTGGGAGGAAAGCGATTGGTCCAGACAGGGTCCCGTTGGACCTTTATAAAGCCGATTCTGCATTGTGGGCCAAGATTTTGACATATGTTTTTAATGCAGTAGCCGTGAGTGGCTTGCCACCCTGATGGCCTACTGCTGTCATCCTACCCATTTTCAAAAAGGGAGCGAGGGATGACCCAGCTTGTTACCACCCAATTTCCTTACTTGATTCGGCTACAAAAATTACAGGAAAGGTGATATTGGACCGTTTAACAGTATGGCTAAATAATTCCAATTAGATCTGCAATATGATTTTAGGAAAGTAAGAGGAGCCATGGACCAATGCATCAATTTGCACTTGGTCATTGGAAATATACAATAGCCAAAAGGGGACGTCTCACATGGCCTTTATGGATTTAACCTCCGCGTTCAACCGTGTCAATAGGTCTAAGCTGTGGGCCTTGCTGTTAGATATGGGCATGGATGCCAAATTGGTGGCCTTCCTGCATTGGTCACACTCAAGGTCATGGAAGGTTTAGCGAGGGGAAGACAGGGATGCATCTTAGCCCCAGTTTTGTTCACCCTATACATTAATAAATTAGGGGATGATTCGTCAGCTATGTGTAAAGACATCCCCAGAGCTGTTACTAACTTATCCCAACTCTGTTATATGCAGATGATGCAGTGTTACTTGCCAGCACGGCTGTGGGGTTGCAAAGCCTTTTAAATACTTTTATTGATTTTATGGTCTCACTCGACCTTTCTATTAATTTTTCCAAATCACATATAATGACGACAGGTAACACAAAACTCTCCAAATGTAGGCTTTTTTGCAGGGGTGGAGAATTGACTAAAGTTTCTACATTCCCTTATCTGGGTGTCCTGTTCGATGAAAGGGGGTCATGGGTGGCTCAGAGAATACTCAAAAAGAACACCTTGGCCAGAGCAGCAGGAGCCACTATGGATTTTGCTAGGAGATTGGGGGTCAAACCGTTACCCACTGTATTAAAGGTTTATAACTATAAATGTATACTCATGGCCTCATATGGCTGTGATGTCTGGGGTTACAAAGATGTTAGTGAACTGCAGGCGTCTGAGAATAAATTCCTCCTCTGACTCCTAGCAGTACCCCCCTGTAACCCGTCCTTTATGGTACATGAGGAACTTGGGCAGGGTTGCATCTCTGATTTCATTGCAATGGCCCTTTTAATGCAGTGGTTGAAAATTTGGTCTAGCCCCACTCCTACACTGAACCAGTTTGTTCTAGAGGACTGTCTGAGGCTTGATGGGGCCCTAGACATTCCATGGCTGGGTTACATCTTAGACCAGCTAAAGAGTCTAGGGCGGCCCGAGATATTTACACACCAAAGGCAGATGCGCCCTAGTGAGTTGAGAGATATCAAATCTCTGTTCTTGTCCAGGAGGGTGGTGGAAAAGGAAAATAGGGTACTTATTAAGCCCACAATAAGGCAATATTTACTATTGAGTCCAGGGCCTTTAGGGCAACCTTACTGGTCTTACATTAATAATCTGCACCACCTTTTTCTCCTAACTAGGTTTAGGTTTAATTTAATTCACTGGTGTTTTGCTGCCCCAATAGTTTTTCAAAGCCAGGTGCCCTAAAGCCCTGCTCCTGTGATCATTTTTCATAACAAGAGCTTTTACATTTTATCTTATTTTGTGACTTGTATAGCAACTTATGGAAAAAATATATCTTTCCACTTTTAAAGCACTGTGATTTTGCACAAGTTAAGCCAGCCCTGATATATTTGCAAAAGATGTCTTCACCCCTGATTTGTTTTGGAGTTGCTAGTTTTCTAACAGGTGCATTAGGACAAAGGAAAAAACTGTCTAAGGCATAAGAGAGTTCCTTGTGTTCCTGTCCTATGATGAAATATACATGTTTTTAGCAATAGGCTGTTTTCAGAGACTTTATTGCATTACATTAGTTGCTCTATACATACCTAGGTACTGTACAATATTTCATTTTCTAGGTCCGTTAAAAGTTTAGTCTTTGCACTTTCCGAGTAACATTCCTTTTATTGTTTGCCTAAGCTCTTTTACCCAAAGGATTTAGATGGTTCAGATATCCTTACTGGAAAATGGATATGAAATATTGGTCTTATTTCACCATTATGTACTGTTCTGTTTTCAGTATTTATTTATTGTGAGTTTTATGTGCTTTTATGGCCTACGTTGGCCGAATCTCTTTGAATAACTGACTGACTGTTTAACTTTGCTTCTAGATTGAGCAGGGAACCCTTATCCCTTGTGCTGAATTTGTTTAAAGGTAAGTGTGTGTCCTCTGCTGGATATGGTGCCTGGGTTTGGGGATATGCCAACTACTGTATTTTACGAGTTGAAGAGAACTGATTTTGTTGGTGTTTACGGATCTACACCAGAGTTGCCCACATTTTTCAAGCCACGAGTGCCATCCCTATCTAGAAGACAGAATCCAGCTTTATACAGTTTTAATATGGATTTCAATCTAGTACAACCCTTGTGCAAGCTTAAATAGTTTGATTATTTACCATTCGATCATCATTACACATCTAAATGGCTGACCCATATGAAATCTCTGCCTTGTACTAGGTAGGTCAGATCTTTTTGACAGTCTCGACATTATTACCATAAAAGATCAAATTTGGGATACGTTTTTTTTTGTAAGCTGATATGTTTTGAGAAATAATCTCTGCAATCATCTAAGCCCACTGTTGGTTCTTATATTATGCTGAAGATGTCAGAACATATGGAACCATATCTTTCTAGTGTTTCCAACACATGGGAGGACTATTTGTTAATAAAGTTCAAAACATTCATTATCCAACATTCTCTTGCATTCCCTAAAGGATGGATGGTGCTTGGATTTTGAATGTTTGTCCATGGGAGTATGCCCCTTCAGGCTTCCTTGCACTTTAAGCATTTTGTAAGTTCTATATGATACCTAGGAAGATAAATGTCATCATATTGTTGGATTTGGCCCTCTCTGCAAGGGCACCCACAAAATTAACACATTTAATTAATTTATCAATGCCTTGTAGAGTGATACTACAAGAACCCAGCGCCTATACATTAAACACTGCTGGTGGACCTGCAGCACTTCTTGTGCCGCTCAATTAAGTCGCCCTTCAAAATTTGTATCAGGCCTGCCATTGCAGGCTGACTTGTGAGAAGCCTTAAACTGCCATTTTGACATGGCAAAAAAACCTTTTACCTGGCATAAACCTTTCTTTTCAGAAATTATCCGTCACCCTTAGGGTAGGCCCTACACAGACCATAGGGCAGGGTGCCTTGTATTTCAAAGGTTTAACATGTACTTTTAACTTTTAAATGTCCTGGTAGTGAAAAAAACTTTAATAGTCCATTACCGTAGGGCCTACCTCTCCCATAGGATAACATTGGCTTCCCTTATTACATTTAATATATGGTAAGGTCATGTTTGGTCTCCAAAGAATTATATTTTTTAATTCTTGTTGATGGCAAGGTCAAATGTTAAGTCAAAAGTCTGAAAATGCCACTTTTAGAAAGTTGCCATTTTCTTGTCCTAACCATTTGGTGTCTATATCCTGGGTCACATGACTAAGTGTAGTTGGCGGTTGGCCTTTGCGTATTCCTTCCAGATAGTATCACAAAGGGGGGCTGTGTGTTAGCTGTGTGTTGGGCCATCCTCACCAAAGGGGAGGAGCAGAACTGTCACCTATCACACTTGCACTTCAAAGGAGCTGCCTCAGCACACACACAAAGAACTTCACACTAGACTTTGGTGACTCAAGACATACTGGGACCAGGGCAGGGAGGACAGAAGGAAATTCCATTACCAGATGTGGGGGGAAACCTAGAAGTTTCTTTAACTTCACAGCTGACACTAGGTACAAATATTGGACCCTCTGACCAACTATTTAGAACACTACTGGACGTATGGATACTACAGAAGGAGTACTGCCCTGCTGCCAAAGGACTGCTCTGCTGATTGGAACCTGCCTTGATGTCTGAGAAGGAAGTCTGAACCTGCTTCCTTCATTCCACGCTACTTGAGTGACTCCAAGTGTCAATTGGCTGACCTGTCTCTGCTACCAGGACACAACAAGCTCCAGAGGGCACCCTGAAACTGCCCAGCTGACCTGCTGCAACTGGCCCTGCCTGGACTTGCAACTGGACCTGCCTTAGCCCTGCTGGCCTTTTCAAGTGTGTTTTCCTTATCCCCCAAGTTACGCCTCCCAGGTCTTGGGCCCTTGTTTGGCATCAGAGTCCAGACTTCTGGACAAAAATGAGAAATCCTGGCGTTTTGTGCTGTTTGCGAACACGGCCGTTCGTGTTGAGATCTTGCTGCCCCAGCTGACCGCCAGCGCAAAGCTCCAGTGAGACTGACTGTTTGCACTACAGTGACTGCCAGAGACGACCAGCAATGGAAGATCTGATATTTCAGCTACAGCATCAAGAGCCAGCGGTGACTGCCAACGCTTAACTCCAGCAATGATTGCCCCCGATTTCCAGCAGGATCTTTGTGCTACAGCGACAACTGTATGCAATGCCCAGCCTACTCTTCACACTGCAGCAATTAACCTCAGCGATGCTCCCCCTGCTCCTCATGGCCTCCTCCACCGGACTTCACAACAGATTTTGAAAAGGTAGATTTTTTAGCAGGAGTAACCTGTTCCCTATATCTGGCCCGTGCTCCATCGCAGTCAGCCTCAAAGGCAAGCAAGGACGCATGGGTGGTGGTTAAATGACAAATGTATGTGGTTGGTGAAAGGTTTGTTGAGAGATTGAGAATGATAGCCATGTTTGGATGGATGGTATTCAATCATCATAGGTGGAGAGTGGATGAAGAGAATGTAAAAAAAAATTAAA
Organism: Calotriton arnoldi; assembly: GCA_963921515.1. Lineage (NCBI taxonomy): Eukaryota > Metazoa > Chordata > Amphibia > Caudata > Salamandridae > Calotriton > Calotriton arnoldi. Next base: position 66,016 of record CAWUFW010016384.1, on the reverse strand, counting down.
CCGTGCCAGAGTAGCAAAGCCAAGGGTGAAGAATAAAAATAATGCTAGAAGAGCAATGTAATGATAAATGGAAAAATCCCTGGGAAGAAGAATAGACAAGGACTGATTTTTTTTCAAGGTTTTTGATTCAAAGGGAGGTTGTATCTCAGAATACTCCCTTGACTCACAGTAGTTTTCAAGCACAACATATATATTGTGTATGTACCCAACCATTATCAATGGCCTCCCTCCGACTCCGAGGCCCACTCCCACTCCCTATGCCATTTTGACCGTGTCAGCCATGGGTGGCCTATCGGCTGCATGATTACAGCAATCAAACAATAGTAGTACCTCACGTCATCACGTGACGTCGTGACATATATCATTATTCATATTAGTAATCATATCATCTGCCTTGTTGTAGTAGTCAGGGTGAAAGTGAAATTGAGCATTTGCCACTGATTTAACAGACTATGGCCATAATAGAAAAATAGATAATTGTGTAGTACAGCTGCCCCACCTGAAGACAGTAGTAAAGTAACGTGACGTGAGTCTGCGACACGAGTATGTCTGTCTAGGGCGCAAGCTGACTGAGCTGGCATGCCTACAAGATTAATTTAGCTAAACAAGAGAGAGAAGAAGAAGAATACTTGTCTACTCCATAGTGCCTAATGCTTGAATGGTTACAATTGTCTTTTTTCTTTCTTGATATAGCTACTCCTTCCCAACCCAAAAGGCAGGAGTTAGCAGCCAGGACCCGGCAACGGAAGCTGGAGGCCATCAGGGATGAATATCAGTGGCTGGTGGCTCTGGCGGAGGAGGAGGCAAGAGCTGCAGCCACCAATGCCCCGGGCCCCAGCCAGGACCCCCAGTGCCTCCAGTGGTATGGCGCTGTGGTCTGGCAGCTGCCCGCCGCAATTCAAACACTGCTGCCCACCCCTGTTGTTCTTGCAAAAAATGTAAGCGCTGCATGCTCCTCCGGATGGCGTGCCTAGAGGCCAGCGTGGAGTAGCGCCTCCACGCCCTAAAGTGCAAGGTCCGGCAAGCCCGCCGCTAGACCTCAGTCTTCACCCTTGCCCCTTTTTAAATCTTTTTTTAGTGGGTGGGACTTGTAGGGGAGAGGATGGGAATGTGGGAGTTGGGGTTCAGTTCTTTTTTTATGGGCATTTGCTTTTCTGGACAATTTTTTGGGACTTGCTTTATGGACATTGGTTGGGGTTAGGGAGACGGGTGGGTCAGGTGTTGTGGGTTTCCTTCTAGTTTATATTTGTGAGGGATACATTATTTATAGTTTTACATATGATGTAAATCTTTTTTGGGGGGTTACTCTTATTTTGCACTGTTTCCTTTGCTGCAGGGTCCTTTGATGAGGGCCTCTCTGTCTCTATCTCTTACCAAGGAGTTATTACTAAGGCCATCGATGGTTACAAATAAATAGAAAGCCAAACAAGGCTTAAACAAGGCCAATGTTGATGCTGACATCAGGTATAAGACAGATGAATTCTAAAGAAAAAAAATATATAATGACAAGGGTTTTGTACACACCTCAGTAATGGCAACAGAACGACATGCCACATAGGTGTAAAGGTGGATTCTTACCCAACATGCATTCAAAGAGATTTCTTTGCTTGCAGAAAGTATCCTTACTATTTATCAGTGTTCTGTTTGATTTTCCTGCTTAGAAATGGGCATCTATGGTACATTAAAAAGATGAAGGCATTAACCCACAGGATGTACATTATGTCGAAAATGCATTCAGATATATCGCATTTATGATACCTCCCTATTACGTCTGCTATGTAGATAGGTATATCGGTACAATGTTACAATGGTATTATGCCAGTAGATTACTACTAAGCTCCTGAGACTAATGACCTCAGCTATAATACTATGCTGCTCTAATGTTTAAGCAAGCACCTATAATATACTCAGACCATATAACGATGGGAGATATAATTTCCTTTCCGCCCCACCCAGATAACATAATAAAGGGCAGTACTCCCAGATAGCCAAATTACCTGAACCGGGACTTAGGGCCCGAAAGGATCTTTATAAAACACGCGTCTCGCCAGTTTTTTAAATCTACTGATAGTGCAACACACCAACAGATAGATGCAGTACCCTCACTTGTCCTACTACTGTCAGTCTCTCCTCCTAGTCCATGCAGTCTGCAACGAAAACCCTATGGACTCAGGAGGGGTGTGGGTAGGTGAATTAATTAATTTCCATAGTATATACATTATTGCATCCCCCAAACTTCTTCTCTTACCTGTGATTGATGATTAGGTGAAGCGATGGCTGCATGGTGATGGATTGGTTTCCCAAAGTAATGAGGAAGAGAGGTACCCCCGAGTTACTTTTAGGTCCAAGAGGAGGGGGAAACAACAATAATAGAGAAAGAAACCTCTGTACTGACATATATTGCTTTACACTGTGGCCTCTTAGGGCTCATTCTTAGCAACCAACCCGGTGACAATAACAATCAATAACATAAGTTCAAAGATACATGTATTTATTATTAAAAAAAATTTAATAGAAAAATATATTTTATACTTTTTAAAAATTGTAAACCTTAGTTATCAATCTGAGGAGTTCATCATTACCGTACATACATATGACAATTAAACAAATGGACTGACAGATGGGCTGACAATTACCAAAATACCTCCAACATATTGCTATACATCATTAATAAATTACTAAAGGGCATTAGATGTCAACACTTGAACAATCAATAAGTCATTAGACAGAATATTAAATTCACAAAGTTTCAAGTTATATCAAAGTCTTCATCTGTGGCTGTGTTGGAGGCAAATTGGTCAGCGTTTCAACTTTAAAATCAAAATACAATAAAAAACACTGCAGAAAAAGCACAGATAACCCTACATACAACATCTACACTTCACTCACTCATCAAGCTATCCCATTCATACTCAGACTCATACACAAGAGAGATACAATCTCTGTAGAGACCCTTAACAAATTGTCAGAGACAGGTTATATCGTTCTTGGTGATGCAGATGTCACCCATTAGTTTCCTCCGATGTGTGTGTCTCTGAAAGGACTCTCCACATATGTACAAATGGTCTACGCGTGTTTCAGTGGGACTTCATTAGAACCACCTTCATCAGGACCAAGATAGGATCAACTACATCTCTACCCAAGTGGACGAGGGTTATCTGTGAAATAACAACAACGAACAATCATTTTTTATATACACTCCATTTAGGGACGGTTGCAATTCATAACAATTCAATTGGCTTTGTGCCTTGAACGCCTACATCCCAAATGAGAAAAGTAGAAGAAGAGATACAATTGCTCACGTCACAACATGCAGCGTGGTCCTATCGATTTAAAGAAAAGTCCAACCACCAAAAAGCAGGCTGCCTCATGTCAACCATCCTCATAAGGTGAGGCCTAAGTAGGATTCAGATTTAAGCGTAGAGAGAAAAAGAAGACAAAGTACAGATAGAAAGCCTGCCGTCACCCAGTAGACTTAGCTACTTGTATTGTGTGTCAGAATCAGAAGATGAAGCGGATAGAAAGCACCACTGATCTATGAGGGGCTCTCTGTCTCTATCTCTTACCAAGGAGTTATTACTAAGGCCATCAATGGTTACAAATAAATAGAAAGCCAAACGAGGCCTAAACAAGGCCAATGTTGATTCTGACGTGAGGTATAAGACAGATGAATTCTAAAGAAAAAAATATATAATGACAAGAGTTTTGTACACACCTCAGTAATGGCAACAGAACGACATGCCACATAGGTGTAAAGGTGGATTCTTACCCAACATGCATTCAAAGAGATTTCTTTGCTTGCAGAAAGTATCCTTACTATTTATCAGTGTTCTGTTTGATTTTCCTGCTTAGAAATGGGCATCTATGGTACATTAAAAAGATGAAGGCATTAACGCACAGGATGTACATTATGTCGAAAATGCATTCAGACATAACGCATTTATGATACCTCCCTATTACGTCTGCTATGTAGATAGGTATATCGGTACAATGTTACAATGGTATTATGCCAGTAGATTACTACTAAGCTACTGAGACTAATGACCTCAGCTATAATACTATGCTGCTCTAATGTTTAAGCAAGCACCTATAATATACTCAGACCGTATAACGATGGGAGATATAATTTCCTTTCCGCCCCACCCAGATAACATATTAAAGGGCAATACTCCCAGATAGCCAAATTACCTGAACCGGGACTTAGGGCCCGAAAGGATCTTTATAAAACACGCGTCTCGCATGATGCTAATATATACGAACACTAACTAATGTAGCTGAAATGAGAAAACTACAACGAGTTTTGGAAATACTACAATGTTGGAGTCCCGAACCTACCTTTAATCCATATTTGTAGCATCGCCGTAGATAGGTCCACACCGGCCTGCAACCGCCGGCTTTTTCCCGTCAGCCTCGAAACAATTGCGTTAGCTTCCTTATTTATGCAACACGCGCGAGACGTGAACCGTGTTATCGCGAGAGGGCATGCCAAAGAAAGGAAACTCATTAGGGAGGACTCCTCTGCAAGGCATCGCCATATTGGAATGGTCAGAGGCTGCATTATTTGCGATTAATGCCTATGATGTGCGCACCAAAATAGTAATGCTATCTTTTTATATATACTTACACATCAGGCTGTGTCTAAAACACAGCTTCTCCACATTTGCATATATAATCCCTATACCTAAAACGGCAGAAAAACAATTGTCTTGATAGCTATCTGCTGTATGTCATAAAAGAACGTATGGTTGGTCTCCACTACGCCTAAGAAACGCCGGCCTCTCAATATAGAAATCCTAAAATGTTGTAAACACAAAGATTTTGTAACCAATGATCGATTTCTAAAATTAAGTAAGTCCATATCTTATCCAAGTACGGCACCAATGTCATCCGACATTGGGCCAAAATACACTACATTCTACCATACATTAAATTCTACCGTACAAGGAATAAAAATGCTCGGTACTATGTCATTCCCTGTGTGTTCCCTTTGTGTTCTCCACTTCACTACTAGCCCACGAGCCAGCATAATGTCCTTCTATCAAGTCATAGCGCCTGAAGAAATAGATGGATGAACACTTGGGCAACATCCAGGCATGCCCACATCTACCTAGCACCAATGTTTCTCTGGGTGGTGCTCCCACACTATCTGGAAACAGCATTCTCTAGAATTGTAACTATTACAACTTATATCACGAGGTGCCTTCATACAAATTGTAAGCAATACAGCGCAGTCCGGAGAGAGATAATGATATGACCTTATATGTTGGTTCAGAAAGGTTTTGACATTCTCATGTGACTAAATAATAGGGTGTGACACCTGATCTACCCGGTTGGCAATGAGGCTCTTTTAGGTCACTATCGAGACAATCTCCTCATTCAGACCCTTGCAGACCGTGTCAAGGGTAAATATCCAGTAAGTTTCTCTTTCTTTTCTGGTTTTTTCCTTTTCATAGCCAGGTTTGATTGAGACTCGCTCTAAAATGAGCCATTTTAGCTCGTTCTCTCTATGGTTGCTGTCTAGGCAATGCCTGACCATGGGTGCCTGTGTCCTATGGGTTCTTATAGCTGATTTGTGTTCTGAGAACCGTGTACGGAATTCCCTGCCTGTCTCTCCTATTTAACGTAGGCCGCAAGGGCATAGGATAAGGTAGACCACATTGCTGCTTCTGCAATTTGTAAAGTTTCTCAATTTGCCTGATCTATTACCATAAGTCCAAGATTGCGTAGTAATGGCTGAGTCACAGGCATGGCAATGGCCACACCTGTGATTCCCAAGGACTGGAGGTAGGCCTACTAATGTCTTTTGTCCATTAGCCTCCTTGATTTTCGGTCTACTATGTACAAGCTTGTCCTTGAGATTGGGGTTCCTTCTGTACGCTACTATTGGTTTCTGAAGGTGACTCTCATCTTCGTTGACATTGAGAATCCTCCAATTTTTATCCAAGATTCGTTTGATCTTATAATTCAAAGTGGAATGATTTACTACACATACCAATGTGTCCAGTGGTTGTTTTATTGTGCCCGAGATCAGGGCATCTCTATTTTAGTACTTGGTGCGTTTCAAAGACTGGCGCACCAAGCGTTTCGGATAGCCTCGAAGAAGAAGCCGCTTCTGAAGTTGTTCTGCGTGCTCCATAAATTCTCTCATATTAGTGCAGTTGCGCCTAATCCTCAGGAATTCCCCAAAGGGGATAAAATCCTTTTGACTTGGAGGATGGTAACTACTGTGGTCTAGAATTGTATTCTTAGCTGTAGGTTTTCTGTACAGACTTACTTCAATTCTTCCATCATTGCCCATAATCCATATGTCTAGAAACTCAACCTTCTCAGCTGAGTACTTGGCTGTGAACTTAAGATTCCTATCACTGAGGTTAAGCCACTCAATGAAGCTCACTTGATCTGACTCTGCTCCCGACCAAATGAAAAAAATGTCATCTATAAATCTGTGCCAACTATCAATATTCTCATAAAATGGGGCTATCTCGTTAAAAATATGTTTCTGTTCGTACTCACCCATGAAAATATTCGCTACACTAGGAGCACAGGAAGCCCCATGCTAGTCCCCTTGATTTGTTGGTACAGCTTTTCCTGAAATTCAAAGTAATTATGATGTAGAACAATATCAAGACATTCCAGGATGAACCTGTCCGGTCTCACCCCAGGAACTCTGGCCAAAAGAGCTGCCACAGACTCAATGGCCAGGTCCTGGGAATGTTGCTATATAAAGACTCTATGTCTAGGGTAACTAGCAGCTGTGTCTCTTGATTAAAAGGTTTATGCTCTATAGTGGCTATCATGTGCCCCGTATCTTTTATGTATGATGGATATTGTGTGGTAAGAGGGCACAGAAAAGCGTCCACATATTTAGAGAGTGGTTCCGTATATGAATTTATAGATGACACAATGGGTCTTAAAGGTGGATCAGCTGAATTTTTATGCGTTTTAGGAACTCCATAATTGGCGAGCGTAACCGCATTCAAGTTGTTGAGAAAGTCAAATTCTTTTTGACAGATATAACCATCCAAAAGTGCTTTGGTTGTAATGGTCTCTATCTGTGTTCTAAGATGTGTTAAGACCGATCTATTTCTATTTTGATAGTGCTCTGGTACTTGCAGCATAGAATCTATTTTGCTGGAGTACTGATCTGTGTCCATCACCACTATGCCTCCTGCTTTATCGCAGGGTTTAATAGTGATGTGGGTATTGTCTTGCAGTTTCTTCAAGGCTGCTTTTTCTAAAATAGTAAGATTTGGGGTCACTTTAGGGACATACTTGGTAACTTTTTGAAGTTCTTTGATAACAGACTTCTCGAAGATGGCAACCTCAGGGCCTACCATTTCCAGAGATGGTGTAAATTTCGAAGGTGGTTTACCACCAGAGTAATTAATCTCTTGTTCTGCCGGTATATTTTTTGACATGAATTTCTTCAATCTGATTTTCCGAAAGAAAGAAAAGATATCTTTATTAAGCTTAAAAGGGCCATGCTGTGTGCTAGGAATGGATGACAGCCCTTTGCTAAGAAGGCTAATTTCTTCTGGTGAAAGCTCATGACTAGACAGATTGAAGATAGGAATGGTATCTGAGGTGCCTGACCTGCTATCTAAGTTCTCCAATATTGCTGGTTTCGTGTCCGCATATACGGCTGTAGATGTGGTGGCTCCCTCTGCTGATAGTAATTCCTCTCTTGCCTCTGAAATTTGATGCGGCCTCTCCCCCTGCCTCTTTGTAAAAAAGGGGACTGTACTTGTTGATGGTATTGGTCAGTATGTTGGCCCCTCTGATTTCTGGGGTTGTACATGGGTCCTTCACTTATTCCTGGTCCTTCATAGTCAGAGTCTGATGAATTAGTATCAGAAAAGGTCAAATTTTTCTGCCTTTTATATGGGCATTGGTTGTATTGACCTCCTTCCTGTTGATCTTCCTGAAAGTAGTTATTACGCAGGTATGGGTATGCCTTTTCTTGCGTAAACCACCTAACATATTTTTTTAATTTATCTGTTTGTTTCTTTATAAGGTATTCCTCAAAGTCTTGCATTTCTTGATTTATGCTCAGCAACTTATTTTTGGCTTCATCTAAAGCTGAACTGGCCTTCATTTTATCTTCAAGATCTCAAATTTCTTGGTTGAGGATCACTATCATTTCCCTGACAGTTTCTACTATGAGGATCATCCAATCCCTGGAGCAATGGTTCGCAATGTGGGACCATCACTCCAGAAATTTGTGCACCTCCACAAAAATGGCTAGGACATTCCTGACCCTCAGACCTGATGGTATCACCCCCACATTCAGATATTCAAGCATAAAGTGGGCATGGGACTCCATCCTTTTTCTTTTTCTTTAAATTTAGTAGTTTTGTCCATTCATTGTTGTCATTGCTTAGGGTCCCCGTATGCATATTGCTACCAGCTATTTGGCCAATAAGTCCTGAAAATTCATCATCTGAAAAGCCAAAAGTCTTAAGGCCTTCCATATTGGCAAGATTGTGTCCACTAAGGATAGACCTAATGAATAGGCCTCACCAAAAAAAGGGAACAACAATTAAATAGGGACAGATCGAGAAAAGAAAAGTTTTGGTGCATAAAGAGGAATATTGATAAAGGAAAAAATTAATTCTAAGAAACCAAGGTGATAATGAAAAAGAAATTGGTGAAAAAACCACTGTCTCAAAACCTACTCGCTCACAGGGATGTGGTAAGACTGAACCTAAAATATAGGTGCTACATTACCTACGGTAAAAACCGAGTACAAATCAATGAGGAAGAGAGGTACCCCCTAGTTACTTTTAGGTCCAAGAGGAGGGGGAAACAACAATAATAGAGAAAGAAACCTCTGTACTGACCTATATTGCTTTACACTGTGGCCTCTTAGGGCTCATTCTTAGCAACCAACCCGGTGACAATAACAATCAATAACATAAGTTCAAAGATACATGTATTTATTATTACATTTTTTTAATAGAAAAATATATTTTATACTTTTCTAAAATTGTAAACCTTAGTTATCAATCTGAAGAGTTCATCATTACTGTACATACATATGACAATTAAACAAATGAACTGACAGATGGGCTGACAATTACCAAAATACCTCCAACATATTGGTATACATCACTAATATATTACTAAAGGGCATTAGATGTCAACACTTGAACAATCAATAAGTCATTAGACAGAATGTTAAATTCACAAAGTTTCAAGTTATATCAAAGTCTTCATCTGTGGCTGTGTTGGAGGCAAATTGGTCAGCGTTTCAACTTTAAAATCAAAATACAATAAAAAACACTGCAGAAAAAGCACAGATAACCCTACATACAACATCTACACTTCACTCACACATCAAGCTATCCCATTCATACTCACACTCATACACAAGAGAGATACAATCTCTGTAGAGATCCTTAGCAAATTGGCAGAGACAGGTTATATCGTTCTTGGTGATGCAGATGTCACCCATTAGTTACCTTCGATGTGTGTGTCTCTGAAAGGACTCTCCACATATGTACAAATGGTCTACGCGCGTTTCAATGGGACTTCATTAGAACCACCTTCATCAGGACCAAGATAGGATCAACTACATCTCTACCCAAGTGGACGAGGGTTATCTGTGAAATAACAACAACGAACTATAATTTTTTATATACACTCCATTTAGGGATGGTTGCAATTCATAACAATTCAATTGGCTTTGTGCCTTGAACGCCTACATCCCAAATGAGAAAAGTAGAAGAAGAGATACAATTGCTCACGTCATAACATGCAGCGTGGTCCTATCGATTTAAAGAAAAGTCCAACCACCAAAAAGCAGGCTGCCTCATGCCAAACATCCTCATAAGGTGAGGCCTAAGTAGGATTCAGATTTAAGTGTAGAGAGAAAGAGAAGACAAAGTACAGATAGAAAGCCTGCCGTCACCCAGTAGACTTAGCTAACTCGTATTGTGTGTCAGAATCAGAAGATGAAGCGGATAGAAAGCACCACTGATCTATGAGGGGCTCTCTGTCTCTATCTCTTACCAAGGAGTTATTACTAAGGCCATCGATGGTTACAAATAAATAGAAAGCCAAACAAGGCCTAAACAAGGTCAATGATGCTGACATCAGGTATAAGACAGATGAATTCTAAAGAAAAAATATATATAATGACAAGGGTTTTGTACACACCTCAGTAATGTCAACAGAACGACATGCCACATAGGTGTAAAGGTGGATTCTTACCCAACATGCATTCAAAGAGATTTCTTTGCTTGCAGAAAGTATCCTTACTATTTATCAGTGTTCTGTTTGATTTTCCTGCTTAGTAATGGGCATCTATGGTACATTAAAAAGATGAAGGCATTAACGCACAGGATGTACATTATGTCGAAAATGCATTCAGACATATCGCATTAATGATACCTCCCTATTACGTCTGCTATGTAGATAGGGATATCGGTACAATGTTACAATGGTATTATGCCAGTAGATTACTACTAAGCTCCTGAGACTAATGACCTCAGCTATAATACTATGCTGCTCTAATGTTTAAGCAAGCACCTATAATATACTCAGACCGTTTAACGATGGGAGATATAATTTCCTTTCCGCCCCACCCAGATAACATAATAAAGGGCAATACTCCCAGATAGCCAAATTACCTGAACCGGGACCTAGGACCCGAAAGGATCTTTATAAAACACGCGCCTTGCATGATGCTAATTTATACGAACACTAACTAATGTAGCTGAAATGAGAAAACTACAACGAGTATTGGAAATACTACAATGTTGGAGTCCCGAACCTACCTTTAATCCATATTTGTAGCATCGCCGTAGATAGGTTCACACCGGCCTGCAACCGCCGGCTTTTTCCTGTCAGCCTCGAAACAATTGCGTTAGCTTCCTTATTTATGCAACACGCGCGAGACGTGAACGATGTTATCGCGAGAGGGCGTGCCAAAGAAAGGAAACTCATTAGGGAGGACTCCTCTGCAAGGCATCGCCATATTGGAATGGTCAGAGGATGCATTATTTGCGATTAATGCCTACGATGTGCGTACCAAAATAGTAATGCTATCTTTTTATATATACTTACACATCATGCTGTGTCTAAAACACAGCTTCTCCACATTTGCATATATAATCCCTATACCTAAAACGGCAGAAAAACAATTGTCTTGATAGCTATCTGCTGTATGTCATAAAAGAACGTATGGTTGGTCTCCACTACGCCTAAGAAATTGTCATATGTATGTACGGTAATGATGAACTCTTCAAATTGATAACTAAGGTTTACAATTTTAAAAAAGTATAAAATATATTTTTCTATTAAAAATATTTAATAATAAATACATGTATCTTTGAACTTATGTTATTGATTGTTTTTGTCACCGGGTAGGTTGCTAAGAATGAGCCCTAGGAGGCCACAGTGTAAAGCAATATAGGTCAGTACAGAGGTTTCTTTCTCTGTTATTGGTTTCCCAAAGTGCCATGGTGGTGGTAGATGGTAGTAGTAGAGACAGTAGCAGTTGCGAAAAAAGAAAATGAAAAATTTCTGAGGTAGACTAGAGAACGACTAGTAGAAGTACAGTTCACAAGAAGAAGACTGCCAAATGAGAAACCACGATAAGCAATAAAACAAGTAAAATAAAACAGAATATTGGGCTAGCCTAGTACAAGTTACAAACTGAAGTCGACTTGAGCTATGAACTTTTGAAGTGGACAAGCGTAACCTTAGTGCTGGAAGGATGACGATGCTGGCAATTATGATGGATTATGTTCCTCTGAAAAATATTTGAATATCGAATACTGTCTGTGCATGGGTGGGCAATCTAATATATGGCAGTGTGGGCTATAGTTAGTTATACTTAGAGCAGAACTTAAGATCCTCGCCCTGCCTGCCCTTGAGTTGGTGTTGCTTTCACCACATCCACCCCACCAAGTGTGTGAACAATTAATGGTGTGCATTTAATTTAAGAACAACAGAAAGGATCCCTTTCCACCTTCAGCTTAAACTGATCAAGGCAATTTGTTTTACAAAGCGGCAAGAAGTATGGCCAACACGTTATTATTGAAATATGGGATTCCAAAGCTAAACAATTATTACAAATATCTATAAAGTAAAATAAAAACAAATGAACATCGAGTCACAAAATATCTTGATACTCTCAAAGACAAGCCAAAAAACACATAGAATTATAAATATGTACATCTAAATCTATTATTCATCAAAAGCGATTAAAAAGCAGTTATAAATCTTCATTGTTTTCTAAACACAGAGTACATATCATCAACATAAAAAAAAATCCATATAAAGTGCTGGAGCAGGTGATACAAATCTCTTATAAAAACGTCACTCTTACACATGTTCATCTATATTGATGCAAAAAGACCTTACAATCATCAATATCACACTACTGTAAAAATGTAATTTAAAAATGTAATAGTAAAATTCAAAACCAGCTTCGGAATTAAGCGAAACTGTAAGAAACATTTAATTTAGTCTCACTAATAAATCACACAGCTCGGGGGAAGAGGGTTAGGGGTTCGATGAACGGATAGGAAGGGGGATTTGAGGGAAAGTTTTGACAAAGACAAACACTATGGACAACAAATTCATCTTGGGAGCCAACCATCATAAATCTGTTATGGGAGGAAAAGGAAATGCATGCATGATGATGAGTTGTGGTAGACTAGTACAGGGCAGTATATTAATTATCCAAGTGTCTGTCTGGCCCCAGAGAGACCCAAGTTACATACATTATCTTTTGTTGTACCAGGCTTGGAAAGATAGCAAATAAGAGTAAAAAAAAGATACTGTATGTATTGTCAAATTGGGAGTTGCATCTCTGCATTCCTCTTGGACTGTCCATCTGTCAATCCTGGGTGCCTTGCAGATGCGGTTTGGTAAGGTAAGTGTGAGTTGTTTTTCCACTATGGGGCAGGGTAAAGGGCCTGTAGATGGAAAAACAAAAAGGATATTGAAAAATCAAGGAGGAAAAAAAAACATGTTAAACAGCACAAGGAGTGCAACAAGAAGAGTTTCAGAGGCAACATGGCTAAATCATGTCTCTTTCCGGAAGTTACCTCCAACAACAGGCCCCCACCCAACCTCCCCTTAGCTTAAAATTTGAGCCAGACCACAGTGAATTAGCAAGCACAAACACATACACACACAGCAACATAGCATTTTCTAAATGCAGTAAAAATTAAATAAATGCACCGCTGTCAGTCACACCACACTCGTCATCACTACCACTACAGAGACATTTAGGTTGTCGTTTACCTTTAGGCCACTTCGAAGTCATCATCATCATCCAAATCAGTTGGTTTCAGTGAATTTGAAAACTTCCATCTTCTTCTGGTGGCATTTCTCGAAGTAGTCACGCTCACTCCCACGCCCAGAGTCGCTCCATCAATCATCACTGATCCTCCTGACTCTGACTCCGAGTATGGTGTCAAACTCCATACCAACAGTGTCCAGAGTGAGTCCAGACTCGTCCCGACTCAAAATGCAATGGATCGGCCTGTAGTAGTACAATTTTGTTTTTGAACAGCAAGAATGGAAAGATTGAGTGGAGTGAGTGGAGCCACTTTTCTGTGCGTAGAATGGTAGACATCATTCACAACAAAGAACAATAACTCAGCATGCAATGCATGGCTTCATTTACCTGTTCTTTCGGGACAGTCCCTCTAGGCTAGGTAAGGATACATTGATAATCAGGGCCCAGGGTTGGAGGCAGCAGGCACACATTTGTTTGTTTTTATGCTCCATCCAATGTCTGGCTTGAGGGAAATAGCTTTTGGGTGAGTCTAGACTCTGGAGGCGGGGCTTACTTCTTCACTGACTGCACAGTGCACACAGTTGCAACTCCAATCCAGCAATAAAAGAGGAAGGCGGTGGGGATGGATTTGTGAACCAGAGACAGACACACACAAATGATAAAGTAAATAATGTTCCTTTGCTATATTTTTTTAGGGGTTTTTTGGGACGTCAAAGAAAGAAAAAAAGAAAGTAACTAGAGCAACTAAAGCCTAGTTGTCAGGGAAGTAGAACTCACCCTCAAACTCTGGTGGTTCACCCAGAAGTAAGTCACCTAACACACTACTTCAATGACCTGAGTCGGCGTCATCATCTCCCTGCTGTGCTGCTTCAGGTATGGTGTAATAGGTGGTATAAAGTGCTGATTCATTTTGATCATTGTTAATCTCTCCACGTTTTGGGGCAAGAGACTGGTCCTTCTCACTGTCAGAATGGCACCAGCAGCATTGAAAACTCGCTCAGCAGAGACACTTGCTACGGGGCAAGCCAGATAGTTTATCGCCAGCCTGCTGAGCACTGGCCATTGGCGCCTTTTCCCATACCAATACAGCAATGGGTTTTGATCAAAGTAGACCTCTGTTGGGTCATACACATAGGCCTGGACCATCCGCTCAATGGTCATGGGTGCTCCACTTTGCTCGGCCTCTTTTGCCTTTGCCTTAGCACTGGACTTAAGCCCTGCCTGCAGAAACCATTCCTATGCCGATTTTGGGGCTAATGCTCCTGTTCTTGTTGTTGTTGATGTTGCTCTTGGTGTTGTTGGTGGTTTTGGCTGCTGTGAGCCAACCTCACTGCCCTCAGGCTCTGAAGTTGAACTTGAAGGCTGGCCTGCAGTACTTGTTGTGCCCTGTAGGAGCGGTCCTCTAATTCCCGGTTGTTCTTTTTCTAGCTGACTGGCTTGCACAGCTATCCAAGTTTTGTAGTTGGCAACATCCCTGTCTGAAAATGGAATGAAAGTGTCCAGTAATGGTTTGTAACGTGGATCAAGAAATGTGGCACAAATGTAATTTTTAAAAAACGATGAAAACTACAAATAAATCTAGGTGCATGGCCCTAATCAAACAAGCAACACCAATTTTCCAACTTACTTCTGAAATCTCAAATTCGAAGTCCTCAAATCCAATGATATATGATGCAGCAGTCACAAAGAGTGATCCTTACAGCTCCAAATCCAAATGAAAAGTGACCCGGAGATGGACAAAGCACTAGGAGGAGCCTGCTGGACAGGAACAGGAAGTTGGAGACTCTGGGGCACTTCCTTCCTCTTGAAAAAAAAAGAAAAAAGAAAAAGGACTCCTTGCACAAAAAAGTACAGCCAAATGTCAATTTGAGGAGTTTTTTTTTTATCCAAATCCTCATTTCGAGAAGGTTTTGATGCTGCCCGGGGAGAGAACCTTCTCCAGATTGCAGTTGCGGTAGATTCTGTGCGTTCGGGATCGCGTTCTTCACAAAACTTCCGCCTGAAGTCTGATGGCACGCTCGAATTATGTGTTCACGAGCGCAAACTCTCGCGGGACCATGCGGCCACCTAGCAAATCTCGTGGCACTCGGGAACGGCTCTGGAAATCTCAGCGGCGATCTCAGGCACCCAGTAAGTCGCTCCTGCACACAAAAACTCATTTCAGGCACACAAACACAAAAAAACTCTGCTCCGTTGCGGAGTGCGGAGTTTTTCGGCAACTCCACGTTCTATGCGGAAATCAGAGTTGCCAAAACACTGCAAACTCCGCGAGCGGAGCAGAGTTTTGCTCCCAGGGTTACTAAGAATGTTACCTAAAAGCAAATTATATCTGACAAAAATATCTTTCGTGGGGACTTCTATATTGACACTGCAAATGCCAAGTGCAAAGCTTAGGTCAACCTAGATAACCTGTCATTCCTCCCATTGTGTACTATCATTCCTCCCAGTGTGTACTATCATTTCTTTCAGCATATACTATCATTCCTCCCAACCAATACTCTACAAAGGGAAAATTCTCATTCTCATCTTTGTCTGTCAAAGCAATTTGAATTGATCCTCCCTGTTTCCAATACCCTTACTAATTCTTCAATCCACTTCAATGTTGACTCATAAGAGTGATGTCACAAAAAGTTGGACTTGCCAAGTAAGAAAATATTCAACTACCATACACCAAAATGCCATCAACCCTAAAAAAAAAAAGTGTTACCTGACCTATTGGCTGACATCAGTGCTGATGTTAAGAGCTATTGCAATGTCATCCATATGGTAGTTCTGTCAAAGGCCAGCTAAGAAAATTGCATAAAAAAAGACCAAGCCACTCCTTGGTTTTCCGAATCCCTCTGACACAAAAGACGACTTGTCAGGAGCAATGAATGACAAATATCATGCACTATTCTTTTCAAAATCAATCAAAATAATGAAAAAGATCACAAACATGTCCTCATCTCAGTTAAATTCAACTTTACTAAACAAATACATACTTTGCTTAACACTTTTCAATCTCTATTCTGTCACATTGGATCCAATGGATTCCTTTGCCCTAATCAATAGTCAAATTCCTATGGCCTCCACAATTAAATAAACTAGGGAATTGGGTAATATGGATCGGGTCTAATTGCTGTGTGAGTGGATTCACAGTCACAAGGACTGAAGGCAGGGAATTGACAAAGAGCAAATTCTGGGCTCAGCGGTTGCTTTATGCAAACAAAGATTGTGAAGCTCTTCTTTGCCATGAGGTCAGGGTGTGATAGAAGGCAAAGCACCGTGTCCCAAGGCCTGCTGCAGACAGACTGTGGAGAGATCCTGTTCCCAGTGGCCCAGGTGGATGGATGAAGGGCATACACAAGGCAGACCAACATTTTTTACTTAAAAACTCACCCATTGGATGAGGGAGCATTTTGCTCTATTCATTCATTTTGGTCCCAAAGTTGGGTCGCAGACCTGAGGCCCCTGATTGCCTGGCCACCATCGAAAATGTTCTGAAGTAAATACCCGTAAAGGATGCAGGACTCTGTCCTTATCACTATAAAAAGAAACTGAGAAGAGACAAAAGTGGCCCGGAAGCATATCGCATGACTCACTGGCTCATGTGGATGTGATTCTGTTTAAAAAAAAAAGACTTTGAAACCATTTTTGACCACGCCGCCACCCTCCATTGCATTTACAGACCCACGTCTAGTGTGTGGGCCCCCATCAAGTCCTTAAGAGTTCACGAACCTAAAGTAGGGTTTATGAAACCATAAAAGAAATTCTAAATTTAAACGTATTTATATAGATATCAAAGATAGAAATATATAGATATATATTTATAGATAGATAGATTGCTATAGATATGGTAGATACGTAATATTATCCTACATGGCCATCTCAGTGTTCTTCTGCCATTAAAACTATGAGGTCAAAGGAAGAGTGATTTGTAAATGTCACAGAACCACTTGGTGGTAATATAGGACCATATTGCACATTAAATACTATATATTTTTAATATCACATATTTTGGGTAGATATCTTGAAAACTGTCTTTCTTCAGATTGCTGTAACAATGGCCACTGTTTACAGTTAGAATTATTAGATTTTCCTTTAAGGAATAAATTGATAAAATAGTGGACAGTGCTGAGTGGCAGATGATTATGTGGTCCCATGGCTGCAGTGTTTAACACATACTTATGGATTGACTGTATTTGGTGCACAATTTGCTAAAACAACTTGTTGATTTAACAAAAATGTTGTATATAACCAAAGCGGATAAAAATAGAGAATCTGCTGCATAACTTGTATTTTTGTTGCATATTTAAGAAAATCATGCCGCTTAATTTGGCCCCCCATGCTCTATGCGTCATAATATTAGTAGTATCGACAGCGGTAAAGGTCTGCAGAGAGGTTTAGGGACTGTCATTATGAAATCCATATTTCTCATATTTCTTGGTTCACTGTGAAATATGGGTTTTTTACCACCTCATTTTGTGCAGTAAAATCACCCAAACATATTATATATAGCATCCCCTTCTTAGGTGCCTAAAGTATATTGTGCAAAGGGTCTGTCCAGTGCCAGCTCCCCGGCCAACTACTGGTGTGCATATTTTCTCTAATGAAGATAACGTTCTTGGCTGCTGTGATAACAATAAGAAATCAGTATGACCCCTGGGTTCTTTGGGACCTGGGCAATAATTCTTTGAGTACCAATCGCTGAGAATGTTGAGAAAATGGGATGTAAACAGGGGTTTTCCCATAAGGCACTGGCAGTACTTGATGTGGAAAAGAATAGTGGTCCAGGGGCTAAAGTTTTGCTCAGATAGCCACAGACAGCACTATCAAAGGTCAAGGTGATGAATACTACTGGTTTTGATTCCACCTCAAATCTCTTTAATTCACCATCGGACAATCCTTGCCCCTTTATCTCACATTTGCTGGCTCTTGCTTTCTCAGTTTCTGTTTTTTTTCTCTTTCTTTTCCTTCTCCTTTCCCTCTTTTGTGAGTTTCATTCTCTTGCTCAAAGTCTGATGAGGAAAAACAAGTGCTGGTCCCTGCAAATGATTGCTGGTGGGGTTTATCTGCAACCACTGACTCAAATTAAGTACTGGACACTGAGAAACCCGATATCAGGTAATACCTATGTTATGTTAAAAAAACATTTATAAAGCGCACGTTCACCAACGGTTTCTTGGCGCTAAGCGGGGTCAATCGGTTGCTGGGACAGGAAAATGGGGATTTCAATTGTAAGCCTGAGCAAATAGCCAAGTTTTGAGAGACTTCCTAAACTGAGTACAGGAAGTGGACAGACGCAATTCGGGGGGAAGAGAATTCCAGAATTGAGGTGCCAGAGACGAGAATCTTAGACCCCCGTGTTTTTTACGTTTAACTGGACAAGGGGTCAGCAGATTCATGTTTGCAGAACGTAAATCGCGGGAGGGGACGTAGCGGCGTACTTTAGACGCAATGAAGGCCGGACCACGATCCGAAAGGGCTTTGTAGATTGTGCAGCCTAATTTAAAGAGACAGCGTTGGGTCACGGGAAGCCAATGTAAGTTTTTCAACAAAGGTTTCACATGCTGAGATTTAGGTTGACCATAAACAAGCCTGGCGGCTTGGTTCTGCACCAGTTGAAGCCGACGTAATTGGTAGGCTGGTATGCCGGTATACAGGGAGTTAGCGTAATCAATACGCGACATAACCAGAGCAAGTATAACTTGAATCCGGGCCTCGATGGTTAAATATCTGCTTATTTTGCAAATTCTCCGGAGGTGAAAGAAACACGCAGAGACCACAGCACTTATCTGTGCCTTCATCGTGAGGTCGTTGCTAATCACAATTCCCAGACTTTTAACCTGAGCTGACTGGAGATGGAGGGCACCCCAGTGAAAAGGGCCAAAAGTTGGAGTTCCAGGGATTCACTGGGCCACCAGTGAGAATCAGCTCGGTTTTATCGGGATTTAACTTAAGCTGGTTAGTGTTCATCCAGTTGCTGATAAATATCATGGTAGACTGAACGTTTTCCGTAGATGAAGGGGAAGAGTCAATGTTAAACACCAACTGGAGATCGTCAGCATAGTTGAATATAACCACCTCTCTCTTTTGAAGGGCCAAAATTAAAGGAAAAATATACAGGTTAAAAAGGAGGGAGAAAGCGAAGAACCCTGTGGGACCCCACACGTCAGTCTCCTTTTCTCAGCAAGAAAGCTAGCGAGACGGACTGATTGAAAGCGGTCACTGAGGAAGGACGATATCCATTTCAGTGGAAGACCCTGGATCCTCGCGCTCTCGACCCGGTCGACCAGCAAACGGTGGTCGACCGTATCGAAAGCAGCCGAGAGATCCAGGAGTACCAGAGCTTGCGTAGAGCTCCAGTCAGCCCCCCTTCGTAATTCATCGAGGACTGCTAAAATGACAGACTCGGTAGAATGTTCGGGTCTAAAACCGGCTTGGTGTGGGTCTAGATAGTGTGACTGCTCAACAAAAGTGCTGAGGCAGTTGGCCACGTGGGCTTCCAAGATTTTTCCCAAGAAGGGCAGCAGTGAGATAGGACGAAAGTTACTGGGGATAGAAGGATCAGAGCCTGTTTTTTTTAAAATAGGTACAACTTCTGCACTCTTAAAAAGGTTGGGGACAATGCCCTTAGTAAGGGAATTATTAAGAAGCGACATAGGGGGCTCAGGACAATGGAGGAAAACTTCCCGAAGGATATGTGGAAGGCAGCTGTCCATGGGGGAGCCAGAGCAAACCTTCTTGAGTAAAGAGAGGAAAACCTCTTGGGTGATGAGAGGGAATTGATCCAGATGGTAAGGATTAGTGTGTGAGCCTCGGAGATCTGATGGTGCCGAGGACTGAGGAATACTGGATTTGATGTTAGCAATTTTTTCAATAAAGTAAGTATTGAGGGAGTCACATAGGGATTGTGACGGAGTGGGTTTTGCTATAACGCGATCAGGTTTGACAAGTTCATCTACTATCGTAAAAATGTCCTTGGCCTTATTAGTGGATTCCAGGATTTTAGAAGAAAAGTATTCAGATTTAGTCCTGAGAATGGCGCTTTTGTAATCTTTAAGTGCTGCCATAAAGATAATCTTTTTATGAGGGCAGTAGTCCTGTCTCCACTTCCGTTCGGTTTGTCTCAAGGCTAATTTCATTGCCTTCAATTTGTCAGAGAACCAACGCTGTACGTCGTGGGGCCTCTTGTTTTTAATTGTCTTCAAAGGAGCAAGACTGTCTCTGGCAGATTCCAACCAAGCATTAATATTTTCCGCCTGGATGTGAGGGGATACAATCAAACCAGAAGGTTCAGATGCAGCTAGTAAGGTGCCAAATTCTTTGGTATCAACCCGACTCCAATTCCTGGCCCTGATAGTGACTGAGGACAAAACTTTGGGGAGAGGAAAACTCGGGAAGGTGAAGGAAATAAAATGATGGTCCGACCATCTCATAATTGAAGCATGCACAGTCCTAAAATGCTGCATTACCTTTAGTTAGATTGGTTCAAAGCATATCAAGCTGAAAAATTTAAAGAGCTCCTATATGGGATCTTTTTGCTAAATATCAATTAAAAAAGCGGCAATATGAACAAAACGAAAAAAGTGCCTACTCATAGTGTTGTGCACAAATTGTTTTGTGCATAGGCAAACAGATGTACCACATACATCTGCATGGTGCAAAACCAGCTGTTTGGCAACACATAGTCTGATGCCCCCCTCATTCATAGAAGAATATGCAGCTCTTTTCACTCTTCACTAGGCTATATTCTTCTATATGAAACCTGGCCAGGCTTGGGACAGAGGCATGATTTTTCACACTTAAGATGGAGCAAAATTATGTCTACCTACCTTAAGGATTTCTGGGGCCCTGGTCAAGACATATTTTTTGCCCTCGTCTCAGAAAAAGTTTTGATTTTATTACCCATAATGGGGTCACTGAATCTGGCGCAATGACCATAAATATTAAACTATTTAAAACTTTCAGCAAAGGAATGGCAAAAACCATCTGAGATATGTTCTGCCCCAGACCCCTACAAATAGAAGAGTGAGGAGAAAGTTTGAGATAGAAAAATAGACAGGGGTGATCTAGAGAGACAGATCACATTCCCAGACAGCCCCTTTAAAGCCGGCACCCTGGGCAATTGCCCAATATGCCCATGCCTTAAAACATCTCTGCATTCCGTATTTCATTGATGCACTTAAATTATGATTTGGAATGAGTCAGAATCCCGTTTAGAGGGCCACAGGGCAAGCACGGGCTACTGGTCCCAAACTTGGGGGTTGAGGCCTTTTACAGCTAATGAAACTGGGCCCTTCCTACTATAGATTCTGAGCAGCTTGGCCAAGTACCCCTCCAGCACTTGACTTCCAGGAATAGTGTGGTCCGATCAATCCAAGGCTCCCTTGAGGGGAGGTGGATACAGAGGAGTGAACACAGGCTCGCAACTCAATATATGCACTGTAGTTAAAATAAATTATTGTCCAGTCAAATACTTACTTTTATGACAATAGAATTATTTTATTTTACCGCTTTCAACGCAAAGGGAAATAAGACATTCACATACTACACAGTCCCACTGAGGTCAGGGCTCTAGTGTTTCTTAGGTGGTTCCCTCTGTCCCACTCCTTCCTTGCTCTAGCGATAGTGATTTTTCCCTATTCACTCAGGCGACATCCATAGTAAGCCCCACTGGTAGTCCGAGTCTCAAAAGTCCACTAAGACTCTGTATTAAAGTCAAAAGTGTTCCAGTGCTATCTAGTAAGTGAGTTCTCCCAAGGCCGACTTGCCTGAAATCATTCTTACTCGCACCAGCACGTTCGGAGCAACCGGAGCTCCTGAGCACACCTATTCCATGAGCACTGGAGTAGCAGAGGCTGATTCAGGTGAGTTCACTGTATGTGGCACAGCCAGGCTGCTCTCAGTAGTCCTCAAGTTCATTACACATAGTTGAGCAACCGCAGGTAACGGATGTGCTATGAAGCTCCTCCTGGCAGGGTAAGTCTTTGGCCCATCCCACAGTGGGGGGAAAGTAGGGCAAAGGTCCTATTGCTGATCCTTTATACCTGTGTAGGTGCACAGGGGTCCCTGTGGTTGCCTCACTCCAGTGACCATCCTGACCAGGTCATGCTTCTTGCTGGTCCTGGTTACCCTTCTGGCATAGGGGGTCACCGTATCTCACATGCACACAGGCTATGACCTGATCGCCACAACAGAGTCCTTCACAGCTGTCCCTCCTGGCATTTGGGGTTTCTGGCTCGACACCACACAAGGGCTATGGGCCACTGCTCAATGCAATCTGTCTGCAGCAGCCCCTCCTGGCATACAGAGTTGCTGGTCCATCACTGCACGTGGGCTCTGGCCCGATCAGGACAGAGATGATCAAAGTTCACTTTGCGGCAGCCCCTCCTGGCATATGAGGGTCACCAACTTTATCCTGCACATGGGAGATGACCCGTTTGGCACAGCAATCCCCACTGCTCACTTCACAGTAGCCCTCTTCTGGCATACAAGGGTTGCTAACCTTTTCCTGCACAATGACATGATCAGTGCAGCAGTCTTTTCCTCAAACCTCGTAAAGGGAGTCCACTCGACAGGATTCCCCACTGGTGCTCCAGGCTTGAGGGCAGGTGGTCTTGGACTCCCTGGGTGATGTCCCCTCACCCAGCTGGGAGACTAGCAGGCATGGGCCCCCAATCCTGGTCACAGGCAGAAGTGTTGAAGATCTCCTCCTCCTTGCACAGTTGACTGGCTGCTTGACAGTTGAAAATGTTTAGTGTCTCAAGGCTGCCTTCTTATAGTGAATTTCCAGACACCAAATGTAATTTAGAGCCTGAGTCTTTGAGGTTTATTGGGGTTCCCCATTCTTTTGGAGTGCCCACTCCTCTGCCCTCTCCGTCACAGCAGGAGTAACTCCAAAGCTGACAGATCCACAACACTGGGTATGGGTGGTACTACAGGTCACACCTGGATCTCAGCCACAGTAATATGTGTAACAAATGGTTAGAACAGGGCCTCAGTCCTACTTTTTGATTCCCTTATCCGTCTCATATCCTTCCTAAGATGTGCCCAGTCCCCTTCCTTGTGACCTAACTCTGAATCAAAGAGCACCCTTTGAAGTGCACTGGGGGAGCCTGGCTCTCCCTTCTCCAGTGGGTCCAATCCAACTTAGATGAATGCAGCAATACACATCTGTTTGGTAGATTCCTCTACCTACTTTCCTCATGTTTCACCATGCAGCCCTTGGTCTCCCAAAATGGTACACAGAGTCGGCCATGTATTGTACCAGTCAGTCAGTCAGTCAAATCACTTTATTCGATACTTAAAAATTAAGATCATAAAAGTACAAAAGTACACATTATAAAATAGACTTTTAAAATGTAACTTTCATAATACAGACGTTTAAAAACAACGATTAACAATCAGAATGGAAATGCACAATTCATTAAGAAGGATTACACAATCGTCTAGTCTTCCATGAGAGGAGTAAAAATGAAGCCACAGAAAAACACACTAATTGATTAGGCAATGATTGTAAAAAATACATCCCAGGACGACATTGGGTAAAGCAGTGTTTGCGCATGAGCGGCCAGATGAATCTAATGCGATGACCCTTGTAAAATTTACAAAAGAAAAAAATATGTAAATTTGATTGGAGAGAGATACCATCGCACGAACAAGGGGGTAGGTCAGGGATAGAATATATTCCAGCTGGAGAGGAGAACATGCAGGGGATTAAATTCACTCTGAACCTCACTAGTATAAATATATGGCGTGGATTGGTCACAAAAGATAAGTAAGGGGCTACGCCTTCCTGGTCTATTGGGCCTTCTAGGTATAGTTTTACAGACACTTTTGTACTGCTCCTCTTAAGTCGCTCAGCTGCTCTTTGATTGGAATATGGTGTCGTAATTTCTTTTTTTGGGACAGTGGTACAGTTTGATGGAGATGTAAAGAGATGTCTTAAGCCATGGGAGGAGAGGCTATTATTAATGTGTGTTAGCCACAGGATTCTGTGGACATGGTCAAGGGAGAGGCAGTCTTCTAAAAGCCTCTGTGTAAAATTCACAGATTCTTTCCTCCAGATCGAATGCCATAAAAGTGTTGGTGCCAACCTAATTGTATCAGTGATATAAGGAATATCTAATTCTGCATGGCAAATTAAATTAGAACAGCTGGGTGGAAGACCAACAAGTCTTTTCCAAAAAGAGTCCTCGATGGTCTGGAGGTTATGGGAGTTAACGATTCCCCAAGTCCCAGCACTATAGGTTGCTACTGATTTCGATTTGGCGGAGTAAACCTTTTTAACCATGTCGCGGGGCTTTGCGCACAGTTTTTTAATAAAGGAGTTTAATGCAATAATGCTCTTCTCGAGCGCTAAACCCCTATTGGTGACCATGTGAGACCAGGTTAATTGTCTGTTGAAGGTTATTCCGAGGTAGGAAAAGGTGTCTGTGTGTGCTATTGTACGTCCCGCTATATGGAAGTTTGGGGCCCTCTTTTGTTTGCTCCCGGATATTAGGACGAAGGTCTTCACCTCATTTGTCTTCAAATCTAAGCTACTCATGTATCTAACATAGGTTTCCAGTAGCTGCTACAGGGCTTGACCAGTGCAGGCAATTAAGACTGCGTCATCTGCATAAAGCTGGATTAAGGTGCGCGTTTTATTAATCATCGGGACATCCTGGGTGGTGTTCAGCAGGGGTGATTCCACCCCATTCGTAAAGATTGAAAAAAGGAATGGGGCGAGAACGCATCCCTGGCGCACTCCCCTATTATTTGGGAATGACCTAGAGCACTCGCCCTGTTTCCCGTAATGGACACTTGCCGAGGCCGAGGAGTAAAGCTGTCTGATGAAATTAATTATCACCTCCTTGATGCCCATTTCTGCCATTATACTCCACAGATGGTGGTGGGTGATGCTGCTGAAAGATCCATAAATGCCAGGTATATCCCCCCCTGCTTTACTTGGGTATACTTGGCCATTAGTAAGCTTAAATTGAGGCATTGATCATGAGTTTCGTTCCCCTTTTTGAACCCGTATTGCACTGGGATCAAAACATTATTGTTGATGGCCCATTCCCCTAACCTATTTAATAGGATGCGACCCATCAACTTGGCAGTGCTGTCCAGTAGAAAAATTGGCCTGTAATTTTTGAGCTCAGATTTGTTTCCTTTCTTGTGAATTGGAATTATGATCGACCTCTTCCACGAGCCCGGAGGCCCTAAGATTGCAATTGTGTTAAAAACATTGGTCAGAACCCGGACCCCAAAGATCTGACTGCTCCATGAAAAAATCAATTGGTGTGCCTTCCGATCCGGGAGTTCTGTTGGTCGAACACTGAGAAAGGGTCTCTCTAATATTGTGTAAATTAAAAAATAGGGGAGACTTAGTTAGGGAGATACTAGGTGCCTGCTGGTTAACCACTCTCTCCACAGGTGGGTTAAAAATAGAAGAAAAGTGTGCAATCCAAGCTTCCTCATCTACGTGGCAGTCTGTACTCGGCACCTCTGGAGGTTTAAGAAAAGGGGCATTAACAACTCTCCAGAAATCCCTGGGATTGTTCGAAAGAGCTGCTTGGTGCAACTGCTCCCACGCCTCTTCCTTATGGGCTTTAGTTCTCATCTTCCTTGCCTCTGAATAGCGGTGGCGCAACGTCTTGACTAGTTCTGTGTCTCTAGGGATGGATTTGAGAGCCTGATGTAAGGCGGATAGAGACTTGGTACATGACTGGTTGAACCATTTAGGACCTGATTTGTTTGAGGTTGGCCTAACCCTGGTTAAGGCTTGTTTAGCCTCTAACAATATCCAGTCAAAGTCCTTAGTTATCAGTATTGAATCAGGGTTCTCTGCCAGGCAAGTCATGATGTCAATATAACTTTTACCAACCACGGCTGTAGTGATTTTTGCTTTGTCAGCCGTAGCCCATTTTAGGATGATCCCGTTCTTTCTTGCTATCGTGGATCGGGCGTGCCTTATCTGCTCTAAGTGAGTTCCCCTCTATTCTAGATCACTGATTATAGCATCATGGTCGCTAAACACAAAAGACATAATTACAGTGTTGGAAATGAATGTTTTAAGGGACGATGATATCAATATATAATCTAGGGTCGAGCCCTGGCCAGCCGAACCAAATGTATTTTGTAAGATGCCAGAGCTAGGGTCTACTGGACTCATAATTTCCATATCATGAATCAAAAACAATCTATTCAAGGCATCACCATAAGGATCATGGACAAAGTGCGGAGTGGGCTCACATGACTCGTTGGACATGCCACATCCTGTTTTGTTTGAGGAAGGACAACTGTGTGCGTTAAAATGGCCCACCCATAAGATTTTTGGAGGCTGGTTAAGGGTGTTTGAGAAAATAGTAAAATCCCTTTCCAGTGTGTCTACAACCTGTTTCATATTATCGTTAAAATTATTGTTATAAAAATTAATTAATAAAATGTTATCTCCACTCAGGCCTTTTAAGAAGAGGAAATGGTAGTAATGGGAGTCATTAGAAAACTGTAAAACTGATAGTTTTAAAGTGTTTTTTAGCAGGGTTAGGATCGCCCCTCTAGCACGGCCCGAGTATAAAAAGAACGGTAGCCATCTAGATCGATTGGTCCCATATCCCATGTTTCCTGGAAACATATCAGTTCATAGTTATCAACGATTGCTAGCCATTCTGGATTAGACACTTTGGATCTTAGGTCAGCGATGTTCCAGGAGATAAATTTAATGTAATCACTAGGGTTCGGTGGTTGATTGTGGCTAGCCGTGGGAGATATAGGGAATTCAGGGCTCAATATACTTAGGGTTTGGACAGAATTAAAAGAAAACCTATTCCCCTACTGTCAATCGCACCCTTCCAGATCAGTTAGGGCTCTGAAACGGTTGTTGACAGGGAAAGGGGTGAAAGGTCGGGACAGCGAAGGATGGGGGGCTCGTAATAGTTGGCACTGGGCTCATGCGAAAGGACTTCAAGCCTGATAGAGGGGTTGTGCGGTTTGTAGAAGAAGCCGAGTGGCAGTGCAAACATTTGGAAATGCTTTGAAGGGCAGTCGGGTAGGCGGTCAAATAATAGCTGAACCAAATGCTACGAATTAAGGCTAACTACCACACAGTTCCCCTGAATTGATTTTGTGGAGTTCCCCACCCAGGCCACCCTTCTTGCCATTAGAATACAAGGTAATAGCTCCCCCCGACCACCTCCATGTTTGCTAATCCAGTGGCATGCCTTTGTGATGAGCTGCTCCATGGTTTCTTTCTGGGTTGGGTCCAGTTTGGGAACATTCACCAAAACTTTCACGTAGGGGCATGCAAGTTTCTTGAGCCCCATTTGCCGGTTCGTAATCAAGGCCTCTGGAGAGTGGCACAATAGATCCTATATGGGGGCTGGGGGCTCTCTGTAGGTTCAGTGTGCTGCTAGAAGGATGAATGAGAGGTTGACGATCTTGCAGAGTTAGAGATTCAGAATGACTGTTCAATCCCCCGGCTATCAGACCAGCTTGTTGGGAATCTATTGGCTTACGGCCCCCTCTTTCCAAAAATGTGTTGTCTCGAAAGTTAGTAGAGGTGCACTGAAGTGTCACGGGCAAGTCAGGTTTCAAGGGTTGCAAGGGGGGCTCCTGTGCCCTTATCCCTGCCTGGTTGAGAATAGTCGTATCAGTTTGAGTGGGGATTTGGGATTTGGGATTCTAGGCAAGTCTCAATTCTAGATAGTCTGTCTAAGATGGGTTGAAGCATACGAGTGAATGACTGTTCAATTTTAAAAAGTATGTTGGTCGCTAAGGGTGAATGGACTGTCTCGGCTCCTTGGGAAACGGTGGGGGGTGGCTTGACGATTGATCTTCCACCCCCTTTTTTCCTCTTTAAGGGCGACTCAGCATGGGCCAGTGGCGAGTCGGCAGTGGTATTAACGTGGGAAATTGTGTGTTTTGAGTGACATGGAAGTGCCTCAAGTGGTTGAGAGGGAGCCGCCTCCTGGGCACTTGAGGGCTCAATAGTGGGACACTTTGGGCAGTCAGAGGATATGGGGTCACCGATAGATAGTCTACGTTCCACAATCTGGATCTCTTTGGTCAGTGCATCGGAGGCCCTGGTAAGGAAAGCGTCTAAAGAGTTTGATGGCTCACCTCCATTTGTAGTGGACTTCCTTTTCCCCATCTGCTGGTCTGGGTCTGGTCTGGGCTGAAGGGGTGAGAGTTCAAGATGTTAGAGGGGGGGCCCAGCCCAGCCTCTTCCAGGCTCTGACAGGCGCGGCCTGGGCACACCCGCACGCGGCCAGCGCTGTGGGACTCCGACGGTGATCTTAGGCGCTCCTGCACCGAAGGGACGGTGTCACGGCCCTCCTCTGGCCAAGTGCTGACTGGGAGCAGTATTCTCCCCCACTGCAGGGCAAAGCAATGGAGTCCCCATGCTGAGGGACTCCGACGGTGATGTTAGGCCCTCCTGCGCCGGAAGTGACGGTGTCGCGGCCCACCTCTGGCCAAGTGCTAACTGGGAGCGGTAGTCTTCCCCACTGCAGAGCAAAGCAATGGAGTCCCCACGCTGCAGGACTCCAACAGTGATCTTAGGCGCTCCTGTGCCAGAGGTGACGGTGTCACGGCCCTCCTCTGGCCAAGTGCTGACTGGGAGCTGTAGTCTCCCCCACTGCAGAGCAAAGCAACGGAGTCCCCCGGTACCATTCACAGCATGCATACATCCAGCACATGTAGTCAACAAACATGCACTGCCCAGCACTGTATCCTTCATGTACCGCACCACTCACAGGCCCAAAAACAACCAGCACGTACATTTAACGAGCACAAGCAGCCAATACTACACCCTTCATGTATTGTAAAACTTACAGATACACATACACTCAGCACATGCATTTAACATGCACGCACAGCACAGTACTACATTAGCCCTATATTGCACCCTTACAAGGCACACATATATCCATCGCAGGTACACCACTCATGTGCTCTGCAGCACTCCACACCAAACTGATTTAGGCCATGGGGTGAGTTAAGCACACCACAGCAGAACTTTAAATGAATGAGCTTGTAGTCTTCACTCCAGTGACACAGGTGAAAAAGGACCTGTTCACTCCTACTGATCATTACACCATATGTTGTCACCACTGCAAAGTGCTGCTTAATTCCTCTATGAGGGTAGTAATTTCTGCACCCCTCCCGGTCCAAGAAGAGGGCAGTGAGTGAAACATGCCTATTTCATGATGCACACACATGATCAGTGTTTGCCTATGAGAACAAATACCAGCATTGAGGATCCAGATATCAGTACAGTTGAGCAGGGGTGCGCGTCCGTTACCATGTGGAGGACTTTTCTGTCCCAACAGAATGAGATACAATATAGTTAAGCCTTTATCAAGGAATATGCTCCTTGAGCCATGCGAGTAGAGGTCTAGAGGACTGCTGTGAATAGGCCATCGAGTATCTCTTCCCATGGATCAAGTGGAGCCCTCAGCCCAATAACCAGTGGCGTAGCTAGGCACTTTGCCGCCCATGGCGGTCCGTGCCTGTGACGCCCCGCAGCGGCCGCGCTGAAGATCGTGTGCTGGTGATGATTCCTGCCCCCGCAGCAAACTCATGTAAGAGCGGGGGAGGCCGCCGCCCTCAAAACTCGTGCCGCCTGGGGCGGACCAACCCCCTTGCTACACTACTGCCAAAAATACGAAAGTAGCAGGTGCGCTGTCTGCTTCAGGATTCACAGCCAACTTGCTGTTGAACACTCTCTTTGTCAACCCAGCCCCTTTTTACATAGGAGTTAGTTAAAGTAATGGCCTTAAGTAAATCGTTACTCGCACGTCCCTAAAAAACTAATCTCGGATATGTGTAACCATTAATTTGTGTACTGGCGTCTGTATATTTTTCTGATTTCTTTTCTTATATATGCAATACAATCTTTATGTTGACTATCTTTCTAAGAACCACTGGAACATTTGCTTTTTATGTCCGAATACGTTATCATGCCAGGAGGGTACAATAATCTTTTATTCATGTACCAAGTTTATCCAGAACACCTT
The DNA here is from genome assembly GCA_963921515.1 of Calotriton arnoldi. NCBI lineage: Eukaryota > Metazoa > Chordata > Amphibia > Caudata > Salamandridae > Calotriton > Calotriton arnoldi. Next base: position 35,776 of record CAWUFW010016384.1, on the reverse strand, counting down.
TGTATGCAATTATTACCGAACTGAAATGTGGCTTCAATTTGCCGACCTTGGAAGAAAGGAAGGCTGAGACGACCATGGGGTTCGGTTGCTGATCACAAATCTTAACAGCGAGCGCTCTTATAGCTGGGCTACCTCAGTAGCCCTTTGTTGCATGACTCCATAGCTTTACACAATGCAGCACTTACACTCCACTTAATTCTCCTATTGTAGATGATAGGCACATTTCCCTGCAAAATCTACCTTTTGTGCCATTTTAGAAACATATGTGGCTTTTCTTTGAATAACTGAAAGCTTTGTTTTCCAAGGACAATAAAGCTCGGTCCATGTTCTCCTTCCCTCCTTTTCATGTTATACGACTCTAATGCTCTGATCTCGAGTGTGGCCATGTAGTCCAAGTGCATGTTACCTTAACCTTCCTTTTTTTAAATTAAATTCTTTAATCTTTCCTACAAAGGAGTACAAGCTGAGCAAATGGTTTATCAACTGGTATTCCTCTTTTGCTGGCTGTATTTAAGAATTCCTTCCGAAATCAACCCTGCAGGGACCCCAGCATGCTTTAAGATAAACGCGCTACTGGAAGTGCACTGCTCATTTCAAACAAGCGAGCCATTTTGTATGAATAATAATGGTGCATGATAGTAGAACTCTTTCAAGGCTAAAATTCCCTTCAAATCCGATGTGATATTTTTTCTATTATCCTGTCAATCGCAAAGCCTCTTATTTTGATAAAATAATACATTCTTCTAAAGATAGGCCTAAATCAAAAACTGAAATGGCATGGGAAACAGCTTTATTGAAATGTTGGTCTACTGATATGTGGAACAGCATCCAGCTTAAAATTTACAAATCCACTTAGAGCTGCAAATATTCTATATACCCTTTAATTTATTTATCATTGCTTATTGTTTACCCCGTAAAGTTTGAATTATTTCTCCAAAGACCTAGATCTATCTTGTTGGCCCTGTAATTGTTTAAAAGCAGATTTAAAGTATTTGTTATTTGAATGTCCCCCTATTTTACAATTTTGGAAATGGGATTGGCACCAAATTAAAACAATTTTGAAAGTCAATATCCCTTTCTCATATTTTCTTGGGCAGTATCCCCCCTGATTGGTCTGTATTGGCTCAAGGTCACAAACTTATTATTAGCTGTTGCCTTGGACCTCATAACATCTAATTGGAAACAGGTACATAATGTTAACTTTCAATCTTGGTGGTACCCTGTATGTTTACTCCGCACTCTAGATACTAATATTTCCTCTCCCATTTCCTTAGTTATCAAGAGAGACTTGTTATGGGTAGCAATTACTAACTTTATATCCACATTTAGTTTACTTGCACATAAGATCATCTCCTTTCTTGCTGCAGTGCAGAAACCACCTTAAATTAGTATGCATAGTACCTCTCTGTCTTTATTCATGGATTTACTTTTGTATTTAGATAATGTTTGCTCATTTCAGTATGTGTCTACAATTTATTATCTTAATGTACAAATTATTTGATAACATATTTCCATTAATTTTCCCTTATTCCTCACTATCCCTCCCCTTTTTGCATTGCTCCCTATTGTTATTGCTATTTTTCATTATATTGCTCCACAGCAGGTGATGTATGTTTTATCTGATATCTTCAAGTTCTAGTTTTTCTCTCCATATTATCTGTTGTATATTCATCTTTACATATTTTTCAATTGTTGTTATTTCTGTCATTATTTCTCACATCATTACTCAACTGCTGTTAAATGTTTTAAATAAACTCAGACTTAGAAAAAAGCGATCCCACTTAAGACTTCACTTGTCCTTTTAATTCACCCAAGGCGAACATTATATAGCTAAAGACTGAAGTCAAAAATATTCAGTAAATTCACCTTTGCAAGTGGAAAAGCACTTAAAACTGGTATAGCCCTTTTTGCTTACTTCTCCTGTCCCCGGAAAAGAAGCCTTTGTTTTGGATTTTAAAAAAAGTGAAGGAAACCGATGTGCAAAGGATGGTTCCTCAGAGGACACTTTTCTTTGTACCTTTTGATGGAATCTAAACCTCCAATAATGTCAGTGAGAGAGATTGTCCATTCGGTGTTTGAGCCAGAGGCTTTCCTTATGCTCTTTTAATGCACATTATTCACATTGTACCACATGAAATCATTTACCTGTTTATGGAAGAAGCTGGTAGCCGTTTAAGGATCTTCTCCCATCGTTCCTCTAGCGGCGTGCTATTTAGATGCCCTAGGATGCCTTTGTGATAGAGCAACTTCACCCATTATGTAATTGACATAACAAAAAAGAGTTGTTTTGTAAAAAAAATATATATCATAAATGAATGGAAAGATAAACTTGTGACAAATTAACAACATTCACTTTTTGATTGTGAGGAAACATTGGATATAATGCAGAAGGTGGCATTTTACATCTCATTACCTAAAGGGAATAGTCCTGGGGCCAGTAAGTCATTTAACCAAGTTCCAAAATCAAGAATAATTGAATATTTGGAAAACACCATCACGGAGGTTTTTTCAATAACATTAAATGAGCAAAAACAATATTAACTAATTTGAGAGTAAGCAAACATTTATAGACGCTAAATGTAGTCTTTTTGATAAAATTAGATAAAATGTTTTATCCGTTTAAGTGCACTATAAGGTTTTTCACAGAGTACCGCAGTAAATTTTCACGAGGGTACATGGTGACAAAGATGGTGATTATATTAAGAATGCCAATTGGAGCAGGAACAAACGTCAGCAGAAAATGATCTGAACTTTCTTAACATCTAGTGGTAAGATGGTTTAAAAAAACATCAAAAGCAGTGTAGTTTATATTAGAACATTGGAATGTTGGGAGCTCCATTGAAGACAATGGAGTTGCTCTGGGCTTATAATGGCTGGTATAAGCCCAGCGCTCCAACATTCCAATGTTTGTCTTTTTGTTTCTCCATTTTTAATTTAGAACATTCTACCCTTAGTGGGTGGAATGTTCTAATAGCCTTATAGCCCTTCTGCCTCAGGCTATACTGGTTGTTAAAGGCCCTCTCCCTCGTTATAGGCCCTCGCCTGCGGCTCGGGCCTATAACTCGGGATCAGGGCCTTTAACAGCCGGTATAGCCCTCGGCAGCGGGCTATAAGGCTATATTAGAACATTGGAATGTTGGGAGCTCCATTGAAAACAATGGAGTAGCTCCGGGCTTATAATGGCTGGTATAAGCCCGGAGCTCCAACATTCCAATGTTTCTTTGTTCACAGCGGTGGCTGTGAACAAAGGCTTCAGGGAGCCTGAGGGGATTTCAATCCCTCGCGCTCCCTGAAGCCTTTGTTTTATTTGTTAGAACATTCTGCCCTCTAGTGGCAGAATGTTCTAATAGCTTTATAGCCCTTCGTAGCTGGGCTATACCGGCTATTAAAGTCCCGCTCCCTGTAAAGGCCTCGCCTTCGGCTCGGGCCTTTAATGCTGGAGCGGGCCTTATAGCCGGTATAGCTCCGCTACGGCGGGCTATAAGGCTATATTATTACACAGAAATTTATAAGTCTAATATACCACCTGAAGTTGATAAAAAACAGAATGTGACAAATAAATCTGCTTTAGTTGTAACACTGATAGCTTTGCAATAGTTGAATTGGCACGAAAACACAAAAAATGTTTTTAAAAAAATGAAAGAGTGATTTAAGAACTTCTTTTTATCTTGCATACATTTGGAAAATTGTTTGGTGAAAAAAGAGCAGTTGTCAGAAATAATATTGACTAATAAGCAACTCAAGACAATGGCCCACTCTGATATAGTCCTGATATGCAAGAATTTGAATGATCCTCTTGATGATGGTTCATGTTGGCTCATTACCTGATGAATCCATGCAATTATATGTTTGTCCAAATATTGGGATGATAGAATTCAGGGGTTGGGGAATTATTTAATTTATGAAAATCCTAAAAGCTCTTATCTATAAGAGCACTAGTTTAATTGCTTTTCTTATTTTACTAACATATATGTTAGAATAACGAGTACTTTCGTTATTCGGACTGATAACAAGTTTGCATTTTTTCTCACTTAGAAACAAAGGATTTGTTAAATGTATTTCCAAATTTCGAAGGTGATTAAAGCCAAGAAGCTAAGACATCAATGATCACAGCAAGAATTGTGATGAAATAAGAAATTTGAGGCAGTAACGGCTTAATAAAAATGTTAACTGAAAATGTTACATGGATTTTTCAAGCAAAAATATATGTTATGCCCCAAGAATGTGATATAATTTAAATTATGCTTAGTATTTTCTTCATGCCTGTGAGGACCCTCAGCATGATTTTGCTCCATTCTTGTGTGAGTATTACTTTCCTCTTTGTTTATTCAATCAAACAGGTTATAAGGTAGTGGGAAAGTGCATGGAAGAGTTATGCAGGGAAATAATGGCAGTTGCAAATTATACAGGCATTCTGACACATCCCAAATTTTCTTGAAAATCTATTTTCTTAAATATTGAAAAAATCTTAATTAGTGGTTAGTTTCTCAAACATTTCTTCAAGTTGTTTTTGTAGTTATAATATTAAAATTATTGTTGCAACATGTAATCTATAAAAAGACAAACAAATCGCACTATGCTTTCTGTGACATCATGTCTGTTATTTTATGAATATGAAATTAACTAATACATACATGAGGCGCTTGGAACGCTGTCATGAGAATACATAATTTAAAAGAAGTTTTTGCTTTGAATATTTTAATTTTGCTTTGTAGATTAATCTGAAAAATAACTTGAGATATACCATCTTCAGAGGTATGGCTTAAACGAGTACTAAGAAACACCATTTTTTTGGGCAGGCAACTCTAGGATTTTATTTTAACAAGATGAGGGGCAGAGGTGCCTGACACTTATGGATTGTCACTAATGCTCCTGCAAAGCCAATCACTGACAGCCTGGTTGATACTGAAAAGACTGCTGGCATCTAATAGAAGGCTTCAGTTGACCTTGTTATGCTCCGCATTCGGCAGAAGTGCCAGTTTGATGCCCTGACATCAGATACTGCGAGTCTGCGAGGCTAGGAGCAGCACTGGCAGGATGTAGAGAAGTGGTTGCCACAGGGCTGGCAGTGGAACACCCACCTCTTCAGCTGGGGGATCTAAGATGGTTGCTCTGAAGGGTTCCAGACCAGTGGGGTAACACACAATGTACTATTAGTGAGGCATAACAAACAGCTGGACCGACACCTGCTGTTCATGTGCTGGTATTGCAGTGAGAAAAGTTGTTAGATAAGACTTGAAATGTTTTTCATCTGCTCTAATCCTTGTTGTAGACAGCATAGAGCAAAGAGAGTTTAAAAAGAAAGAGGGTGAACATTTTAAAACAGAAGTGGGTGTTAGGTTATGTTATGCTACGCTGATTTGTAGAGCGCATGGCTACCCAGAAGCTTCCCAGCGCTGAGTGAGGCTTGTCCCATGCAAGGCGGGTATATTGAGCAAATTAGCTAGTGAGGATATAACCAGGTTTTGAGCATTCTCCTGAAGCGAAGCTCATTCGTTTCGTTTCTGAGTTCAGCCAGCATAGAGTTCCATAGTTTTGGAGTCAGGTATGAGAATGATCTGCCGCCCCATCTCATGCATTGAATTCTAGGCACTTTCAATAGTTGTGACTTTGAGGATCTTAACATCCTAGAAGGATTGTAAAGTGTAAGAAGGTCCATGATCAGAGAGGCAACCTTCCGATTTGTTGCTCTATGAGCCAGACAGAATGTCTTGAAGTTGAATCTTTCTTTTACTGGGAGCCAGTGAAGAGTGTCCAGATTTTCTTTTGCTGAGGCATATTTGGGCAGGTTAAGAATCAGTTTGGCTGTCATATTCTGGATCAATTGCAGTCTCTTGATAACATATTGAGGAGCACCCAGATACAGAGAGTTGCCATAATCGAGACGGGACAATATCAGGGCCTGCACTACTATTCTCCTGGAGTGAGTAGGTTAAAATATCGAGGATCTTTCATAACGTTCTAATTGTCCCGAAACAGGCTCCTGTAAGTTCTTTGCATGTGTTTCCATGGTTAAGTCACTGTCGAACCACATTCCTAGGCTCTTTATGGGGGAGATGGGGGTTGGGGGAGGTTCTAGACATCCTGACCATGCTTTGCTCATTTGAAGGTTTGGTATATTTCCTAATACCATTACATCTGTTTTATCTCCATTCAGCTTAAGTGAATGATTTGCCATCCACATGCAACTTTCTCCAGGCATGGGGCTAGGTGTTGTTGAACTAGTCCTGTCTCTGGGGACAGTGAGACGACTAGTTAAGTGTCGTCGGCGTAAGATACAATCAACACTCCAAATTCCTTGACAATATCTGCTAGCGGATTTAGATAAATGTTGAACGATGTTGGGCTCAGTGAGGAGCCCTGAGGGACCCCACATTTAGTGTAAAGACATCCGAATGGCAGGGGGGGGGGGGGCTCCCAGATTTGGAAGGACCTATCCTTCAGGAATGAGGAGAGCCAGTTCAGGGTGGCATTTTTTATTCCTGAGGTTTTAGTGAGAGATTACAGCGAGAGTAAGTCTTGGCTGAGAAAATAATTAAATAATTAGAAGCAAACACACAGAGAATAATCTGATGATCCAGAATCCAGGATAGGTAGGGTCAGGTTAAGGCAACATGTCCTGTCCTTCAATGCTGTCCCAGTTCATGAAGTTGGGGAGACAGTCATGTGGAGAAGGCAGCCACCAATACCATGTTTTGTCAAAAACCTAAAATATGTTATGAAGAACTGATAAAGAGTATGTTTGATATTTCTTCCTCATCTTATATTTTGTCATCCATAGAGCCTGCAACTTTGTTAACAGAGTGTACATATGTCTGCAGGGAAATGATTGGACCTGTCTTAGAAAACGTGATAGTCAATGTTCAGTAAACTGCAAAAAAGCAATGCAGGAATCAGAGTTTTCCGTTTATGCCTCAATATTGCATATCAGTGGTATTAGCTGTTCACCCTAAGATCAAAATGCTGATTGGATGGGTTACCTGACAATGTCCACGTTCATGCAGTGCGTTCATTTCCTAGAGGAGGCAAATGAAGTGTTGCTGCCCTCTTTCAGAATCAACTCAGTTATAGCTGCCTAGCGGAGCACAGACCTGTGAATCATGAGAAAATATTTACCTACTCAGTGGATAGGAGAGTAGAGTGTGTGTTAAATACAGCTGACATAGATGTGAATCTGGCTATGAGATTGAACATATATGCAGTGTACCCAAGGTTGTCCCTTCTGAAAGACTAAGTACTGACAAGGGCCACATAGTAAAAAAAGAACTGCATAGGACTGATAAGTTGCAGAACAACCAGTTCAGTTCCCACAGGATGTCACATTTGGCATCATCCAGACATCAGCAATGCTTTCTGGGGCCTCAGTAGTTGCTTGTCTGAACATGTGAATGCATGAAAGTAAGGCTGAGTATGTAGAGAAGGCTGATTGGCTGAGGGTTTCAAATACTGGTTTCAGGCATTTTGAAGAGTAGCTGGACACAATATGGTGATGTATATTCTAGGAGTCAAAACATGCATTGGCTTTCAGGGAATGTCAACGGCTTTGTCTGTGTGGTCCCTGCAATCAAACCATTATTCTTTCCAACATTTCAGAGAAGTCAAGATGAGTCATTTTCAGCCAAGGCTTTCTGAAGATTGTATCTCCAAAGCCGTTAGATCTCCATGTTTCCAATAACCCAAGTTGCTTGAAGAATCTTTTATGGAAAAGGACTCGTGGTTTAGCCGCCACTAAGGATTTAGTGGTGAATATCTGGGTATGTCCTCGTACTTAGGATTCCTAATAAAATATTGTCTGGCCTTCTGGGTAGTGCTAATGCAAGTACTGTCAGTTTTGGTCTAGACCTCTTTCTATGAGTGGACACATTAAGTGCCACCCCAGATGATACCGTTTAACCTGCCTTTCTCACCACAGTCCCTCCAGCAATAGTTTGATTTAGTGAGGTGACATCTCTTGAGTCCAGCATTGTTTAGTTCCATTGTATTACACGTTTTAGAAGGTTGTGTGTGATTCAACACTCCAAGTAGCAGTGCTGACCCTCACCCATGGGCAAGCTGCGGGTCTTTGACCCATATCTCTAAAACTTCAAGACCTCACCTGTAAGCACCACGCTCAGTGTTGTATTGCTCAAAGGTCATGTGGCTATCTGCATGGAATTTAAAAAATGACTCTTAGAAGACGCAACTAGTCTAGTGTCTGCTCTCCTGACTGAAACACAAATCCCCTGTCTGATCTAGGGGCAGCAATATCTCTTCTCTACAGCAGTTTGGAGGTCATATTTACATACGACTAATTTATTTTTTACCATCAGTAAGCATTTCCCAATCTTTAAGCACCCTACCTTATTCAAGCCCCTAAAGCAGCACTTGCGATTGCATAGGACAACGATTAGTTGCTGAATAGTGAGAGGGTGTGAGAAACAAGATGGAACATTTAGGTTTGGGTTTATACCCCGTTTTGTCACAGGCACCACTTTTATCACAGGAATGGTATATAGACTCTTCGGTTAGGATGCTTTAGCACACTACCCACAAAGTATTTCCAGCTCATGTGCGCACTACAAAGAACTATTGGTTTTCAGTTTCTACTTAGCTCCACTGGATCATGGCTCAGTGCTTTATAACCTGAAAGTAGGTTATTCAGAGAGGGACTATTACACTCATCCCTAGTGGCTAGTGTAACTTGAAAGAGTGTTCCTCTTGGCTTATTTAGGTGGCATAAAGGTGGCTTAATCTGCCCTGTAGTTTTAAATGTGTACTACATCATAAAGGTCATTGCAATTTTTCATTGTAGTTTTTAAATATTATGGATTTGCATTCATGTTCTTATATTTAATTTATTTTTTGGGGGGGTTTATGGCTGTTTAAGGGTTTCATTGATATACTTCTCATCCTGAGAATGGCCGCATGAATTTGCTCTCTAAAAGACCGAAGCGTCGACCTTGACACCACATCAGCCTCTTTAAATTGTGCAAAACTCTTGGGGGGATATTCTCAAGAATATGCGATAAACATCGCCAAAGTAGGCTAACACAATTTTCCATATCGCCATCTATCGTGGGAAAATAACTCTGTGTCAACGTCGTATTCTCAACACGGCGGTAACATGCGATAGTTTCCCGATAACGCCTCAAATGTACGCGATACAACTACCGCAACGGCGATAAAAAAGGAAACCCGAACGTGAAGAAAGTTGCGATGGGCCCAAACGCGATAGAAAAATCGGCAACAAGCAGCACCAGGCTTGCAATTCCCACGTCAGGCGGAAAAAATCACCATAAAAGCTGCTAAAAAAAAAATAACAACTGCGAAGCACAATGGAGGTAGCCGGAGCAAGTACAGAGGACAACCCGAACCCCACAAGCCCCACGGAGGACCAGCCTGGGACCTCGGGGTCAGGGAAGGGCAAGGAGAAGAAGAAGAAGAAGAGGAAGACGTGGTTCAGTCCGCAGGAAAACAGGATCCTGATTACGGAGGTGATAGAACACCATCAACAACTGTTCGTCACCTCCACTGTGTCATTGGCAACAAAAAATGGAACATGGCAGTCCATCGTGGACAAGGTGAATGCAGTCGGAGTGCTGAGGAGGACAATGGACGAGGTCAAGAGGCGCTGGAATGATGTGAAGCGCAAAACCAAGCTGAAACTCGCAAACAACCGCAAAGCAGCAATGCAGACTGGGGGTGGGAGTCCTGCGCCACAGGAGGAGCTGGATAAGATGGAGGAAATGGTGTCCACAGTCATCAGTGTGGAGAAGGTGGCAGGAGTCGGGGGACCGGACACTGCTCAACATGACCTGACACAACAGCAACAGGGTGAGTAACGAACAGGGACTGGGGGGACGGGGGGAGATGGGCACAATGGCACACATGCACAATTAAGTATAGCACAGTGCACACCCACAATGACTCTGGATCATGTCCCTGATCTCCTTGCCATACTGCAGCACACTTAGAAACAGCAAGTAGTCCCCCGTCCACAATGTGCCCAGAGGGGGCCCTCCCCACACATCACCAATCTCACAACAAACCCATGCACATGTGCTGAACCCAGCAAAGCTGCGGATCCGTGAGCCCCACTGACAATGCAAGTGACACTGCATGATGATGAGCATGTCTGCAGGCCACACATCATGACATGTTGCACGCCACGAGTGTGGTCCACATCCGGAAAGGAGCAGGTCACACACTGACACATCCACGTGCACAAACAACCCCTGACGGCAACAACACATCTGCGGACAAACCATTCCCAAGAGTCCCAACTCCCCCCAAGTGCCCAATTTACCCAAGTATGCAACATCTCAGCACTGCATAAGCACCGAAGTCAAAGGCACACCGCCTGAAAGGGAGAAGGCCAAGCAAAGTTTGAGCTGCAGGGGCGATTCTCCCACAATGCAGCACACACACAAGAATCAGAGCACATCAACATTGACAACAATGTAGTACAAACTGCAACACTTTCACAACAGAACAGAGGACACAACTGCTGCCGCGTGTGTGTAGAAACTGGCCAATAACATTTGGCATAGCAGGAAATTGGGACATGATAATGGACAAGTACAACCCCACATCCCTGATGATGTACAAATGTCCACTGTCCCGCTTCAAATAGGCAGCTCCTCCTAAACAGTCACAATGTACATTGTCATGCAGTCTGTTTGGAAACTTGGCCAATGCGTGAACATACATGGAACACACTGTTAAACTGCATCTCCCCTTTACATTGCAGAGGGAGAATCATCACCTCCTGCAGAGCAGACCGAACACCTCCTCACTGATGACGAGGAGGACCTCCCCACCTTCGACACCGACGCCCTCCAAGAGCATATGGACAGCTTCCGCACCCCGCCCCCAGGAGCAGGGCAGCCCAGCTGCATCGCGGAGACCCCACCCCCTGCACAGACCAGACAGCAGGAAGCACCCACCACCCCAGCTGTCTCCCAGGATCCCCATGACCAACAAATGGCATTTCAACGCTGTTTGTTGGAGGGCCAGAAGGAGATGGCTGAGCAGGTGCGGGTGGGGTTCGACCTCATGGCAGCCAAACTAGATACCATCCATGGGTGTCTACGTCCCATAAGGGACCACTTACAGTCCCTAACGGACACCCACAGTCCGCTCCATGGTCTCCAATGAGCCATGGCTGACATCGCTGGAGTCATGACTCGGAGACAAGAACACCTGTCTAGTCAGAGTGGCTCCAGCGACCTCAGCCGGGAGTTGGGACACATGCGGAGGCTCATGGAGGACACGGTGCGGATGGAGGCGGAAAGGATGGCTACCACGGCTGCACATCAGCGAGATGTAGCTGGGATCTTCCATGCCCTGCAGATCCTCATCATGGCATTGCTGCCACAAGGCCTGGCGCAGATGAATGCTGCTGCTCCTACACCATCCACATATCCGCCCCCTGATGTGTCAGTGCCCCACAGTGCGGCAGCCATTCCACCTCCGGCACCTGATGTGTCACTGCCACACAGTGCGGCCGACAATCCACCTCCGGCCCCTGATGTGTCAGTGCTGCACAGTGCTGCAGCCGAAACACCACCACCAACAGGTGAGGCACATCACACATCAGAGGACGATGATGTGGATGAGACTGCCGTTGTGGTAATGAGGAAGCGGTAGCATTCATCTCCGCCATATGGCCTGTTTCAGCTTGGTTCGGCCCTTTGCAGCATCACCTTCCAATGTCCCCCGATACACTCTGCGGCACTCACCTTGGACCTCGACATGGACTTCCATTTTCTGTTTGGTTACCAATGACACAGCAATCAGACTGCGGACTGAACTCTTCCTCTTCCGATGAATTTGTCCTTCCCTAATGGACTCTGGCTGGCCCAACAATGTCAAGTGGGGTGTGCATGGCCCTGTACTGCTCCAGCTGCAAAATTCCACTGGATGTGAATAAAACATTCAAATTCACACAGATGTGTCATGTCTATGATCCTTCAAGTATGACAGTATGGATGAATGTAGGGTCACGGATTCCCTCTCACATCCATTTTGCACATGTTGTGGGGCTTGGGTCACAGGGTGCAACATTGCTGATTGCGGTCCGGGTGGCGCAGACACTACAACGGAGACACACGCATTGGTTACTTCCTTGTCCAGGCCAGAACTGAACCACGCCCAGAGCCCCAGGCTCATTGTTCACACCCCTATGCTGGACTGGCATACGCCAGCCCAGCCCACTCCGCTTACGCTCACAGGGGGTGACGACACAGCTACATGTCCCAGGTCTTCCCTGTAGTGATCTGCTGGTCACTGGTCTAGTTGTCAGCATGCCACAGCCACTCCCTGAGGGCTGGTTTACACCCACACCACACCAATCCAGCACAGGCGTCACGGGACATGTGACCCTGCCAATAAAAGGGGCCCACCATAGCTCATCCCCCACTGCCGGAGGTGAGATGATGGCTTCCGCATCCATGGAACTCAATCATAAAGTGTCCGTGACTTGCATTGCACAGAGTTAGTGGCACCTGATGGCCTGCGTCCGGCACGGGCCTACCGCCACGTGGCGATGACTTGCGTTGCACTGAGTTGGTGGCACCCGATGCCCTGCGTCCGGCACGGGCCTACTGCCATGTGGCGATGACTTGCGGTGCACAGAGTTAGGCCCACCTGAAGGGCTGAGCGGGTGTGCAGCCTGTGATGATGCGTTGGCCTCGATACGGCGTCCAGCAAATCAGGACTCAATTTGAATTGTGAGCCCTGCTGGACCGCAGTGTACACGCAGGCAGCAGTCAGCACACACATGACTCCGTGGTGCGGTGCCGCAGGTTGCGCTGGGGGCCTGTGGTGTGGAATCCAGCGATCGGCTGAGGAGGTTGCACCGGCATGTGGAGGGCCCTCTTGGAGACACGCCGGTGGCGGCAGGTGAGCATTGAGGCCTGGGTGCGCAGGGGCGGGCAGTCATCGCTGGGCGGCGGACCGGTCTGGGGACCAGGGCAGGGGTGCAGCAGGCGCACAGGATCGCGCAGGCACCACCCATCACGGCGGCGGCCCCGTGGCTTGGTGGGGGCACCGCCCTGACAGACAGGACCCTGCATGCACTGACGAGATGTGCGCGGGTTGGCTTGGGACGTAGTCACCTCGTCTCCAGTGTGAATACGGCCATTGACTGTGGCCGGGCACGTGTGTGTAGGCCTATGGTCACGATATGGCTGACACAGAGACACACGCAGTAGTTACTGTGGTGGCCATCCCGGAACTGGACCATGCCCAGGGCCCCGGGCTATTCATTCGCAAAATACGCCGGCCAAGGCCGCTCCGCTCAGGCTTACAGGGGGGACCACATGGCTACATGTCCAAGGTCTTCCACACTGCCTGGGGTAACCTGTTTGCGTACACTGTCCACTACACTGCAAACACCAGCAGTAGATGTCCACATGGCATGTCTGTGCTCTGCATACTGCAGTCTGTCCAGCACATCTCCACCACACTTGGCATTGTGTCCTTTCTTATTGCTGAGTCACTTGCCTCCTTCGCACATTCTTGGTTCCCACCTCTCCCCACATTCTGCAATTGTGTGGCAGAGGGGCTCTGCCTTTGTGGATGGTTTGTCTACATGTCTGGCCCCTGTTACCACGGTTACTTGTGTTGTCGTGTCCGGTAGTTGGGCATGTTGGTTGGCATGTTGTATGTGATTTTATTACGTGTGCTCTCCCACAGTTGTGAATTGTGTGATTGTGGAGTTGAGGTGTGTGGTGTGTTCAGTTAGTACTTACCAATGAGCAGTGCATTGCCATAGGTGCCATCCTGGAAGCACTGGTTGATGATGGACTGTCGGAAGATGTATGTATCATGCACACTGCCTGTGAAGTTGGCGACGGCATTGGTGAACTGTCCCCGATGGTCCACTATTGCCTGCACATTGATGGAATGCGTGTGCTTTCTGTAGCGGTAATTATGTGCAGGGTCGGCAGAGGGCACAAGTGGTACATGTGTACAGTCAATTGCCCCCGACACGTGCGGTAAGGCAGCTATGACGTAATTCCCTTGCATGGTCTCAAGCTGTTCATGCACAGCGTGGAGGACGTGAAGGTGCAGGGGTATCAAGATGATACAAACCGTGATGTTTACAGGTATGATGAATCCTGCATGATGAGACCGTAACAGATGTTTGTGTGGTCGTAACCTTCCTTTTCTTTCCTGCGGAGGTTACGAGCACACAGACTTCTGTTACAGTATATTTGGACTGGATTCATCATACCTGTATGCATTCCGGTTTGTCCAGGTGCAATACACTGTACCAGATTACGTTTGTGACAATGAGGACGTTTGACCATTGTCACCATTTCTCCGACAGGTTTCTGACTGCTGATTTCGGGATATGGAATGGTATTGGGGAGTTCCCGCAGCATTTGCAGTTTATTGGATCCACACGTTGCCCTGGTGAAGTTCACCGTTGGAAATGGAACGCGTTGGCTGAGCTTTTCGTCTTGTTGTTTATGTATTTGTAATAAAGTTCTGTTTTTCCACTACCGTTGACTACTGGACTTCATGACCTGGGGTGGAGGGTCCGGGGGGTGGTTGCGGTAGGTGTTGTGGCCCTCTTGGGTCTCCAGGCTGCATGATCATTGTCTCCATGGCATCTGTTGGTCTTCAGATGTGGCTCTAGGCTGGGCTCCCTTTCATACTGCAGGTTGTCGTCCTGCTTAACACCAGTAGAAGGCAGGTGTTGAATCCCTGCTGCTAACGCGCCTTATTGCCTGTTTTCGGTTCGCATCGCTGATCTGGCTGGTCGTTGAGAATATCGCGAAGTGGAGTTTTCGTGTGTTTTTGCACGGGAAAGCCTACTCTGCATATCATTAGCGTTAGTTGTCGCTCTCATCCGTGGCGATGTGTTTTGCAGTAGCTATCGCAGGAAAACTGGCGATGTCTGCAGTTTGCACCAGCTTGTGAATAGGGCGATCAGTCTATCGCCACTTTTGCGGCGCTAAAGTGCCGATAAATCGGCGATGACTCCTTGAGAATATGCCCCTGGGACTCTCAATTGTGAGTGTCTGTAATAAGATTTAGTGGGGTTTTACACGAAACTGGGTCACTTTCTGTAAAAATATGCAATGAATTCTGTGCTCTAGTTTGTGTACTGTTTCTGACGTGACCCTCTACATAAATTGTATCTGACTGCAATTGTTCCCTAAACAGAGAGGGGCTCTTTAAAACCTCAAGAGGTAGAGCACCAAATAGACTTAAGTCAAAAACCAAATACCCTCTTTGGCAAAGTCAATCAGTTCATTTACAACCACACAATATATCCACACCTCATCTTCAGAAGATAAATGCACAAAATCTCAAATGCTAAATGCAATATTTATTAATTTCATAAAAACAATAATTGTTTTTATGAAATTAATAAATATTGCTTTTAGCATTTGGGATTTTGTACATTTATGCTCTGATGGTGCGGTGTGGATATATTGTGTGGTTGTAAATGAACTGATTGACTTTGCCAAAGAGGGTAATTGGTTTTTGACTTAAGTCTGACTGCAATTGTACTTTGTGCATCAATGTGAATTTTAACAACTTGTCGGCGCTTGCAAAAGTTGGTTCCACATGCGGTCCAGCTCCACGAAGTCCCTTTTGAATAGGTATGACAAATTCAGCAGTTACTAGAATGCAAACAAATAACTGAATATGCATTCCATTTATAAAACCTGAAAACTAGCTATTAAAGAAACAGGAGGCGTATGCGACTAATGTCCAGTAGCAAGCAGTAAAGAAAGGGAAATGAAACTGCAGCTGGGGAGAGGCTGGCCTTCAACAATGCCTATTAGGAAAGCAGGGGTGGTGAAGTTCCTGGTAGTGTAGATAACCGAGTCAGTGTTGTTTTTTTTGGTTAACGTCATGTTTTCTGCTATTTCATGGAAGAGTGTAATGCATTAAAAAAGCCTTTATTCTTGTAAAAGAATTTTAAAAAAAATAGGACATTTTTTGTATTGCTGCTGTTTCTGTATTGTATATACTCACTGCGTTTTTTGAGTGTATTAGAAGCAACTGTGACATTTAAAGCTAACTAAAATCAAGTTCATAGTGAAACATTAATGAAAGCATCTCCGGTGCTTTTTGTTCCTCAGATGTGATGTTTTAGTTTGTAGCAGCTGGTCTTAGGCGTGGGCAGATAAGTTTGCGCTATGACTCATAGAAACTTATAAATTGAGTGAACTTTTTGGATAGTTGCGCTGCAAATACATTTTGACATCTGCATTGTTTTATTTTTCCGACATAATCCGAAAATATGTAACTCCAAATGAAGGCAGTTTGCCAAGCCTATTTTCAGGGCCAAAGTTAGCGATTTTGTTTTGTTAGGGCAGGATGGCACTGAAGACGTAGATCTTTTTCTTTTACTTCTTCCGTGCTGAGTAACAAGCAACTTGTATCTAAGGTCCTGTCCATTTAATCAGGAAACCCCACGGATTGACATTCAGCCCTGCACTAGGAACTTGTCCATTGAAACCAACATTCGAGGGCGATCAACGAAGCTGTCCACCAACAGAGCAGTTCATGGGCAGCGACATTCCACCCTATCAAGGCCCTCTTTATTACTGAACAGTCAACGGAGAGTGATAAAGAATGCTCATCTAGGGACGTCTCCATTAAGCCAGTCCATACTGATGGATGTGCAACCCTGATCTAAGAAACTGTCCAGCAACCCAAAGCACCTTGGAGAGTGACAAACAACCCTGATGTAGGAACCAGTTTAGCATTGTGTTAATTATATTGAGTTAATCAAAGCACTGATCTAATAACCATCACCAAAGACAGCCATGAGTGACGTACAACCATATTGTAGGAAGGAACCTGCCTAATAAGTCAATGGTTCATGAGGGGACATGTACAACTCTGATCTAAGAGACTGTAAGACTCTCAAAGATACTTAACACCGAATATGACTCCTTTTCCCGCTTTCCCTCACCCCGCATGTTATTACTACACGGTTGTTACAACGACCGCGTTGTAACAACGCATACCATTACCCCGCAAGTTGTTACCACGACTTGCGGAGGGGGGCGCTGGATGTTGGAATAGTATAATTTACTATTCCAACTCCAGTCTGTGGGGACAGTAGGGAAGGTGTTGGATTTTAAATCCAACACCTTCTCCCCCCTCCGCAAGTCGTGGTTTCGACTTGCGGGGTAATGGTATTGCGTTGTTACAACGCGGTCGTTGTAACGACCGCGTTGTAATAACATGCGGGGTGACGGATGCGGGGTGACTGATGTTTACCTTAACACCTGATGTGCTAACCTGCCAATCAACTCAATGGTCCATGGGAAGTGGCATACAACCCAAAGCTATTTAGCAGCTGAAATGCCTATGGGGACTGGCATTCACCTATAAACCTGCATCATGACTGTTTCATTTCAATCTTCTGGGGCCAAGCGCACGTTTTCCACAGCCAACGTTTGAGCTTTTGCTGGACACTATAAAAATAAAAATATTTGCTTTGTCTCCTTTGTTCATATTCAGTCTGTAGGACTGCTTGGGACATCTGCCCTCATAAATTGAGAGCAGGGAGGAATAACATGCAGCTGTAATTGTGATGTTGCATGCAGTTGTGCCAACAGTGTGAGGGGAAAACTCTATTCAGTTGTTCCAGCCCATCTCCTCTCGGAGTTCAGTGAGTTGCAGAGTGATGAATGAATTGTTTACAAACTTCCTTGCACCAAGTGGATGGAGGGAGTCAAAATATTCTTGTCAGAAAGCTGGGTGAAATGACTGATTGTGTGAAGACATAGTCGCTTAGCTATTTTTAGTTTAAAAGAAGTTTATTTGCGAAAAAATAAGACATAATACAGTAATCAAAGAATAATACATACTTACAGAATAATACTGCTTAACTATCTGAAAAAGGGGGAGGGAGGAAAAGAAAGAAAAGATAGGGGGATAGAAAGAAAGAAAAGAGGGGGGAGGGGATAGAACATCCCTATTAATCATTATATATGAAAAGGCAACAATTATGCAAAAAAGTTCCTACTTATATTGAAATATTGTTTAACTATAAGGTAAACAGTAATTATAACAGCAGTAATTGCAAAATCAAGGGGGTTTGGGTACTTCTTCAATGCAGGGTTTATGTGCAGTTAGCTTTTTAGCTAGAAACATTTAAAAACTCAGTAACGGGCATCCAAAGTAACTCTCGTTTAATAGCAAGTGTGACTGGGTGTACATAAGCTCTATCTAATCTATGATTATAGCAAATGCCATACCACCATGCTTGAAAGGATACCGCAGAGGCATCCTTCCATGACTTAGTGATCTGTTGAAATGCAACAGCTATGAGCAGATCAATAATATGAAAATTGGTAGAAAAAGAGGACCAAACTTCGAAGATGCTAACTAGAAAAATATGTAAAAAAGAGAAAGGGATATGGGTATGACAAATAGTATTAATTTGCCGCCAAACTTGGGTCCAGAAAGTATGAATTGCTGGGCATTCAAAAAGCATATGTTTGAGGTCTGCTAATAGAGTGCTCCATGACCAACAGGTAGAGGGGATGCTAGGGTCAATCTTATGTAGTTTAGCTGGAGTGACTAAGAGTCTATTATAAATAAAAAATAAAGTTTGAGTAGTATTAGCTGCTCTAGAAGAATTTCTTAATTTAGTCCAGATTTTATTCCACATTGGAATAGGAAAAGATTCACCCAAATCAGATTCCCAACTATATTCCACATCAGATTTGTCACGAGAAATAGGAGTGTCCATTAATTTTTTGTATATTAGAGAAGCAGAAGGAGAGCTATTTAAAAAGGATGTGGTAATAGAAGTTGAGGGGGTAGGAGCATGAGAGGAAAGTAAAGAATTGTACGAAGTTTGGGCAGCCCCTGTTAAAGAAATATACTTAGAGTGATATGAAGAAGGAAGGGAAAAATGGGATTGCAATGTTGAGAAGGGTATACAAATGCCATCTTGAAAAAGTTGGTGAGTCCATTTGAGACCATAAGATAACCACTCTTTCCAGAAAATATACTTATTGTTAAGTTTAATATGCTTATTATACCAAAGTGATGTATTCAAAAATTGGGTACGCTCATCTAGAACAGATGAGAAAAGTGGTTGAAATTTTTTTCGAGCATTTTTAAGGATAGGAAGAGATAATGATAAGGGAACATGGGAAAGAGAAGTATACTCTTCGAAAGAAAAAGGGTGAAAAAAGGCTTTTTCAATGTCTACCCACAATGGGTAAGGATTAGAATCAATTCCACTTTCAGACAGTAAAAAGGAGGAGTGTTTAAGGAAAAATGAGGTGTGGTAAGAATAAAAATCCGGAAAATTAACGCCACCCAAGTGTTTAGGCTTTTTAAGTTTACAAAGAGGCATCCTGGGTGGTTTATTCTGCCATAAAAATTTTGAAAGAATATTATATATAGTTTTATAGAAAGACTTAGGAATGTTAATGGGAATATTGGATAGATAGAACAGTATCACTGGAACAAGCATCATTTTTATAGAATCTAGTCTGCCCCACCAGGATAGAAATAAGGGATGCCAACGTGAGGTAGAAGTGGTTAAAGATAATTGTAGCTCTTTTAGGTTCAAAGTAACAGTATCTTTAATAGAGGAAGTAAACCAAATTCCAAGGTATTTAATTTTTACTGGGTTCCAATGGAAAGAAGAGGGTAAGAAATCAGTATGAAAACAGAGTTTGTTCAGCGGAAGGATCTCACATTTGTCTGCATTGAGTTTATAACCTGAAACAAGAGCAAAGTCAGCCACTTCTGATAAAAATGCTGGTAAGGAGGAATGTGGGTTTGAGATAAATAATAAAATGTCATCCGCGTATACTGAGAGCTTTAACTGATTAATTCCATATGAGAAACCAGTGATGTTCGTGTTTGACCGAATTTGTATTAAAAAAGGCTCTAAGGAAAGGATAAATAAAAGTGGAGATAATGGGCAGCCTTGCCGAACTCCTCGATGAAGAGGAAAAGCAGGGGATACAAGACCATTGGCTAGAATAAAGGACCTGGGAGAGGAATATAGTAAGGAGACATAATTAATGAATTTTGGGCCAAAACCAAGCCAAGCAAGGGTTGAGAAAATGAAAGACCAACTAACTCTATCGAAAGCTTTTTCGGCGTCTAATGAGATTGCTGCTAACGATTTTTTATACGATTTAGATTTACTTAGGACATTAAAAAACAATCTAGTATTATCTGATAAGTGACGTCCCTTAATGAAACCACATTGTTCCTTTCCAATCAATTGGGGCAAAAAGGAATCCAAACGGAGGGTAAGGATTTTTGCAAATATTTTATAATCTAAATTAATTAAAGAAATGGGCCTGTAATTTTTACAGAGTGTGTGGTCTTTGTTTTCTTTTGGGAGTAGACAAATCAACGCTTCCTGAAAAGATCCTTCCAATTTTTGAGTAGAAATAAAATATGTAAATAAGTGATGTAATCTGGGAAGAAGGAGAGGGGAAAAGTGCGAATAGAATTCAATGGTAAAACCATCAGGGCCAGGGGCTTTCCCTTTTTTGATAGCTTGAATAGCAGTAAGAATATCAGTAGTTTGGATATCTTCTTCCAAAGAAGAAAAATCTACATTAAGAGACGAAGGTGGAGGAATAGAGGATAGATATTGAGTAATATCAGAATGCTGAGAGGGAGATTCAGGAGTATAAAGTTGTTGATAGAAATTTGAACATTCTAAAAGAATATCTTCATTTTTATGGACTGTAGCATTAGTTGATGTTGAAATAGATTCAATTTTGTTGCATTCTTTTTTGATCTTGAGAAAATTGGGAAGGAGATTACCAGCTTTATTTTGTGCGCTATAATATTTAGCACTAGATTTAAGTAAGTATAAATTAGCAGATTCAGTGGAGAGCTTATTAAAAGTAAATTTGGCTTTAATAAGTGCACTCAAATCAGAAGGGGCCTTTGTGGAGTAATAGGAATGCTCCAACTGTTTAATATGTGAATCAAGTGAGCGTATGATTTGGGCGGATGCTCTCCGCTTTTGAGCTACAAATGAAATAATGAAGTCCCTAGAAGCAGCTTTGAAAGTGTCCCAAATAAGAGGAGGAGAGGCATGGGGAGATTCATTTTCTACAAAGAAAGTGTCTTCAAATTTCTGAAAAGCGGGTGTGAATTTAGGATCTAATAGAAGGGCATTATTAAATCTACATCGCCTAGTTCCTTCAATGGGGGGAGTAAATCTAAATCCAAGGATACAGGGCGTGGTCAGAGATTAATATAGATCCTATGTCAGAATGGGAAATATGTTGAGTAAGAGGTTTCGAAATAAATAAGTAATCTATACGGGATTGTGAGGAGTGAACTGGTGAAAAGAATGTGTATTCTTGGAGAGTGGGGTAACATAGTCTCCAAGTATCAACAAGGGATCTTTGGGTTATAGTAGCTGTAAATTGAGTGTGTATGGAAGAGGGGATACATTTAGACTTAGAGCATCTATCTATGAAGGGGTCCATAACCATATTACAATCTCCACCCAATATTAAATAATCATCAGTATATAACATCAATTTAGACAAAATCTGAGGCCAAAAGAGCTTATCTGGAGTGGTAGGTGCATATAAATTAAAAATAGTTAGGGCGATTTTATTAACTAGTAACGAAACTGAAACCCATCTACCTTCAGAATCTGCATCCTGATGAATAAGTTGAATATCTAAACGCTTATGACAAAGGATAGCTACACCATTACGTTTGCCTGAACCCGGAGATGCATAGACATGACCCACCCATTGGCGCTGGAGTTTGGCAATTTTTTTACTTGTTACGTGAATTTCGTGTAATAAAGCTATATCACCTTTTAATCCAGCGATATGTGATAAAACCCGTTGACGTTTTATGGGGGAGCCCAATCCTTTAACATTCCAGGTTATAACTTTCAACGACATCTATATAAGCAAGATGTTTAAGAAAACTTAAGAACCAAGAAGAAAAGTATTATGTAAAGGAGAGATATAAAGTAGGAAAGAATATCATAGTAAAACAACAAATGAATAATAATGGAAAGAAAAGAAAAAGACCAGTGAGAGACATAGAGGGGAAGAGATGGATGAGAAGAAAAGCATAGAATCAGTATGAAAGGAGGTGAAAACAAAGAAGAGGAAAAAGCAAAGCAAGTAAGGAAAAAAGGACAATGGAAATACGCTGGAAAAATGGCAGTACAAAAAGAGAATAATAAGAAAACAAGAACAAAAAGACATACCACGAACATGTAATGAACATGGGGGTGGTGGAACCACATAAGGAAGACGGTACTATCAAGTGGGAAACTCCAGGACGAAGACGAAGAAGGGAGACATCCTCCAGGGGGGCAAAGGGGATCAAATAGGATCAAATAGAAGGGGACCACGATAAACTGCACCTGACATTAAAAGCAAAGGAACTGATTATAAGAGATACAGCAAGCGACAATAAGAACAAAACATCAATATGAATAAAAATGCGTAAAATGCAGACATGTAACAGATAACAGGAAAAAACAATCAAAATATCGATGAACGAGGAAACTCCATGTTCTCTTCTCAGCAGGCATCCAAGAAATGCTGTAGGCGGGCCGGATCTTCATAGGTTGTGGTTTTGTTATTATAAGTTACTTTCATAAGACAAGGATGAAACAGACCATATCTAGCATTCAGGCTTCGAAGAGCAGGTCTCATGTCCAAAAATGTCTTCCGTCGATCTGCTATTGCTTTAGCATAGTCCTGAGCGAAGAACAGATTGTAACCCTGCCATGAGATTCTCCCTTTAAGTCTAACAGCTTGTAGAACTTTAAGTAAGTCAGTGTACTCCAAAAAATACAAGATAACGCCTCTCGGCTTGGCTGAGGAAGGTGATAATCTTGGGGTTTGCCCCAAGCGATGAGCTCTTTCAATATTCAATTTTGGAGTCTCGGGAAGACCCAGGAGAGTCAGAAGAAAAGATTGAAAAAAGGAGGGAGGATCCGCACCTTCAAGACCCTCCGCAAGGCCATAAATACGCAAGTTATTATGCCTATTATGGTTTTCCAAATTTTCCACTTGCTGTTTAAGGTGCGAAATCTCCAAATACAAAGAAGGGACTTGATTAGTAACACCTTGAATAGAGTCCGCTCGTTGTTCCAGGTGAGTAACTTTTTGATCCGTGTCAGACCATTTGTTCTCAAGACTTTGTAGACGAGTATTTGTGTCCTCCATAGAAAGTTTGAGAGCACAAATTTCCTCTAAAAGCAACTCCATAGATAGCGCTGACGAGGAATTAGAAGGAGAAGGTGGGTCTTTTTTGACACGTTTGCCTGTTACAGACGATGAGGCAGCAGGTATTTTAGAGGATTGTTTGGATGCATTATGAGGCATAGTGGGCGTCGCACCCCCAATGGCAGTAGGACCAGAATCCAGCTCTTCCATGTTTTCTTGCAAAACACTAAAGGGGTTGTAATCCTCCAACAAAGAAGAATTAGAGGAGATTACACTACCACGAGAAGAGCGCGCTTTTGCCATAAGACAAGCCAAGCAGGCGCACCCCACATCAAAAAGAGGCTAATTGAGGTAAGTAATATTGACCAAAGCTGTCAGGAGTCGTGAAAAAAGAAAATAAGTCACTGTGACAGAGTAATCCTCAGGAAACACTAAGGGGCCAATTCCGATTCGGGTCGGAAATCTCTCCGACCGAGCCGGACCCGGAGAGATTTCCGACCGAATCGGACCCTAGCAGCCCGACCGAATGAGTACGATGCGCACGTATGCCATCGGACTCGAGTCGGTCGGACTCCCATTGAAGTCAATGGGAGCCTGTCGTACAACGCGTACGCGGGCTCCCATTGACTCAATGGGTGCGAGGCGGACAAGGGCGCCCCCTACAGCGTGTACGCGGCAAAGCAACTTGCGACTTGCGCCGTACACGCACAGGTAGGGGGGACCCATGGGTCCCCCTGTGTGCGACTCGCGCGGCTACCCGTACAGGGGGGTCCGACACGGACCCCCAAAGTACTGGTCCCCCACTGGATGAGGAACAGCCGCCTTAAACTGAACTCAGACAAGACGGAAGTCCTCATCCTGGGCTCATCACCCTCCGCCTGGGACGACTCCTCGGTGGCCCCCGGCCCTGGGCACCGCACCCAAGCCAACGGACCACGCACGCAACCTGGGCTTCATCCTGGACTCCTCCCTGTCGATGACCAGACAAGTCAACGCCGTCTCATCTTCATGCTTCAACACCCTGCGCATGCTCCGCAAGATCTTCAGATGGATCCCCACTGAAACCAGGAAGACCGTCACCCAGGCACTCGTCACCAGCCGACTGGACTATGGGAACACCCTCTACGCCGGAACCACAGCCAAACTTCAAGAAAAGACTCCAGCGCATCCAGAACGCCTCCGCACGACTCATCCTGGACATCCCCCGACACATCCACATCACCGGACACCTGAAAGACCTGCACTGGCTCCCCGTCAGCAAGAGAATCACGTTCAGACTCCTCACCCACGCACACAAGGCCCTCCACGACCTGGGCCCGAAGTACCTCAACGACCGCGTGACCTTCTACACGCCCACACGCCAGCTACGATCAACCAGCCACGCCCTCGCCACCGTACCACGCATCCGCAGAACCACCGCCGGAGGAAGATCCTTCTCCTACCTGGCAGCCAAGACCTGGAACTCCCTCCCCACTCACCTTCGGCGAACCCAGGACCATCTCTCCTTCAGGAAGCAGCTCAAGACCTGGCTGTTCAAGCAGTAACTTACCCCCTCCCCCAGCGCCTTGAGACCCTCCCGGGTGAGTAGCGCGCTCTATAAATGCCGTGATTGATTGATTGAAAGTACGGCTCCGACTGCTTCTTCGAGCCGGACGGCGCGAGTCGGTCGGACTGCTCGCGGTGCGCATCGTACTTGCCCGGCCGGGGAACGTCTCTATTGCGAGGTGCGCAGCGCATCCGTGCGAGTCGGTCGGTGCGGTTGGGACGGGCGTACGAGTCGGTCGGCGAATTTGCACGCGCACGCATCGTACTCGTTCGCCCGGACGCACGTACGATTCGGTCGGGAAAAAGGGCTCCGAATCGGATCCGGTTCAGCCGAATCCGATTCGGTGCCCTACCGGCCGAGATCGGAATCGGCCCCTAAGCATTATAAGCCATGCATGAGAGAAACAGGAGAAGAAAAGTTCACAGTTGCTATTTAGCAAAGGCAGAGACATATGGGCCAGAAACTGCAGGAAAATGAGCTCTAAAAGAGCGCACGTGATAAAGATGTATGGCTGGCCATAAAAATGACATGAGAAGAAAGTCCAGTCGTAAAATAGTCGCTTAGCTATAATAAGGCGATTTTACCCAAGGATCAGCGAGACAAATTAAACCCAGGTTCTGTGCTTCTGCTTATTACATGGGCACTCGTCCTTAGATTATGCAACCTTTCAGTAGTAGCTAGGATGAGCAGCAAGTTGGTGAATGTCAATGTAAACGCCCTCATGACTGCTAATTGCAGAAAACAGGGGCATATGTCACATCTGCCATATCGTTTGGAATGGATGTGCAACATCGCTTAGAGAAACTGAACTGTCAACACCTTTCAAGTGGTCTTTGAATTGTAGCCCCAAATTTTCTTTGTAGCCCCTGCACAGACTCATGAGTCCATCAAAATCCATACTGATGTTAGCACTTAGTAAATACTATCATGGCTAATCTTTTTTTATGCTTTTTCTTCAAAAATTGCAAATGGAGTTGAAATTCAAAAAGAACAACAGCTGATTCATCACACTGTGAATCAGGACTTCTCAATGAGAATTTGAGTTGTATTTTGTGGGCCTCAAGATATTTTGGAATGCATTAATTTATGTTCACTTTCTTTCCTCTCTTTTTTTTAAATTATAATCAATGGCTTTTCAAAAATAGATTTGTTTTAACCCCTTCGCTGCTAGGCCTTTTCCCCTCCTGTGCTAAGCCTTTTTTTGGCTATTTGGGGTAGTGCGCGCTTAGGCCCCTGTAACTTTTTGACCACATAAGGTATCCATGCCAAATTTGCGTCCTTTTTTTCTAACATCATGGGGATTGTAAAGGTACCCAGGGTTTGTGGATTCCCCTGGAGGGGACCCAGAAATTAGTCAAAATACAGCTAAATTTTCGTTTTTTTGGGAAAAATGCGAAAAAGGGCTACAGATGAAAGCGTCTTGATTTTTCCCTGCAAATGGCATCAAAAAGGGGTTGTGGGGATGAAATCACCATCTTCCCAGCTTTCAGGGACAAGCAGACTTTTGTCAGAAAACCAACTTTTTTACACAGTTTTGGCATTTTTCTGGGACATAGCCTATTTTTGCTATTTTTTGTGCTTTCAACCTCCTTCCAGTTAATGGTAGAAATGGGTATGAAACCAATAATGGATCCTGGAAAGCCATACATTTCTGAAAAGTAGACAAAATTCGGAATTCAGCAAGGGGTCATTTGTGTAGATCCTTAAAGTTTTCCTTATAGAAACTAACAGTTAAATAAAGGAAAAATAGAAAATTAGTTGAAAAAAACAGCCATTTGTGTCAACGTTTTCACCTGTAACTTCTTCTAATTATGACAGCTATTTGAAGGCAATATACCGTTATATCCGCTGGACCTTTCTGGTTGTGGGGATATATAAGACTTGTAGGTTCACCAAGAACCCGACTGAACCCAGAGCCAATAATTGAGCAACATCTTGCAATGATTTTTTTTAAGTACCGGGTATATAGCAATTATTTTGGGAAAATGTATACATGGAAAAATTGTTATGAAAGACACCTATGTATTTCTGAAATGGGAACAAAATGTAGATTTTAGAAACAGTAGATATTTGCACATTTCCGAAATTGGGAGTACCCATACTAGCATGAGAATTATAGGTCATTTTTCAAAATGACTTATTTTTTACACATTGTCTTTCATTTGGAAGGCAGAAATGCATCGAAAGTCAATAGATAATAACAGTTGCTCTACAATTCTGTGTTACCCTAAGTCTCCCGATAAAAATGGTACCTCACTTGTGTGGGTAGCCCTTGTGCCCACAACAGGAAATGGCTCAAAATGCAACGTGGACGTACCACATTTTGACAATGAAAAATTACCCTTTTTTTGCAAAGTGCCTAGGTGTAGTTTTTGAACCCTAGCTCTGCCGGCACCTAGGGAAACCTAGCAAACCTATACATTTTTGAAAACTAGACACCCAGGGGAATCCAGGATGGGGTGACTTGACTGCCTCCCATCAGGTTCTGTTACCCAGAATCCCTTGCAAACATAAAAAATTGTCAAAAAAACCACATTTTCCCCACATTTCTGTGGTGGAAAGTTCTGGAATCTCCGTGGATCCACAAATTTCCACCCACCCCGCATTCCCCAAAGTCTTACGAGAAAAATGGTAACTCACTTGTGTGGGTCGGCTTAGTGCCTGCGACAGGAAACGGCGCAAAACGCAACGTGGTCACACCTCAATTTCGCAGTGAAAAATGACCCTTTTTTGGCAAAGTGCCTAGCTGTAGTTTTTGAACCCTAGCTCTGCCGGCACCTAGGGAAACCTAGCAAACCTATACATTTTTGAAAACTAGACACCCAGGGGAATCCAGGATGGGGTGACTTGACTGCCTCCCACCAGGTTCTGTTACCCAGAATCCCTTGCAAACATAAAAAATTGTCAAAAAAACCACATTTTCCCCACATTTCTGTGGTGGAAAGTTCTGGAATCTGCGTGGATCCACAAATTTCCACCCACCCCGCGTTCCCCAAAGTCTTACGAGAAAAATGGTACCTCACTTGTGTGGGTCGGCCTAGTGCCTGCGACAGGAAACGGCGCAAAACGCAACGTGGTCACACCTCAATTTCGCAGTGAAAAATGACCCTTTTTTGGCAAAGTGCCTAGCTGTAGTTTTTGAACCCTAGCTCTGCCGGCACCTAGGGAAACCTAGCAAACCTATACATTTTTGAAAACTAGACACCCAGGGGAATCCAGGATGGGGTGACTTGACTGCCTCCCACCAGGTTCTGTTACCCAGAATCCCTTGCAAACATAAAAAATTGTCAAAAAAACCACATTTTCCCCACATTTCTGTGGTGGAAAGTTCTGGAATCTGCGTGGATCCACAAATTTCCACCCACCCCGCGTTCCCCAAAGTCTTACGAGAAAAATGGTACCTCACTTGTGTGGGTCGGCCTAGTGCCTGCGACAGGAAACGGCGCAAAACGCAACGTGGTCACACCTCAATTTCGCAGTGAAAAATGACCCTTTTTGGCAAAGTGCCTAGCTGTAGTTTTTGAACCCTACCTCTGCCGGCACCTAGGGAAACCTAGCAAACCTATACATTTTTGAAAACTAGACAACCAGGGGAATCCAGGATGGGGTGACTTGACTGCCTCCCACCAGGTTCTGTTACCCAGAATCCCTTGCAAACATAAAAAATTGTCCAAAAAAACACATTTTCCCCACATTTCTGTGGTGGAAAGTTCTGGAATCTGCGTGGATCCACAAATTTCCACCCACCCCGCGTTCCCCAAAGTCTTCTGAGAAAAATGGTACCTCACTTGTGTGGGTCGGCCTAGTGCCTGCGACAGGAAACGGCGCAAACGCAACGTGGTCACACCTCAATTTCGCAGTGAAAAATGACCCTTTTTTGGCAAAGTGCCTAGCTGTAGTTTTTGAACCCTACCTCTGCCGGCACCTAGGGAAACCTAGCAAACCTATACATTTTTGAAAACTAGACAACCAGGGGAATCCAGGATGGGGTGACTTGACTGCCTCCCACCAGGTTCTGTTACCCAGAATCCCTTGCAAACATAAAAAATTGTCCAACAAAACACATTTTCCCCACATTTCTGTGGTGGAAAGTTCTGGAATCTGCGTGGATCCACAAATTTCCACCCACCCCGCGTTCCCCCAAAGTCTTACGAGAAAAATGGTACCTCACTTGTGTGGGTCGGCCTAGTGCCTGCGACAGGAAACGGCGCAAAACGCAACGTGGTCACACCTCAATTTCGCAGTGAAAAATGACCCTTTTTTGGCAAAGTGCCTAGCTGTAGTTTTTGAACCCTACCTCTGCCGGCACCTAGGGAAACCTAGCAAACCTATACATTTTTGAAAACTAGACCCCCAGGGGAATCCAGGATGGGGTGATTTGGCTGCCTCCCACCAGGTTCTGTTACCCAGAATCCCTTGCAAACATAAAAAATTGTCAAAAAAAACACATTTTCCCCACATTTCTGTGGTGGAAAGTTCTGGAATCTGCGTGGATCCACAAATGTCCACCCACCCCGTGTTCCCCAAAGTCTTACGAGAAAAATGGTACCTCACTTGTGTGGGTCGGCCTAGTGCCTGCGACAGGAAACGGCGCAAAACGCAACGTGGTCACACCTCAATTTCGCAGTGAAAAATGACCCTTTTTTGGCAAAGTGCCTAGTTGTAGTTTTTGAACCCTACCTCTGCCGGCACCTAGGGAAACCTAGCAAACCTATACATTTTTGAAAACTAGACACCCAGGGGAATCCAGGATGGGGTGACTTGACTGCCTCCCACCAGGTTCTGTTACCCAGAATCCCTTGCAAACTTAAAAATTGTCAAAAAAAACACATTTTCCCCACATTTCTGTGGTGGAAAGTTCTGGAATCTGCGTGGATCCACAAATTTCCACCCACCCCGCGTTCCCCAAAGTCTTACGAGAAAAATGGTACCTCACTTGTGTGGGTCGGCCTAGTGCCTGCGACAGGAAACGGCACAAAACGCAACGTGGTCACACCTCAATTTCGCAGTGAAAAATGACCCTTTTTGGCAAAGTGCCTAGCTGTAGTTTTTGAACCCTACCTCTGCTGGCACCTAGGGAAACCTAGCAAACCTATACATTTTTGAAAACTAGACACCCAGGGGAATACAGGATGGGGTGACTTGACTGCCTCCCACCAGGTTCTGTTACCCAGAATCCCTTGCAAACATAAAACATTGTCAAAAAAAACACATTTTCCCCCACATTTCTGTGGTGGAAAGTTCTGGAATCTGCGTGGATCCACAAATTTCCACCCACCCCGCGTTCCCCAAAGTCTTACGAGAAAAATGGTACCTCACTTGTGTGGGTCGGCCTAGTGCCTGCGACAGGAAACGGTGCAAAACGCAACGTGGTCACACCTCAATTTCGCAGTGAAAAATGACCCTTTTTGGCAAAGTGCCTAGCTGTAGTTTTTGAACCCTACCTCTGCCGGCACCTAGGGAAACCTAGCAAACCTATACATTTTTGAAAACTAGACACCCAGGGGAAACCAGGATGGGGTGACTTGACTGCCTCCCACCAGGTTCTGTTACCCAGAATCCCTTGCAAACATAAAAAATTGTCAAAAACCACATTTTCCCCACATTTCTGTGGTGGAAAATTCTGGAATCTGCGTGGATCCACAAATTTCCACCCACCCCGCGTTCCCCAAAGTCTTACGAGAAAAATGGTACCTCACTTGTGTGGGTCGGCCTAGTGCCTGCGACAGGAAACGGCGCAAAACGCAACGTGGTCACACCTCAATTTCGCAGTGAAAAATGACCCTTTTTTGGCAAAGTGCCTAGC
The DNA here is from genome assembly GCA_963921515.1 of Calotriton arnoldi. Lineage (NCBI taxonomy): Eukaryota > Metazoa > Chordata > Amphibia > Caudata > Salamandridae > Calotriton > Calotriton arnoldi. The sequence continues at coordinate 5,262 of CAWUFW010016384.1, read as the reverse complement.
TGTAGTTTTTGAACCCTACCTCTGCCGGCACCTAGGGAAACCTAGCAAACCTATACATTTTTGAAAACTAGACACCCAGGGGAATCCAGGATGGGGTGACTTGACTGCCTCCCACCAGGTTCTGTTACCCAGAATCCCTTGCAAACATAAAAAATTGTCAAAAAAACACATTTTCCCCACATTTCTGTGGTGGAAAGTTCTGGAATCTGCGTGGATCCACAAATTTCCACCCACCCGCGTTCCCCAAAGTCTTACAAGAAAAATGGTACCTCACTTGTGTGGGTCGGCCTAGTGCCTGCGACAGGAAATGGCGCAAAACGCAACGTGGTCACACCTCAATTTCGCAGTGAAAAATGACCCTTTTTTTGGCAAAGTGCCTAGCTGTAGTTTTTGAACCCTACCTCTGCCGGCACCTAGGGAAACCTAGCAAACCTATACATTTTTGAAAACTAGACACCCAGAGGAATCCAGGATGGGGTGACTTGACTGCCTCCCACCAGGTTCTGTTACCCAGAATCCTTTGCAAACATAAAAAATTGTCAAAAAAACCACATTTTCCCCACATTTCTGTGGTGGAAAGTTCTGGAATCTGCGTGGATCCACAAATTTCCACCCACCCCGCGTTCCCCAAAGTCTTACGAGAAAAATGGTACCTCACTTGTGTGGGTCGGCCTAGTGCCTGCGACAGGAAACGGCGCAAAACGCAACGTGGTCACACCTCAATTTCGCAGTGAAAAATGACCCTTTTTTGGCAAAGTGCCTAGCTGTAGTTTTTGAACCCTACCTCTGCCGGCACCTAGGGAAACCTAGCAAACCTATACATTTTGAAAACTAGACACCCAGGGAATCCAGGATGGGGTGACTTGACTGCCTCCCACCAGGTTCTGTTACCCAGAATCCCTTGCAAACATAAAAAATTGTCAAAAAAACCACATTTTCCCTACATTTCTGTGGTGGAAAGTTCTGGAATCTGCGTGGATCCACACATTTCCACCCACCCCGCGTTCCCCAAAGTCTTACGAGAAAAATGGTACCTCACTTATGTGGGTCAGCCTAGTGCCTGCGACAGGAAACGGCGCACAACGCAACGTGGTCACACCTCAATTTCGCAGTGAAAAATGACCCTTTTTTGGCAAAGTGCCTAGCTGTAGTTTTTGAACCCTACCTCTGCCGGCACCTAGGGAAACCTAGCAAACCTATACATTTTTGAAAACTAGACACCCAGGGGAATCCAGGATGGGGTGACTTGACTGCCTCCCACCAGGTTCTGTTACACAAAATCCCTTGCAAACATAAAAAATTGTCAAAAAAACCACATTTTCCCCACATTTCTGTGGTGGAAAGTTCTGGAATCTGCGTGGATCCACAAATTTCCACCCACCCCGCGTTCCCCAAAGTCTTACGAGAAAAATGGTACCTCACTTGTGTGGGTCGGCCTAGTGCCTGCGACAGGAAACGGCGCAAAACGCAACGTGGTCACACCTCAATTTCGCAGTGAAAAATGACCCTTTTTTTGGCAAAGTGCCTAGCTGTAGTTTTTTAACCCTAGCTCTGCCGAAACCTAGGGAAACCTACCAAACACACACATTTGTGAAAGTAGACACTGAGAGCTTCAGGAGGTATGGTTACGTGGATCTCCAACGTTCCTTATCCAGAATCCCCTGCAAACCTCAATTTTAGCTGAAAAATCACTTTTTTCACACATTTTTGTGGGGAAAGTGTGCATCACTGGCCTCACACAAATTTCTACATCAGCGTGCCCCCAGGTCTCCCGATAAATATGGTGCCTCACTTGTGTGGGAGGCCCAGTACTCGCGACATGCAAGGACACAAAACGTTTTGAGGCAACATCAACATTGCCTATCAAAAAATGTTTTGGGCCCTTGCCTGTCGCTGGTACTTGGGCCTCCCACACAAGTGAGGCACCATTTTATCGGGAGACCTGGGGGAACGCTGGGTGGTAGGAAATTTGTGTGAGGCCAGTGATGCCACACTTTCCCACACAAAAATGTGTGAAAAAAGTGATTTGTTCAGCTAAAAGTGAGGTTTGCAGGGGATTCTGGGTAAGGAAACGTTAGGGGATCCACGCAAGCCATACCTCCCTGGAAGCCCCCGGGTGTCTACTTTTCAGAAATGTGTGGGTTTGGTAGGTTTCCCTAGATGGCCGCCGAGCACGGGGCCAAAACCCAGGTGACTCCCCTTGCAAAACCAGGTGGTTTTGTGAAAGGCCATTTTGAGGTCGCCTCAATACGTTGTGGGCCCTTGCCTGTCGCGGGTACTTGGGCCTCCCACACAAGAGAGGCACCATTTTTATCGGGAGACCTGGGGGAACGCTGGGTGGTAGGAAATTTGTGTGAGGCCAGTGATGCCACACTTTCCCACACAAAAATGTGTGAAAAAGTGATTTTTTCAGATAAAAGTGAGGTTTGCAGGGGATTCTGGGTAAGGAAACGTTGGGGGATCCACGCAAGCCATACCTCCCTGGAAGCCCCCGGGTGTCTACTTTTCAGAAATGTGTGGGTTTGGTAGGTTTCCTAGATGGCCGCCGAGCACGGGGCCAAAACCCAGGTGACCCCCCTTGCAAAACCAGGTGGTTTTGTGAAAGGCCATTTTGAGGTCGCCTCAATACGTTGTGGGCCCTTGCCTGTCGCGGGTACTTGGGCCTCCCACACAAGTGAGGCACCATTTTTATCGGGAGACCTGGGGGAACGCTGGGTGGTAGGAAATTTGTGTGAGGCCAGTGATGCCACACTTTCCCACACAAAAATGTGTGAAAAAGTGATTTTTTCAGCTAAAAGTGAGGTTTGCAGGGGATTCTGGGTAAGTTAACGTTGGGGGATCCATGCAAGCCATACCTCCCTGGAAGCCCCCGGGTGTCTACTTTTCAGAAATGTGTGGGTTTGGTAGGTTTCCCTAGATGGCCGCCGAGCACTGGGCCAAAAACCCAGGTGACTCCCCTTGCAAAACCAGGTGGTTTTGTGAAAGGCCATTTTGAGGTCGCCTCAATACGTTGTGGGCCCTTGCCTGTCGCGGGTACTTGGGCCTCCCACACAAGTGAGGCACCATTTTTATCGGGAGACCTGGGGAAAGCTGGGTGGTAGGAAATTTGTGTGAGGCCAGTGATGCCACACTTTCCCACACAAAAACGTGTGAAAAAAGTGATTTTTTCAGCTAAAAGTGAGGTTTGCAGGGGATTCTGGGTAAGGAAACGTTGGGGGATCCACGCAAGCCATACCTCCCTGGAAGCCCCCAGGTGTCTACTTTTCAGAAATGTGTGGGTTTGGTAGGTTTCCCTAGATGGCCGCCGAGCACGGGGCCAAAAACCCAGGTGACCCCCCTTGCAAAACCAGGTGGTTTTGTGAAAGGCCATTTTGAGGTCGCCTCAATACGTTGTGGGCCCTTGCCTGTCGCGGGTACTTGGGCCTCCCACACAAGTGAGGCACCATTTTTATCGGGAGACCTGGGGGAACGCTGGGTGGTAGGAAATTTGTGTGAGGCCAGTGATGCCACACTTTCCCACACAAAAATGTGTGAAAAAAGTGATTTTTTCAGCTAAAAGTGAGGTTTGCAGGGGATTCTGGGTAAGGAAACGTTGGGGGATCCACGCAAGCCATACCTCCCTGGAAGACCCCGGGTGTCTCCTTTTCAGAAATGTGTGGGTTTGGTAGGTTTCCCTAGATGGCCGCCGAGCACGGGCCAAAACCCAGGTGACTCCCCTTGCAAAACCAGGTGGTTTTGTGAAAGGCCATTTTGAGGTTGCCTCAATACGTTGTGGGCCCTTGCCTGTCGCGGGTACTTGGGCCTCCCACACAAGTGAGGCACCATTTTTATCGGGAGACCTGGGGGAACGCTGGGTGGTAGGAAATTTGTGTGAGGCCAGTGATGCCACACTTTCCCACACAAAAATGTGTGAAAAAAGTGATTTTTTCAGCTAAAAGTGAGGTTTGCAGGGGATTATGGGTAAGGAAACGTTGGGGGATCCACACAAGCCATACCTCCCTGGAAGCCCCCGGGTGTCTACTTTTCAGAAATGTGTGGGTTTGGTAGGTTTCCCTATGTGGCCGCCGAGCCCCGGGCCAAAAACCCAGGTGACCCCCTTGAAAAACCAGGTCATTTTGAGATAATGTGTTGTTTATTTCTGCAGCGTGAAAATGTTGGCACAATATTGCAAGGAAAATGTGACAGACATTTTGAGGTTTGCAGGACATTGTGGGTACCATAACTTGTTGGGATCCACAAGAGAGATATCACCATGTACTCCCATGGGTGTTTCGCTTACGACAATATCTACAGTTGGTAGGTTATTCTTAGACGGAATGTACACCTTGGCAGACAGACTAAAAAGACAAAGATTACTGCACAGCCATCTATTCCTCAAGCACACACACATACTGGTTGGATTTGGCACGAGGGCAAGTGATGGTTCAGTATATACAATTTTATTAACAAGAGATTTCACAAAAATGAAATGCACTGTCAATAATTGAAAGGACAAAAAACGGAACCAGTGACTCGCAGCTCGTGAGCTGTAAAGCCACGTCAAGGCCCCAACCGCTTTACAGGCCATTCACACACCTTTCATACGTGATACACACAAGACCATTCACACCCCCAGGCACGAAACAAACACATTACAACATTCACAAAAAGGGACAAGGTACACCCTGCTTGAGAAAGACAAAAAAAAAATATTACTGCACAGCCATCTAATCCTCAAGCACACACACACATACTGGTTGGATTTGGCACGAGGGTGAGTGATGGTTCAGTATATACAATTGTATTAACAAGTGATTTCACAAAAATGAAATGCACTGTTAATAATTGAAAGGACGAGAAACTGAACCATTGACTCACAGCTCGTGAGCTGTAAAGCCACGACAAGGCACCAACCTCTTTACAGGCCATTCATACACCTTTCATACGTGTGACAAATACAAAACCATTCACACCACCAGCCGCGGGCCCATCACATTACAACACTCACACCAGCAGACAGCGCCATTCAAGGGCCCATCACTTTCACACGCCCACATTCCTAACACAGCAACCACACAAGCTGATGGATTGCGTGGAGTGTCGCTCGGCTAGCAGTGTGTGTAGTGACCAGCAGCAAGTCACTACTCACACACTGCCAGCCGAGCGCCAGTCCACGCACACCGCCAGCCAAGCGCCACTCCACGCACACCGCCAGCCAAGCGCCACTCCACGCACACCGCCAGCCAAGCGCCACTCCACACACACCGCCAGCCTAGTGCCACT